>SADC01001061.1:32916-83562 GCA_004194705.1 Ditylenchus dipsaci | reverse complement strand
CAGGTACAGAGTGTCTGCATCTTCTCTGTATCTTTCTGATCCTTTTAAATGAGAAGAAAGAAGTTTACAGAGAAGATACAGGACATAATCCATTTTAGTGTAATCTTCTCTGTATTTGACGCATGAATGTTCCCATGAGTGTTTCGGCGCAACGAAGTGCCGCGAAGCGCACAAGCGTGCACCATTTGTGTTTTTATACAAATCTTGTTCTGAGATGTCCCTTACCCACTTTATACAAGGATCTGTATCTTCTTCTGATCTATTTCTATCAAAAAAAAGATACAGAGAAGTACAGAGAAGATACATCTTCTCTGTATCTTGTCTGTATCTCATATGTCACCGAAATGTCACGAAAAGATAAGAGAAAATACAGAAAATGTGTGACGCCACGTTCAGCGTCAACGAAGTGCGCGAAGCGGCACCAGTGTGCCCCAAGGTATGTGTGGCGCTATGTTCGGCGCAAACGAAGTGCCGCGAAGCGGCATCAAACATTTTATTTAACATATTTATTGTCGAACACAACAATTAAAACAACGTATTTATTGTCCAGCACTTGAGCAGGGAGCGAAGCGACCTGCTGGACACCGCATGTGCGGTGGCGCGCCTTCTAGCGCCTTTAATTTTCGAAGTTGGTGTCTTTGATAGAAACCACGTGTTGCTCTCGAAATATGCAAATAAATTCAGGGTTGGTTAGTCGAAAAAAAATTTTCTGGTCAAAAAAAAATTTCGGAAATTTCTCATCAAGGAAAAAAATTTTTGTCTAGAAAAAAGTTCGTGTGATGTCGATGACTATGTGCGCGAACTCCTTGCGCGTCGAATGATGTAAAATTAATTGGAAAACGACGACTTTAAAGTAGGGCGCGGCCCTTGTTGAAGGTATCAGGATAGCAAATTCGAAAAATTTGAAATTTGAGAATAATATTCTTGTGGTCTCGAGAGGAATTCAAAAATTTGGCCTAAAGTATTGTTTTAAGTGAAGATTTTATAGTAAATCGACCATGCTGAGCACGAATCCGGTGATAGAATCACAGGTTTGCTGATGGAAAAATTTTGATTGAAAAATCGGTTGAAAACTGGCTTTTCGAGAAAACCACAGGGGACCAAGCCAAAGCCCAAATAGGGCCAGAATGACAGGAAAGAGCCAAAACACGCCAAAAAAAAGCTAAAAGACCGGAAAAAGCCAAAACGCCTAAATTGCGTCACAATGACCGAAAAGGCCGAAACGCTTAAATTGGGCCGAAATCACCGAAAATGGTCGAAACGCCAAAATTGGCCCAAAATGACCTGAAAGGGGCAAACGCCCAAATAGGGCCAAAATGACCGGAAAAACAGCTAAACGCCCAACTTGGGCCAAAATGAAAGTGTTCGGCGCCAGCGAAGTGCCGCGAAGCGGCACCAGTGAAACACCAAAACATGTGTGGCGCTATATTCGGCGCCAACGAAGTGCCGCGAAGCGGCACCAGCGTGCTGAAACTATCTGCGCGTACCTAAACGCGACCCCACAACGCCATGTAAGCTGTGATGCGCCATCGGCGCAGCGGCGGCTTCTAGTTTATATACTCATTTGCAACCTTACACTCAAATGTAGCCCGCCCTCTTGCCGTCATTTTCAGCATACGGTTGTATAAAATAATGTAAATTGAAATCGCAAAAAATCTTAGTTCCTAGTACGCATCATTTTGGCTGGTTTCCTCTAATTTTGGTAGTCATTGCCAAAAATCGCAAAATTGAGGCAGTTACGGACAGCAAAGCAGTGCTGGAAATGGTTGCAATCGATTGCTTGATGATTTTCGGACCTAAAAGTTAAAAGACTTACTAAAAATTAAATTAAAACAACCCATAGGGACTAGAACTTTCTACAAAAGGCGATGCGTATATAAGCCCCCCCCCCCTTTAAAATTAACTGACTTTGTGAATATTTCTGCATTTTTCTTGGAAAAAGTGACTAACATGCTCTTTTTCAAGTGTATCCTCTAGATTATGAGTTTTGATACAAAAAGTTGTGTGAAGTGAATTGCGTCGCACTAACAAAAATCGGGAAAGGACCGAAACCAGTGAAAAATTTAGAGTTTTTAGAAAATCCGGCCAAAAATGAGTTAAAGGCCTAGAAAGAAAGAATATAATATTTTACGGCTCAAATTGTTTTACCCCGCCAAATTTGAATTTACCCCACCAAATTCAAATTTAAGTCAAATATTGCAGTAAATTTTGCGGGAATTCAAATTTTATAGTTAAAAATAACTTGAATTGCCAGAATCCCACCCGGAATGGCCAGAAGTCCCTGGAGTTGGTTTTTTGGGGGTTTACTACAGGGGGAGTAAACTTTTTCCGAAAATTCGATTAAGCGGATCAGAATTCCAGTCCGATGGGCTAAATCGCTCAAAATCTCACCCTGAACCATTCTCAACCATCTTTAACCACCTTAAACCATCCGAACAGTATCTTAATCCCCTAAATCAGTGCTTAGGATGTTTAAGAGAGTTGAGAATGGTTCAGGGTGGATTTTGAGTGATTTACCCAGCGGACTGGAATTCTGATCCGCTCAATCGAATTTTCGGAAAAAGTTTACTCCCCCTGTAGTAAACCCCCCAAAAACAAACTTTCAAGGACTTTTGGCCATTCCGGGGTAGGATTCTGGGCGATCCAAGTTATTCTTAACTATAAAATTTGAATTTCCGCGAAATTTACTGCAATATTTGACTAAAAATTTGAATTTGGCGGGGTAAATAAATGATTTAGCGGGGTAAATCAGTAATGGCTCAAATCGAAAACACCCGTCAAAATCATTAAATCTCCCGTCAAATTTATTTTTTATCCCGTCAAATTCAACTTTTCCACAAAATCATTATTTCTCCCGTTAAAATCATTAATCTCCCGTCAAAATTTAAATTTTTGCATAAATTTTGCGGGAATTCAAATTTTCTAGTCAGAAAATAACTTGGATTGGTCAGAATCCCACCCCGGAATGGCCAGAAGCCCCTGAAAGTTGGTTTTTTCGGGTTTACTAAAGGGGGCGGTGAACTTTTGCGAACAATCGATTGAGCGGATCAGAATTCGGGTCAGATGGGCTTAATCGCCCACAACTCTACCCTGAACCACTAAAAACCACCATAAACCTGGAATTCTGAGCGATTAAGCACATCGGAGCCGAAATCTGATCCGCTCAATCGATTTTTCGCAAAAAGTTTACCCCCCCCCGTTTAGTAAACCCCGAAAAAACCAACTTTCAGGGGCTTCTGGCCATTCTGGGTGGGATTCTGAGGGATCCAAGTTGTTTCCTGACTGAAAAATTCAAATTCCCGCAAAATTTATGCAAAAATTTAAATTTGACCGGAGATTTAATGATTTTGACGGGTGTTTTCAGGTACAGCCAATCAGTAATTTGGTGGGGTAAATGAGTATTTTGCTCAAAATTCAAATTTGGCGGGGTAAAAAATTAATTTGGCGGGGTAAATCAGTAATTTGGCGGGGTAAATTAGTTACAGCCATATTTTACCGAGAATCCTCAGAAATTACAAAAATTTTATTTCAAATTTTATCTGTTGGAGTGGTTCCTAATTAGAGCAAAACGGTATTTTCCGAAACATCTTACGAAAAAGTTTATTATTTGAGATATTTCTCGTTGGGACGTAAAGACTTGTAGTTGCGCGAATTTTCAAGTTCAATTTTGCTAATAAATAGTTAACGCTAAAATTATTACAAGCGTAGATCTTTGGGGTTATTTTCACCATGTGTTTGAGTACATTTGCTTGCTAGAACTTTTGGCGAACTCGCGAAGAGTTTCCGAGCGAGGTTCCCAAACAAGATCTTTAGTCGGAATTTCAACCGGTCTAAATTTTGTCCTCCCGCAGCTCTAATCCTTTGCCTAAACAGTCGCAGAAGTTTATGATATTTTTTTAGAATTACAGCCCAAGATGTTTGCCAAGAAGAAACCTATAGCCAATTTTTCTAACAATCCCAACTGCATGGATAGTCTTTACGAATTTCATGATGAACTAGGGTATAACAATCTCACCAAATTTCAACTAAAAATTCTCTCTCGTCTTTAGATCAGGTGGTTTCGGGAAAGTAAAGTTGGCCACTCATCTACTGACGGGAGAAAAGGTTGCCATCAAGATAATTGATAAAAAAGCCATCGGAGTAAGTTCTAGCTGGGATGATCGGTCCTTTTTTACCCTTTTTCTTAAGGACGATCTACCTCGAGTCACAACTGAACTGGAAGCGCTCAAACATCTGGCTCATCAAAACATATGCCGTCTATTCCAATACGTAAGCTACCGATTTTTTTTCTACCGATACTTCTGAATCATTCATTTTTATATTTTTCAGGTCGAAACCGTCGATAAATTCTATATCGTCATGGAGGTAATACAGGGTGTTTTAGAAATTCCCACACTTTTAAATGGTAATAACTTTTTCAGAGCGAATTTTAAAATTCTGTAAATGCAGATCGACTCAGTTTAACTCAACAATTGTTTTGGTGTATAATGGGGAGCCACCATTTTCACTTGGTCCCCCTGTAGTTGCGCCTTGTCCACCCAAAGGCTGTCCACAAACCAGGACCGAAACCACAGGGTGACCAGCAAAAATTGTATTTTTTCACATCATACACCAAAACAATATTTAGAGCAAACTGAGTCAAACTGCGTTTATAGAATTTTGAAATTCGCTCTAGAAAAAAGTTATGGTCGCTTTAAAGTGGGGTGATTTCTTGAAACATCCAGTATATTTGTATAGTTTCGACCTGACTCTACTTTTGTTCATTAGTATTGCAATGGGGGAGAAATGTTCGACTACATTGTCAAAAAGGAACGGTTAGAAGAATCAGAAGCCCGCCATTTCTTCGTCAATTGGTTCAAGCCATCGCATTTGTGCACTCTCTCGGATTCGCTCACAGGGATTTGAAACCGGTAAGTAATTTATTAGCTGCTTGTCTCAAACTCAACGACTTGTTTAGGAAAATTTACTTTTGAAAGAAGATCTACAGCTGAAGGTCATTGATTTCGGCCTATGCGCGAAGTTTACACACTTTTTAAATTCTGTTATAGCCAAAACTTTCAGACCTCGAAACGGCTTAAATAGGACTCTTGAAACGTGTTGTGGCAGTCCTGGTTTGATTTTAGATGGCTTTATTTTTTCTGTAGAAATTATGTGGTACTCTTTTAGCGTACGCAGCACCAGAACTAATTCAGGTTACATTAGTTTCGTTCTAATATTCCATTAATAATTTTTGTAGAGCTCTGCTTACTTTGGAAATGAAGCTGATGTTTGGTCAATGGGTGTTCTACTCTACGCTCTCCTCTGTGGTGCTCTACCTTTCGAAGATGATAGTATGCCGAAACTCTATAAAAAATATTAGTAATTTCTTGCATAGTCTCTGAAGGTTAAACCTTGTGTTTGTTATTTCAGCAAGAGTCTACTACGAGCCGTCATTTCTGTCCGAACAAAGCAAAGAGCTGTTGAGGGAGTTGCTCAGGGTTAATCCAAAGTACAGAATCACAGGTAACCTCTAAAGTTTATGTGGTAATATGTTTGTATGAGTGAACGACTCTCTTATAGTGAAGCAGTTACTTGCTCATCCCTGGCTCAACAAAAATTACAATCAGACTTTGAAGTGGAAATCAATTTACGATGTAGCTTTTTTTCTATCTCGATATGATTCTGAAAATTGATTTTAGACGAATTTGATCGATGAAGATATAGCAAGGGAAATAGCATTCTACCACCGGGTACCCTAGCTGAGATGGTCGATAGTCTAAAGGAGGTTGATTAATTGTTAACAAAATAGTCTCCAAAAGCAATGAGTTTTAGTGGAAGTTCGATTACAGGACGGCTACTTATCTCGTGCTTCTACAGAAAAGGAGAGGAAACAGCCGTTTGTACTACCTTCTTATCGCGTAAGTAGTTTTTCGTAATTTTCAGATAAACTAGTGAAAGTTGTTACAGAGCAGAGTGGACAATATTATTTACTCGCCTACAATACATGCTTCTTTGGAACAAGATCTGAATCGCTATGGCTACGATAAAGTGGAAAAGGAGCATAGCAAGTTTTCAAGCAGTGACTACAACGATCGCAGAGATTCCCACTAGACAAGGTATTATTTATTCTATGAGAAACTAAGAATTTGTGATGAAGTATTAAACTTCAGAGTTACGCGAAAGCCATCGACTTTGGTTCGCCTTCTGTATTGTGCGCTCTCCGCTTCAAATAAAATGTCCTGCGAAAACTCTGAACAAGGAGGATGCAGCTGTGAAGGCAAGTGATTTTTGCTCAGTTTTGAAACTCCACCAACTAAATAATTTTTTAGGCGCTCTATCCTGAAACGCCATCTATCTCTAAGAGCATCGGAAACAAAATATGTACCAACAAAGAAAATCAGAGACCGGCTACCCTGCGTGCCCGTGGACCTATGAACATCATTCCGTCTAACAGAACTGATGAGTCTCGCCCAGTTAGTGTGTACAATACACCGAGACGAACCCCATTCAATGGTGTCTTTTCTCCAGCTTCCTATCGCAGGTTATTATTTATAAAATTTTATTAAGACCTTCCATTTATCTATTAGGCCCAAATCGACAGAGAGAGATCATCCTGGTGCCGTCAACTCCTCGCCAGTCTCAAATCGTTCTCCAGTTACTCCTACAGCTGGTGGTGCTTCAGAGAGGATGCCTCGTTCTCAAGTGAAGACTTCTCGTCTTCGAACACGCGTCTTCAAATCGCTGGAAAGGAACAAAGATAGAGTTATGAACTTGCTCACTCCCAGGAAAATGAAGAATGAGGGTCCCACAATGTTGAAGTCTGTCAGAGTGCGTGAACCTTTGTTCTCTTCAAAAATAGTTTTTAATTGATCACTCGGTTCAGAATATGGTTAATATCTCGATAACCTCCTCAACAGATCCCAACCAAGTGCGATTCGAATTGCTGCGAGTGCTAGCTAATCAGGAATCGCTCCAATGCAGGATGGGTATTATTTATTTAGTGATCACCCCTCAGAAAACTCATGTGATAATATTCAGATGGAAAATTTCTGGCGCCAAGAGAAGTGCTACCGGTGGACAAACAACGGTCGAGCTGGAAGTAGTGCTAATCGAAAACTTGAACTATGTCGGCGTCAAACGCACTAGGCTCAACGGAGATGCCTTCCTCTATAAAAAAGTTTGTGAAGAAGTGTTGCGGTTGGCTGCTCTCTGAATTATCAAGTGTGCCGTAGATTGTCTTTCTAAGCATTATTCTGAGTTCAACCATATTGTTTCATCAGATTTCGTATGTTCTCTAAGCTGCTCTAAATTGTGTCTTTTGCGGTAAAATAAATTTGCCCGAGTTTCCGTGAATAAAGCATTATCTGGTATTTTTTTGTTTGCTGTTTTTATTCTTCCTTTACTTTTTTGAGCAAATTTTTTTCCTCGCCCTTTTCTTTGAATTTTGAGTCATTTGAGCACAAAGTTTCTTAGGCTTATAGAATTTGGCCGCTATGAATGAATCAAGTATAAAATTTATAAATTCCTTTGCTTTTGCCCACAATTGGAGTCGGTCTTTGAAAGGGAGCCAGCATGTTTTGAAATGATTGACGTTCTGGCCATAACACTCTTTTATATTTATTTTCAAGTGTTTTTTGCCTAATACGTTTTTTTGGTTAGTTGGCCACAAACGTTTCTATGAAATATGCTTAGCCTTTCATCCATTTTCATTAAATTAAATAAGCCTTTTCGTTAGAAGTGTGTTCGCTTCTATCTGCTCTGCTATGGCTTAATGAATAATGTTACTATGTGGCCAACCAGAAAGTCTCAACCTCTATCCGTGACTTATTGTCTTTGTTCATATTCGTTTCGTATTCCCCTTCCGTCTGTCTGTTTATAATATGAGACATTTTCCACAAATTGCTTCTCATTTATTCGTCTATCCCGTTGTTTTTTCTTCTTTCTTGTTGGCGGTTCTCTTTTTTCCAGTAGAGTTTCTGCTCCTGTCTGCTAATCTTCTAGTCTATTTTTTGTGTCCCACTCAGAGTACGAGACTCAAAATTCTTCCTCATCCTTTCCTATTTATGCGGAGGGAATATAGAGTATTCGCATGAGTGCGACCGAAGGAAGGGGAGACTGGTGCTCCCAGACAATTCATGTGAATTATAGACAAGCAGCAGGCAGGACAGATTTAAGGCAGGAGAGGTAGTGGGAATAAGCTAGCTATGTAACAGCAGCTCTCATACATGCCTTTTTTTCCTCTCGCAACTACCTGTTATGTTTATGAGTCCCCAGCAGCATTCTCTAACAAAACTTCCAGGCACTCCGTTAAAAAATATTCTCCTGTGAACAATAAAGTACTTGCCTTGTAGTTGTTGCTCTTTTGGTTGATTATAAATCGATGATCATTAATATTATTCTTTATTTATGAATATTGGAAGAGGAAATTGTTTGCGTGCTATTGGAGTATAGATTATCCTTGTAACCAATGGTTTTTGGAGAAACAATAAATCAACTTTTTTCTTAAAGAGCTTTCAAAAATGTCAAAATGATGTGGATTATAGTCGAACCTGGATAAACCGCCACCACGATAAAATGCCACTCTGGTTAAACCGCCACCTGGAACAAAAGTTGGTTGTCCAACAGAAAAACAAAAGAAATTTCACCCCAATACACTGCCACTCACTTTGTCATTTTTCTTAGTCGTTTTATCTTTTTTTTCGAGTTTTCATGGGTTTCATTTGAGTTTCAGGCAAGTGTATGGACTGTATTGACTGAAGCCGATAGAATGTCACCCCGAATAAAACGCCACCAAATCTGTGATTGGCGAAGTGGCGGTTTATCCATGTTCGACTGTATAATTTTATGATTTTAAAGGGGCATGCTCGTCGCCGATGGGAATATTTTGAAAGGCAGGTACAAGCGAAATTCAAACAAGAATTAATTTGACGAAATTTCGGAAAAGTCGAATAAAATAAAAAATATCTCCAGTGGGAATCGAACCGACGACCGACTTTCACAGTCCGCCGCCATTTCACCACTAGCCACGGTGTCCAGTAAAAACGCCTACGCAAAAACGCCTACAGTAAAAGGCCTACGCAAAAACGCCTACACAAAAACGCCTACGCGAAAACGCCTACACAAAACGCCTACGCGAAAAGGCCTACACAAAAACGCCTACGCAAAAAAGGCCTACAGTAAAAAGGCCTACAGTAAAAACGCCTATAAAATTATCTACATTTTTTCAGTCCTGAAACGAATAGAATTCCAATTTTCTGAGCTTGGTTCATAGAAAATCATTTGAAAAACAAGGATAGTTAGACAAAAGTATAGCAATATTATCAGTGTTTCCAAAATGAAAATGAGAAAACGATGAAAATGAGAATTTTCAGTGAGAAAATGAGAATTTTCAGTGAGAAGATGAAAAATTTTCACTTTCTTCTTAAAATGAAAATGAGAAATTTTCATTTTCATTTGATGAAAATGAGAACTTTTCATTTCCATTTGAATGAAAATGAGAAATTTTCATTGGATGAGAATGAGAACTTTTCATTTTCATTTGAATGAAAATTTTTCATTCTCATTGAATGAAAATGAAAATTTTTCATTTTCTCACTGAAAATTCTCATTTTCACTGAAATTCTCATTTTCACTGAAAATTCTCTTTTTTACTGAAAATTCTCTTTTTACTGAAAATTCTCATTTTCACTGAAAATTTGTACTTTCACTGATATTTCTCATTTTATCATTGTACCGGTCGGTGAAAAGCTGATTCACGACGCAGAAACTGTAATCAGGCTGGATGTTCAATGTACCATCAAAACCAAGCGATCCTCCACTTGGATAAATTTTTTTTGACGTGTTCGGCTTCCAAAACCCATTTTCTGCACTAATTTAAGCTTCATAAAGTTATTATACAGTGGTAAAATTACGTTTTGCAAGATCTACAAAAATGTGCAAAATTCCATCAAAACGAAAATTTACTACTATAAACCCATCTTTCAATGTCCGAATGAGTGCAGAAAACAGGTTTTAAAGCTAAGAAACATGAAAAAAAATCTGATCCAAGTGAACAACCACTTGGTTAGTTTGGTACATGGAACATCGAAAAATGCCAATCCTGAAATCATATTTATTTCCAGAACGGTTAGGAGAAATAATATTTACGAACCGAGGATAAATAGCCACACCAATAGTTAATCGGGTCGATCTTCAAGTTACCATTACATACACCTTGGACACTATGCAGCACATTCAGAATCCAAGACTTTGATCTGTTCCCTCTGCTTTCAACACTTTTCCTGCTGCTTTGTGAGTCTTTTTTCAGCCTTGCGATAAAACCATCTAACGTACTGTCTAGATTCACCGAAACTCCCATATTGTCATTTCTGCGATGAGTTTGCTCAGCCGGCAACTGAATTAAATGCGTGGATTTCAGTCAAACTTAAATACTAATATACCTACCAGCTGTCTTATCCATTTTGCAGCTTTGGAAAGGTCTTCATCTCCAAGAGAATCAGATGTGTTCGGATCCAATGCGCAAGCATCCATAAAAATCGGGTCGAAATCAGTCCGGTCAGTATTCAGAATATTGGAATACTTCAAACTACCACGAAGATTTTGGACCGTTAATTTCAGCTCATTCGGCACTACTTCCTAAACGAACAGCTACAAATAAGAAAACTAAGAACTTGTGAAAGCACCGCTAAGTCATCCAGCGATAGAACTAGTGCGCGAGTGTATTCAAGACAATGAGATGTTGTGACAGTCTTCTCTCCCTGGATCCTTTGAAGCACTTCAACAAACGGTCCACCAATTTTTGAGATCCAGCGCAAGTACTAAACATATTCGATTAACGTCAAAAAACTGTTGTGTTTACCTCAATCTCATCCTCTGTCACCATTGACCAGTTTTTCCTGCTAGCGATGACAATCACGTATTCCTCTAGCTCCAGAAAGTTCTTGATCACTTCGATGGCAGAACCCCAGCGTGTAGCGGACGGGAATATTAATCTCTTATGCGCAATCGAGTCAAGATCCTGGAAAATCAATAAGAACAGCCATGACTTGCAAGAAAAACAGTACCTCCAATGCCGAATGAGCTGGCACATGTTTTTGAAAGCAGAATGTCCATATATATTGTTTTTGATAAGACCCATTATAACAATCTGAAGAGAATGAGCGTGACAGCTGATACGATGCGGAAAGTTCTCTCTAAACAAATAAATTTTTTTAGGAAGAGAACGTGGTACTTACAGAGTAACATCAGGTATATCAGGAAATGTTTCATCTAGAAAAGAGTCATTTTCCTCGTCATCAGGCTCGTCGTCGAATTAAGTAGATAACAAGTAAAATAAAAAGCATTACATTTGAAAACATCAGTGAAAGCAGCCACCATATTGGAGCCATTATCCGTTACGATTTTTAAGATACTGTGTAGATCCATGTTGTATTCTGCAAGAACAGCACCCAACTCAGTTCTGATATACGATGATGTGTGCGAACCACGGAGTTTTCGCAGGCCCAAAAACGCGCGGCACAGTTTTCCACAGTATATGTAATGAAGCGTAATCCCTGAAGTTCAGATATAAAACCGAAAATACAAAAAGAGGAGGAAGGTTCCACCGAGATAAGAATTTCTCATCGCTTCGTCGCTCCAAATATCGACAGTGACAGATGGTTTGAGCTTTAGATCACCAAGTTCTTGCTTGAGATTATTCTTCACAGCTGTTGCTCGCTTTTCCAGTCGGCTTTTTAACGTAGTATGGCTCTTGGGTAACTACAACAAGACTATTGAAAATTTTAGTAAATAATAATGATATTGTACCTTGAAATTCTGTTGAGCAAGTCCACAAATCGACGAATAGCTGGATGCAGAAAAGAGTTGATCGAAATTGATGGAATGGCCAGAACATTAGTGAATGCCAACTCAATCTTGCCTATCCTAGAAGATTACAACGTGATATGAAAAGCGACAAATCAGTGAGAGTATACCTGGTCAACTTTTTCACATCGCCAGAATGATATTTCGAGCATGTTTTGTCCTCTTGGATGTGATGCTTGGCTTTCAATGGTACTTTAGTGTTGTAGACGTCGCACTGGAACTTTTGTACTTCTAAAAGGTTTGGCCACATGAAGAAGCGATTCAAAGTTTCAGTTGTACCTGATCACATGATTTACATTTCAAAAGGCTGATCTGATTTTGAGTGATTTCCTCGAATTTTCCCAGATCGGATCGACCAACTTCCTTTTCTTTACTTGAAGAACGATTGGACTTCCATCGCCAGACAAGTTTTCAGACGATTCATCGCTTTCGTTGCCGAATGACATGTCGATATTGCTCAAATAATACCATTTAGACGTTTCTAGTGTCTTTTCAGTGAGAATCTGATAAAATTAAGAAGCGACGAAATAAGATTTATCAGTGAAAATGAGAATTATCAGTGAAAATGAGAATTTTCAGTGAAAATGAAAATTTTCAGTGAAAATGAGAATTTTCAGTGAGAAAATGAGAAATTTTCATTTTCATTCAATGAGAATGAAAACTTTTCATTCAAATGAAAATGAAAAGTTCTCATTCTCATCCAATGAAAATTTCTCATTTTCATTCAAATGGAAATGAGAAGTTTTTATTTTCATCAAATGAAAATGAAAATTTCTTATTTTCATTTTACCAAGAAAGTGAAAATGAGAAAATTTTCATTTTCATTTTTTCAAGAAAATGAAAATGAGAAAATTTCATTTTTCATTTTGGAAACACTGAATATTATTGGTTTAAAAAATACGGAGCTAATTAGCCGCGGATTTAACTGACCACTGACCAAGTAGCAGAAATCGGTGAAAGCTGGTCGCGGGTTCGATTCCCAGCCATGTCGGAGCACGTCTAACATAGTTTTTAATACTAATGTATTACTGTTATTTGAGAAAAAATAATGTCTGCTGGCACTAGGATTTAAACATGTAACCTCACAATTTTGGAAAGGCTAATTTACCACAGGGAAATTACTGGACGGTGAATTCACCGTGAGGAATTCACCACCTCCATTGAAACACTGTGACGTTCTAACCAAATCGGAATAAAATTTCTTTTGAATGAAAAAAAATCCTCTCATTTACCACAGGAGCGACCGCCGCCCGAGTTGACGTGTCCGGGGACGAATACACTAATAAAATCGGAAAAACCGCAGTTTCGAGTTAGGAAATTAGACATTTTGAAATTGGCGCCCAAATGAGGTGCCCAAATGAGTTTTGCCCAAATGAATGCCAACGCTGAAAAGAATATGGAAATTTCAATAGAAGCGTGAACTTAAATACAATATATACTATATATTCTATTTAAGTTTACGCTTCTATTGAAATTTCCATATTCATATATATATATATATATTATATACAGAAGGTTATAATTTTTTAAAATCGAAACATGGCTAAGGCCTTTTCAGGCCTTTTTGTCACACAGACATCCAATTTTAATGCGTTTCAGGACATTTGTAGATCAAATTAGGTTTAGAAACAGTTGTAGGCCTTTTTACTATAGGCCTTTTAGCGTAGGCCTTTTTGTGTAGGCGTTTTTGCGTAGGCCTTTTTACTGTAGGCGTTTTTGCGTAGGCGTTTTTGCTGTAGGCCTTTTTACTGTAGGCGTTTTTGCGTAGGCGTTTTTACGGTACTCCTAGGCCACTGATGCTATTCAACACTGCAGATGTTTTTGATTACTTATTCCCCGTCAAATACTCAACAAAAATGTTTTTGAAAATAATTCTTTTTTGAATTGACCTGGTACTCGCTTTTCGAAATATTCCATCGGCGGCGAGCATGCCCTTTAACACCGGATTTGGATTATTATGGTCGGTTCGCAAAAAAATTGGGTTTTTAATTTAAAAATCACTGAGAAATATGAAATATTTAACTTTTTCAAATTTTTTGTCTTAATAGGAATTTGAATTTAGACAGTAAATTCTAGAGGTGTGCATTCACCCTCGGGAGGATTTCGGGATCGGATTGGGGCTAAAAAATATTCGAGATTACGTAAAAAAAGTTCCGGATCCCGTCGGGATCCCGATCGATATTTCGGGATTTGCCGATCTGTCGAGTTCATAAGTAATCAAGAAAAATACAGGGTTTCCCAAGAATTCCACTGATTTTAAAAGTTCAAAACTGTTTTTCTTTATGCTATTTCAAAGTTTTGTAAATGCATAAAGACTAAGCTTCCAATAAAAAAATTTTGGTATGTGAAATCAAAAATAGGCTCTCTGAAGCTTAGACCTTACCTTTCCAGAGACTATCTACAATGAACTAGGGAGGTATCATGCAAAATATTGTTTATTTTATTTTATAGAAGAATATTTACAAAAAAAAATTGCTAGGAAATTTTCACCGTTGCAGAAAGTTCACTGTTTGCAGAATATCGAATTCACTTCACGACAAAAAAATATAAGTGTCTAAAATAGGTGGGATTTTTTGAGACATCCTTTTCGCATAAATTGCTGTAATACAGAGCGAAAAATAATTAAAGCTGATCGAATAATCGGCACGATCTGTCAGATTCAAAGCCTGTTCAAAAAAGAGAAAATAAAGGACAATACTTTTTCTCCGACTAAAACACTTTTTTTCCGACTAAAATATTTTTTTTTCCGACTAATTTCATTTCCGACTAAAACACTTTTTTCTCCGACTAAAATACTTTTTTTTCCGACTAATTTTCTTTTTTCTCCGACTAATTTTAATTCTCGACACGAAATCAACCATTTTTAAAAAATTTTGTTTGAAATTCAAGGGTGGGCAAAGACCAGATGGCTGGAGACCCACTCCGGAATGGCCAAAAGGCCAAAATAATTGGTTTTTTGGGGGTTTACTAAAGGGGAGTAAACTTTTTGAGAAAAATCGATTGAGCGGATCAGATTTCGGGTCCGATCGGCTTAATCGCCCACAACTCCACCCTGAACCACTCGAAACCACCATAAACCTGGAATTCTGAGCGATTAAGCCGATCGACCCGAAATCTGATCCGCTCAATCGATTTTTCTCAAAAAGTTTACTCCCCTTTAGTAAACCCCAAAAAACCAATAATTTTGGCCTTTTGGCCATTCCGGAGTGGGTCTCCAGCCATCTGGTCTTTGCCCACCCTTGAATTTCACACAAAATTTTTTAAAAATGGTTGATTTCGTGTCGATAATTAAAATTAGTCGGAGAAAAAAGTATTTTAGTCGGAGAAAAAAGTGTTTTAGTCGGAAATGAAATTAGTCGGAAAAAAAAATATTTTAGTCGGAAAAAAAAGTGTTTTAGTCGGAGAAAAAAGTATTGTCCAAAAATAAATTTAAAAAAAACCGTGAAATCATGCGAAATGAAAATATTTCTAGCCAAAAATGCTTTTTAAAATGCTCATCAGGATTTGGCAATGTTCGGGATTTTCAAAATCGATCAGGAGGGATTCGGGATCGGGATTCACACCAAAATCTTCGGAATCCCGATCAGGAGGGATCCCGATCCCGTGCACACGTCTAGTAAATTTGAAATTGAAAACGGTTGATATGGAAATCAACTATAATGAACACAAATCCGGTGCTAGTAAGGAGTTTTTGCTAGCGGGACGTCGAAATGATTTTTTCACGGAATTATTGTCCGCAGTGTATTTCCCATGCCTTTTTTTCACCGTTTGACTGGTTTGTTTGTTATTTTGTTGCTGCTCTCCAACGGGTTTGCATACGTTAGTAGATTGGAGGACATTTCTAGTTCCTAGATCTATATCTCCCCTCCCATTTTTTTTACTTTTTCTGCTGTCAAAAACAAACACCTGGATGTATTGTTTTTGTGATAGGTTGGGGGCATGGTCTATTTCAGCTACCACCACCGAGCAAAGTTCAATCGATTTGGGGAAATGCTAGCTTGCCCTCTTTTTGATTTTCAGTTTCCGATTGTTTTTTTATATTTGAAACAATTTGTTTGTTTTAGTTGGGTGTGTGTCTATTTGTGCGTTGCAGCCTCTCTCAATTTTTGATTGAATTTCTACTTTGGCTTTTTTAGACTTTTTTTGGGCTGGATGGATTAAATAACTGTGCTTAGTAGGTCTATTTTCTAAATTCTTTTTTGTTAGCAAAACAAATATGAGGGATTTGGAAATTCATTCATCATTGGAAAAGTTGATTTAGTTTTTGTTTTTGAAGGTGGGATATTAGACAGATACCCAAACAGATGGTCGATTGAGACTGAATATTTGTTTATTGGAAATTTTATTTTTCATTGTTTTCAATTGCTTGGATGTGGGGCTGGAATAGAATAAGTTAGGACTAGTTTCCTCAAAAAACTTTTTCACTCTCTCAGTTATTAAAATCAGCTGAGTTTTTTTCATTTTGACAAAAAATTCTTGGTCCCAAAAATGAGCGGTTGTTTTTTTCATTCGCTTATTTTTAAAAAATGTCGGCTAATTTTTTATTAGCAATTCGGCGCTATCGGAGAATCTGTTTCCCTTTTTGCCTTGGTCCCTCCTGTTTATTTTTGGTGAAAAATACTTTGGTCTCCCCTGCTGTTTTTTAATCTTATTTTAATTTATTTAATCCTCAATCACCATGATAACATTGAAAAAACAGCAGGGGGGACTAAGGCAAAATATGGAAAAAATCAACAGGGGGACCAAGACAAAAAGGGGAAACAGATTCTCCGATAGCGCCAGGCAAATTTTTTATTAGCAATTCTCTCTAAATTTTTTTCTTGATTTTTGAAAACTTTTGACATGATCGTGTAGCCCAGAATCTCAGATTTCTAACTAGGGTTGGCAAAGGACCAAAATTGTTGACTCAAGGGGTCGAAAGTCGACTGAAGTCGACATTTTCAACTCAACGGGAGGGCTCGAAAGGCGGAAGTCGAATTTTCGACTCGGAAGTCGAAAGTCGCAAATTTCCAACTCTCGACTGAAAAAGTCGAAAACGAAGGGTCGATTGGCCACCCTATTTCCAACGACATATCGAGCTCCACTGAAAAATTTGGCGTATCTATGAATTTAGGGATTTGAACAAAAAGCAGTTACTTCATTAAAATCCTGGTATTTTTATATGGAATTTTTTTGATAAGATTTGTACAAGATCTGGGGTTACACGATAATGTTAAATCTTTTTGAAATAAATGCGAAAATGTAGAGAAAAAATGCAAACAGAAAATTAGCGGCCAATTTCGCTAAATAGCGGCCTTTTTCAGTAGTTAGCTGGCTAAATAAATAGAATAAAGATTTTTGTTCAAAAATACTTTTTTAGCTGCAAATTTTGCAGCAAAAAAGTTTTTTTTGTACCAGAAAAAAGTTCGTCCAATTAAATATTACACAAAAGTAAAATGTGTCTAATTGTTTTTTAACCTCCCGTATTTCATCTAATTGCCGCCCCGGGCGGCAATTAGAAGCTTGCAATTCTTTCAAGCTTCAAGTGGTTTAAAACTCGTGTTTTAATTTACTGTTTCAGCTGTGTAAAAATGCCTGTTAAATGTTTGAAATCCTCGCAGGAATTTTTTTTGACAGCTCGAACAGTAAATAAAAACATCGATTTTAGACCACTTGAAGTTAGGGGGGGGGCTGGTCAATTAGAGGAAATACGGTAGTTAAATTTCTTAATTAAAATATTTTCTATTCCAAGAAATACTATCTTTACGAGAAGCAGAAAATGTCTGCAGGAACACATTTTGACTTTTTACCAAAGAGCAATTTCTTCCTATTACCATCTTCAGTGAAATAATAAGAAACTTTTTTTGATCGATTGTAAAACTCTTCTTGCTCTATGTCTTTATTTATTTTTCAATATTTCACTTCAAAGGTGCTGCAGACTACAAGAAAAAGAGAAAGGGAGCAAGTGGTGGACAACCGAATATTCACATGTTCCCTTTGCCTTGATGTCTGTTCTCTAACAAAGTTTAAGAGGCGATAAGCCGAAAAATAATTAGGTACCTTGTGCTTTATTTTTTGGGGTTTTAAGCTTAAGCATGATAGAAAAAAAAGCGTTGCTGACTAAACTTCAAGTCCTTGATTCCGGCAGTCAGTTGACGTAATCCACAAGGGAAGAAATTACTTTGTGATTTTACGTTACTTAAAAAAATTTGTCCGCACCAAAATTTGCCCGGCCATGATTTGCCCGCAACTAAATTTTTTTACGATCCATATGAATGTAGTTTTGTAATTTTTAATTTTTCTATTAGTTTTTTTACTTTGTGTGGCTTTTTTTATCTTGACGAGTGCCTCATCCTCCAAAAACCAAAAAAAGTTTTGAAAAAGTGTAACAAACTAAAAACATGGTTCAACGCTACAAAACAGTAATTTCACATTTTCTAACTGCATAACCCAGGGTACATATCTCAGGTAGGGGTGGATTTCCAGCTGGTTCACCTGATTAATTGACTCAACTTCTCTATCAATGTAGATACTCAAAAAATGGTAGTGACACTTTATGGTGAAATACCTCAACACCAATACCTACATAACCCACGATTCTTTTGAGTGGATAATCAGATGACCACCTGAAACCTAATTTTTAGCGATTTAAAGTTGTTAATTATTGTGCTCGGCTTAGATGTATCCAGTTATTTTTTGCATTCATTTGCGTGTATAACACATTGATGATGATTTTAGAAAAACTTGAGTTGCGGGCAAATCTTGTCCCGCGTAAATTATATACGGGCAAATTATGGTCTGGGCAAATTTCGGTCCGCGCAAATTTTGGCGCGGGAAAATTTTGTCATTGTCCGGTGATTTTAACGATTTGCACTAGCAGTCTTTGTAGTCGAGTGGTTGGCGTTTTTGGTGTAGGGATTGATGACAGGTTCGATCCCCATTGCAGACTAGCCACTTTTATAAATGCTAAAGTTGTTTTTGCAAATTCCTTTTTCTATTTTTATTTACGCTGCAAAATGCTCTCAGGAATTTGTAGCAACTGGACCGAAATTTAGTTAATTACTAGACTACAAACAAACAACAAAAATGTATTTAGTTCTGCAAAAGTATTTGATAAATGGGTTAAAAAAATTTTAATTGAGGGAGTGGTGTCTGAAGAAGGCGACTGTATTCATGTAAAATGGAACGAGTTCGATTCCTGCTTGGCTCATGTGTCTTTAAAAGGGAGGGGGAACTTTTACGGCTACCTTTTGACATCGACTATTTTTACAATTTTTTCATAAATTTTGTTTTCTCATCTTGGATGTTTTCACACCGTTTTCTAGCTGAGATTTTTCTCTATCGATCGAGTGGTTAAACAGCTTAATTGAAAATAATTTTTGAGGAAATCACACCAACTTCACACCGAAAACCGAGTTGAGTCTCAGACCTGGTTTTTAGTGTAAAGTTGATGTGATTTTCCCACAATCATTTTCAATGAGGCTGTTTGACCACTCAATCGATAGAGAAAAACCTCAGCTACAAAACGGTGTAAAACATCCAAGATGAGAAAAACAAAATTTATGAAAAAATTGTAACAATAGTCGATGTCAAAAGGTAGCCGTAAAGTTGCCCCCCCCATTCAAAAAAAATATTTTCCAAAATGTCCAAACTGCCGAAAAAAATATTATTACTCTGTCGAGGCACGTACGTACACCCCAAAAAGTTGTTCACTGGAACGACACTTTTTACCCCAGCTTTGAAGTTATTCGTTAGTTATGATTCGCCAGCCTGGTACCGAAAATCGAAAGCATTCAGATTTTTCAAGCCCTTTTTAAGAAACACAAAATATTCAACAACGCTCCATAATACGCAACTAAATTCTAAAACGTATATTTAGGTGTACGCATTATCGAATGTTGGGAGTAAAAATGACAAAAGTCTTGTGTTTTTAAAAACCGAACTGCGATATTTGAATCTTTGCGATTTTTTATGGACTTGACTGGCAAGTCAGGAAAAACTGGGCTAAGAAGTAATTCAGTGAGTGTCATTTAAATTAAAAATCTGGATGAGAAAAAAGTGCTGGTCCCGCCTTTTCTATGTGTCGGGCATGGGCATGTCCTTTAAATTGCAAAAAGACTAAAATTTAAAAAAAAGTTGAATTGAAAAAATGTACCAACAAACCGCTAAACTTCATTGCACCTATTACCCTTTTTATTAATTTTCACTTCCTTTTCTCAGAGCCGCATAATTTTTTTGTTGTTATTATTGACTAAACACTATACTTATTCAGGTAGTTTGGAGGGAAGAGGATTGGCCGAGACTTTTCCTCTTCTTGTTCCATTAGTTGCCGTTGTTTATATTATTATTGTTGTTTTCCCAAAGATCTCTTCGGTTAATCGATTAACCATCAACATCACTAATTTTATTTTTCTTTTCTACCGCTCCTAATTTGCGTGAGGGTGTATTCCGACAACAACAAAACAAGAGCCAAGGGGAGACACAAAGACTGTAATGGCTCCTTCAAGATGTGCTCACCAGCTATCTGCCAATAAAAAGGCCGAAAGAATTCAGAATTTGGTCACTTTCACCAAGACAGCAAGTAAATTCAGGTGGGCGGCTGTGATTTAAATCGAGTCAAAATAATTAGTTTTTCTTCCCGCGGAGTTTTTTTTCAACGGACCAGAAATCTAAGCTGATCATCTGGAATTTTTCGGTACTAACCGAAAATACATGGTGCTGTGGATTCCTATAGGATCAAATTGAATTGCTGCCCCTAAAGTCTGATTCTTGTCCCATTTAAATTGTTTCTTGCCCTTTCAAATTTCAAAGTAACTGGAATCTTGCCTTTTTTCTGAAATCTGGCCCCTTTTTAATCCCAATCGGGTAAATCGCTCTGATTTTTAATCGAAAACCCAAAATCATAATAATTTACACGATTTTGATAAAAAAAAGTGGCCAGATTTCAGAAAAAGGCAAGATTTAAGTTACTTTGAAATTTGAAAAAAATGTTGAAATTTGAAAAAAGGCAAGAAATAATTGAAAAGAGGCAAGAATTCAGACTATAGGGACAATAATTCAGCTACAGTCAAACCCGGATACAGCACCACCCCGATATAACACCACCAAAAATAGACTGATTTGGTCAGATTTGACTAAAATTAAGTCAAGTGAACCCTCGATACAACACGGTACCTTGGGGTGGTGTTGTATCCGGGCTCGACCGTACATCTATTCCTATACGCAGTAACAGCCAAATAGACCTAAATTTTCACTCCTAAACAATGCTGTGCATAATTTTTTACAACACCGCACCAAGCACTACTCAAAAAATTTAGGATACAGTAATGCTCTCAAAATACTACATTAAACTAGCAAGCTTAGGGATGGTGTTCGAAATTTCGGATAAAATGCATTTAATATTCAAAACATAACCAATTTTTTATTTCAGCTTTCAGCTAAATTAGTGGAAGTATGGGCAACTCCACAGTGCTCAATCACAGATGCTCGAATCCTGCTTACCCTAGGGGCTGATCCACAAGCAATATACACAGAACAGTTTGGTGAGAAGACACTCAAGGACAGGGAAGAGAGCGGAAGTGTGTGCTCTGCTTGTGGTGCCAAATATAGGGATTTTCTGGAATTTGCTCATGAGATCTACTATGCCCAGCATCTGGACACTGCCACTGTAATTTATTTTGCAAATATATAATAAAATCTTGGAGAACTTGAACCTGAGCCCACAGTCAAATCAGTTTGAGGGACCAAGACAATTTTTTTTGAAGATTTTTGACTTTTGATATTTTTTCACCTAAAGTCTCACAAAAAGTTTAAATTATGTTTATATAAAAAAATTATTGGTATAAAATTTTTTCGTAAAAGTTGCTTTGGTCCTCCAAGCTTATTCGACTTGGGGCTTAGATTAAATTTAGCCAAAATGTTTAACAAGATGACAGATCTCACCTTTCAGACCAACAAGTCGAGCCCATCCACAGAAAACAGCAGTAGCAATGGCTTAATCAATGGCAGGAGCAGTCTATATGCTCGAAGGAACAATGAAAACAACGACGAAAGAACTTCCTCAGATCGTAGCAGTAATAGTTCCAATCCGTTTGGAGGTGGAGGGATGGTGTGCTTGTCGCTGGATGGCGGAGGCATGCGTGGTCTAGTCACTATTGTTTGTCTTCTATTCACTTCCAGGTAATTTTGTGTAAATTATGTCTGGCAGCTTTTTAAAAAATAAGAGGTGGCAATATAAGAAAATCGGGCGCTAGTAGCGAATAACAAATAAATAACAATAACAAATAAAATCAGTAATATAAGAATATTGTTGGAAAATTTACAAGGGAGGGATTGTGACTGTGACCTGGGTAAACTTCGATGATAAATAATTTTCTGCGTAATCTTGTAGAGTTGAAGTTCCTAACAAATCTGGCTCTCCAGCTCTGAAGGTGCACAAAATGTGGTATAAGGGTCACTCATAATTCTAAAAACCCCTCGATACCCCTATCATGTTTTTTCATAGCTGACCCTTGGGCCATGGTCATTCCTAAAATTTTTATTAGCTTTCAGAGGTGAGGAGCCAAATTCACATGGGATTAGGGCACTCGCTACAAGAATACGCGCATAAAAAATTAATCGAAAAAATCCCAGGTCACAGTCAGGATGCCTCCCTTTGTTAGTGGCTTGAGCAAATCGCGGTAAAACAAGATCAGTCTTCACAACTAGGCTATACTCGGAGCATCACACATTTATTCTGTTGTGGACCGGCACCCCTTTAAAGGGGCATGCCGTCGCCGATGGAAATATTTTGAAAGGCGGGTACCAGGCAGTGTTTGCGTGAGCTCACTCAAAGTGAGAATCTCAGTGAGTGAGAGTGAGAATGATCTCACCCACTCTCACTCTCACACTTAATTTTCGATTTTTATTCTCACTCACTTTGAAATTTCCGCTCTCACTATCACTATCACTCTCACTTGTTTATTTTTCATTTTCAGTGAGAACAGAGTGAGAATGGCACTTTTCTGGCTAAGGCCAAGATCAACACAGTTTCATTTAAATTAGAGTGATGCGTACACCTAAATGGAAAAATAAAAGAGAACAATATTCTTTATTTGTCGAACACAATTTTGGCCTTGGCTGCCTTCTTTTCACAACTTGGTCATGTATTCAGCTACCGTATTTCCTCTAATAGAAGCCCCCCTCCTATTATAAGCCCCCCTCTAATATAAGCCCCTCTGGAGGTCATCCAAAATATAAAAGCCCCCCTCTAATATAAGCCCCCCCCTCTAGTGGGTATCCTGAAAATATAAGCCCCCTTTTTATATAAACCCTTAATCAAATATTTTTTAGATAAACAGGTGCTGCTAAACGTGGTAAAAGATACAAAGAGTGCCTTTATGTATTTGCCTATCACATCTTTCGAAGTGGATCGCTGGAATACTTGTGAATGAGTGAATTTCAAAGCAAAAACTACATCGAGTGCTATTTTAGCGGCATTTTGTTGGTTTAAAAAATTGCTTTACGCAGTAATCATCGGCAGAAAATCAGCAACAAACGATACAAAGTGACGTCGGTTTACGTTTGAGGAACAAGAAAATAAGTCGGCAGCATAGGTCAGATAAAAAGAAGGCATAACGATATTTCGCAGAAAATTATCTTAATTTCGCAGCAAATTTTTGTCTCGCTTTTTTATTTTTGATTTTCTAACCTTTTTTTGAAAATTACAGGGTGAGTCGAGAAATTCGAACACTTTTAATAAGCCATAACCTTTGTCTAGGACAAATTCCGAAATTCTGTAAACGCAGAACGACTCAATTTTTATAGGAATTTCTTTGATATATAATGTGAAAAACACAATTTTCGCTTGATCCCCCCATGTGGTTTGGCCTTGGCCATCCAGAGGCTATTCTCAGACATTCGGCAAAGTTATTACTTTAAATGAGAATTTAGCTACATAATGGTGTCAATACTTTCAGAAAAAGTATATGTAAACTAATAGAAAAGGTAAAACAAAATTCGCTGAAAAATTAAGATATGCTGCGAAATTCCAATACGCCCAAAATAAATTTAGGTAGAACGCCTCCGAGAGAAACAGTGGGTAAACTATGAATATAGAATAAGTGCTTTTGATGTTTAAACGCTGTTTCAACAATGTTATGTGGAAAATTAGAAGCGATCAGAGGGTGGCGTAAAAAAATTATGACTAAAAATTTTTTCCGCGCCTTCGGCGCGGCGAGTTCAAAAAATAAAGGCCCCCCTCTAATACAAGCCCCCCTCTAATATAAGCCCCCCTGGAGGCCATCCATAAAATAGAAGCCCCGGGCTTCTAATAGAGGAAATACGTAACTAGTTGTCATTATTGACCGTAACCATTATAATAAGCATGACTAATTATAGTTTTGGCCTAACACACATACAGTCGACTTTCGATATTACGCAAGGGCTAGGGATCAGAAAGAGGTTACGGTGTATCTTGAGCCAATTTATACCGAATTTAAATTTGACTGACTTCTTTTTACTGGTATCATTTCGAGGGTCGCGTTATATCCAAAATCGAGTTATATCGGCGTCAAGTTTCATCGAAAGTTGACTGTGGAATTCAACTGATTGACAACTAGTCACTTTCTGGAATGATGGCCAGCTCATGCTGCTGCATGTTCAGACATTTGTTTACATTAATTCTAAAAAACGCTATATGTTATCAATAAAAATGAAAAAGCTTTTATTACAAGAAAATTGAATTTTGGATATTCTCACTCAAAATGAGAATCTCACTGAGCTCACTTACTCTCACTCACTGTCTTTTTTCATTCTCACTCTCATTCTCACTGCCCCGTGATTTTCACCCTCACTCTCACTCTCATTCTCACTGCCCCAAAATCTTTTCATTCTCACCCTCACTCACTGACCAAAAATGGACAGAAGCAGTCTTGTTGAGTTTAGATTCTCATAAAAAACATCAAAGGGAATAAATTGAGGCTGGATTTCCTTATACGCATCGCCTTTTGTCGAAAGTTCTAGTCCCTCTGGGGGTGTTTTAATTTACTTTTTAGTAAGTTTTTTCATTATTAGGTCCAAAAGTCATCGAGAAATCGATTTCAACCATTTCCAGCACTGCTTTGCTGTCATCAACTGCATCAATTTTGCGATTCAAAGCAAATCACCACCAAAATTAGAGGAAACCAGCCAACATGATGCGTACTTATCTTTATAGTAAGAGAGTCTTCACTAATTTTATTTATTTGTTCACGCGTTTAGTGACTTTCTCGAGTCAGAATTTCACGGGGAACAAGAAAGAAATTTTCCAACACCAAAATCACTTCAGAAAAGCAAGGTAGCTAGCAAAGGTTTGACCCGGAAAGAAATGAGTACCATTGAGGGGCAGGATTGAGGGCAGAACGATGACATAAAAAAAAGTTACCAATTATTATTGATTGCGGCTGTAGAGCGAGATTCTTCAAAACTTGAAACATCCGCACATATGTGGCCGTAGACTTGTCAAGCAACAAAGCGTATACGCATGGAAGCGTCGTTTCCCCAGCAAAGACGTTTTTGCTAAATTTAATTTTTTTGTCATAAACATGTTCTATTGATAAGGCAGAAGCTTCATGATGAAACAATTGTTGAATTCAGCAATGTTCCAGAGAAAGTGCTCAAGGCATGTGTGAACAGTGGAGGAAATGACCACCCGTCGGAAAATGACCACCGAAATTGAAGGAAACCAGCCAAAATGATGCGTACTTAGATTTATATCGCCTCAACCTCTGCCAATTTTATTTATTTGTCAGAGAGTTTAGTGACTTTCTAGAGTCAGAATTTCATGGAAAACAAGATAGAAATTTTTACACGCCGAAATCACTTCAGAAAAGCAAGGTAGCTAGCAAAGGTTTGACCCTGGAAGAAATGAGTACTATTGAGGGACAGGATTTCAGTATTATTTAGGAACTGAGATTTTTTGTGATTTCAATTTACATTATTTTATACAACCGTTTACTGAAAAGGAGGGCAAGGAGCAGAGCTACATTTTGAGTGATTATCAAGCATTGGGTACCACTACCTGGGTACTACTACCGAGGCATTTCCACCAGAGTACCGTTACCTAGGTAGAACAACCTGAGCACCACCCGGTTACCCTTCGGGATACGTGATTAACGCAGAACTGGGGCTCCTGCAAATCAAATTGCTGTTTTAGCATTATCAAACCGTGTTTAGGACACGATTTTGGATAGGGTAGAATGACTTTTAGTTAGTTTCAGCTAAATCCAAAATTTGGGATTTTAGAGATCGATACCAATTTAGAGAGGTACCAGGTGGTTCCCTATCCACCCTGAGGCTTAATAGTCTTATAAAAATAAGTTTATGACTGTTATTCAAGAAAAAAAATAAAAAAGAACACCAAACTGCAAAAAAACAATAAAAAAAAAAGGCGCGAATTTGAAAAAGTGGAAAAAGGGGCCAAACGACTTACGTAAGTGGTTTGGCACCATTGTTTGCATTTTTTTGGCCCCATTTTTTGGCCCCACAAATGGAAAAAAGGGGTCAAACGGCCCTACGCCAAATAACACAAACAAAAAACTGAATAAAAAAATACAGGATACTAAAAATTAGGGCCTAAATGCGGAAAGCCCAGATGTGATTTCCCCAAACGCGTGAATACTCTTAGAAAATACGAACCAAATTCCCACTAGAATGCCAGTAAATCCAAAATTCCAGTGGATAACCACTATAATTCCAATGGTTAAATTAGTAGATTTCCAACAAATTGCCATTTGTATCAATAATTCCAGTGGTAAATTGGCGGAATCCACTAACTAGCCCCTAAATGAGCAATATACCACTGGAATGCCAGTAATCTACTGGAATTTCAGACTTTCTGGCATTCCAGTGGGAGTCACTGGTTGGCCAGTGGTCATTTAGTGGCTCTCGACTTGACCCCATTTTTCCGTGCAAAAGACTCGAAAAAGGCAAAACTCGCAAACGAAAAATTCTATTTATCAGCTCTCTGTGGAAAGAAATGTCATCGGTTTATTGATTGTTGAAAACAGTGTACACCCACTAGCTCAGGTCACAATAAAAGCTGGCTTGTCGTGAATACAATACGTCAAAAGAAAAAATTCGTGGACCTCTCTGATTCAATTCTTTGCACCCTTTCTCTGGTTCTTAGCAGGCTTGTCTGCGGATACATTCGACGTGGAAGCTTTGACATGAGCACCAGACTTTTCTCGCTGAAGGCTGCCTTTTACTTTTATCTTGTTTTTAGCCTCATCATGTGTCTCCTTGCTTCCAGCAGTATCATTTTGCTTGTCCTTCTTGCTCTGCGGATCAGATTTTTCGCCTGTATTCTCGCTCTTGAACGTTTTTTTTGGGGTACTCCAAACTGACTTCTAGGCAATTTTGTCATTAAAATTTATTTTACACTGCATTAAAAAGTAACGACTAACCTCGCGCTGAGGTTGCAAAGGAACGCGAGGGATCATACCATACGTCTGTTTATTGTCATGCTCAACAGTCAGAGTGAGCTTGTGATTCCGCCCAGACTTAGCTTGCTGCCCCTGCGAAGTCTAAATTTAATCTTCTAAAATCATAAATTTCTATGAAAAAAATTACTTGAGCGGGAGTCGAGCTTGGAATAGCTAGATTCTTAGAGGCCTCAATTGGAAGAGCCTAAAATTCAGCGTTAAAACTTCACATCTCTAGTCACAGACATTAAAACTTACCGCCTGATCAGTAGACACCACTGGACTTTCCACCCCAAAAGAATTCTCAAGACTCAACTGAAAACAACGTTCGTTGAAAATTAGTTATCCAATCACTACAAACAAAACTTACACTGCCTATGTTCGAAACACCCAACGTTGAGCTTTCTTCACTTGATCCGCGACTGATCTAGAAGTAGCTTAAGTTAACTCTGCCACTGCTTTTACCATGAATAGAACTTACGTTTGTATTGCTTGATGAAGACTGACGACCAGACTAAAGTTATTCAAGGTAAACCTCGACAATAAATCCATAATTAATACAACTTACGCTAGCACCATCCACGTGAGAAACTGGAGAACTTGTGTTGACTAGAGGACGAAGCTAAAATGACTTCAGATCAACACTTGAATCCACAATGAAGAGAACTTACGCTAGAAGTATCCGGAATAGCATGAGCGATCAGCTTCAACTGGTCCAAATAATATTTGGCACATCGCCTAGTACACTTCAGAAAATCCTTAGCTGGCTTCGTCTCGCTTTTCAATCCTTGTGCATCCAACGCTGAGATTACACTGTCCATTTCTGTCAATAAGATTTGCAGAGGGTCCGTCGTCAACTAAAACGTTGTTGAAACTTTATCGTCGAAAGTAAGAAGGTGAGAAGAGAATGTGAAGTGACACCTTTCTACGACGCTCTGCTTCTAGTCTAGTAATAAAAAAGCAACTTGTCGATGACGACATAAACACTAATGTGTTACATGTCTTCAAGCCAGCAAAAGTAATAATGTCACAATAAATTTCTGCTGCAAGCATAGTATGAATGTCGAATAAATGAGTATTCTCAAAAAGCCGAATATAAGGTTTAATAAAAAATAATTATCTAAAATGCAGTGACAGCAAAAATGACACACGACAGCAAAAAGCTTGATTGACATGATGATCGAAACGCATGAAGGTAAAGAGGGGCCTACAATATTTGCGGTATTTTAAAACACCTTTACAATTTTACGTCGAATTCTCTCTCTGAAATAACCCTGTCTTTTTCTAATCAGTGACTTGGACATTTTCCGCTGAAATTTTTCGGTGATCATTTTTGGCTGTACTTTTTTTTCTGTACCGAGAAAAAAGTCTGAGTCGAAGTGCCTTATCCGGTTTAAACTCAAAAAGTGGTTTAAAGTTTTTTTTGGGTGTTTTAGCATCTGAAACATGTAGAAAACATGTTTTTAGGGCCCGGTCGACCATTTTCAGAAAAAAAAATTCTAACCAAAAACTGACTTTTTGGCTTTGGGAATCAAGGTGAAAGGTACCTGGATCGCCTACTTTTTTCATTTTTCTCATTATAACTTGGCAAAAAGAATTTCTGAATGCCTTTTTAATCAAGAGTCTTGCTTGGAATCATGTCTAAGGTAAGTGAGTGCGCGCATCTCTGACCAACCAAGAGTCCTGCGCCCTCTTCGGGGCATACCAGAGTTTCTTTATGCGGTAGGTCCCAGCCATGAAAACTGTGTTCAAAACCCATCTTTTAGGGAATCCAGGTACCCTCCAATATCTTTTCCTTGCTCCTTCAAGGCAAAAAGTCAATTTTCGGTCAATTTTTTTTCTAAAAATGGTCGACTGGGCCCTCAAAACATGTTTTCTACACGTTTCAGATGTTAAAACACCCGAAAGAGCACTTTAAACCACTTTTTAAGTGAGAACCGGAATGGGTATTTATGTTAAAGTCAGTTAGTACCGTTTTGTAGCTAAGATTCAGGGCTTGAAAATGAGCTATAAACAATCAATATCAGATCACAGAGCTTTGGATAAAAATGCCCCATCGGACATTAAAACGGGAGTTGGACATTTTTCAGATGAAATGGGCACTATTTAGGTGATTCAAGCACTATCTGGGTTGTTGAGAAAGTATCTAGATGGTTTGGATACTACCCAGGTGATTTGGATACTATCTAGACGGTTTGGCCACTATCCAAGTGGTTTTTTGTGATTTGAAAAGTTTAAAATAATGACTTTCCCTTCAAGACAATAACATAGAAACAATAAAAAATATGTGAAAAATGACCCAAGCGCATAAAATGACTAATAATACTTTTCAGAAGAGCTTTGGGTGATGAAAGCTTGCTGTCTTTGGTAGACTGGTATGTGGGATGTTCTACGGGTGCCATGTTGGCTCTAGCATTAGCCAAGGGATATTCCTTAACCGATAGCTTTTTTCTCTATTGGGAGATGAAAAACGAGATATTTTTGGACAAAAGCACCATGAAAAGACTGTTCGGCAATGTGGTGGATAAACAGGTTATGGCTCATTCACAAACGTTGTCGTTGTCATTGGCGTTGTCGTTGGAATATTTTTTTTATGAAACCGTTTTTTCCGCCAACGACGACGCCAAGGACAACGGCATTTTTCATTACAAATTGGACAAATTTCGCATTTTCAATCTGGATTTCGAGGAAAAACGTGTGGAGAATATAGTTAATTCTCAAAATTCTTACTTAAAATACAAAATTTGTCTAATTAAGAATGAAAAAAGCCGTTGTCCTAGTCGTTGTCGTTGGCGTAAATGCCCTTCATAAAACATTTTTTCCAATGACAACGACGACGACAACGACAACGTTTGTGAATGAGCCATTAAGAATTTCTAGTTAATCACTTGGATATTTTCTGATTTTGAATATTTTTTTCAGACCAACCGAGTGAATGCAGTGCTCAACAGAGTGTTCCCGGACGAAGATATATTCCACCTGTGTCCCAAAAGACTTACTGTGCCTGCCCTAAATGTGACGGTAATATTCTTTTGACAAGACTCCAGAAAAAATTAGGAAAATTGGAAATTGAAAGTAAAATAGTTTGGAAAGTAACACCAAAATGCCTTCTTAAAACTGAATCCGCTGAGATTAAGTCGGAAAATTACAACGAACTGAGATATAGTTTTTTGAGTAGATCGTTCATAAATCCGTACCACTCCCCTACTCGTATCTCAGCTCCCTAAATTTTTTAGGAATTGATCTCGAAGGATTCAGACTGAGCAAGATATTTTGGTAATGGTGGGTACATTTGGTTACTTTTGTGCCATGTGTTTGAATCAGCACTTTTTTAATTTCACTTTTTTGTTAGGACATACACTTTGTGTCCGTCCTAACGTACACTTGCCTAACTTGCTCAAAAAAGCTTCGCTTACATTGAAACAAATTTAAAAAACATGCACTAAACAGCCGATAATAAAAAAAATCGAGAGACGTGAATTCAAACGAAATGTCACAATGGTGGCCAAGCCCCAATGTTGGTGACTTTTTCAATTTTGAATGAAATCCCAATCCCGAATCCCGCCGGAACCCATGATTAAGTTAATCATGATATATACTTATTTCATGAGTCATGTCCTCTGTGTTATGTGTGGTCTCAAAATGTGTAGTCTGCAGTTTTAAATCAGTCCGTTTGTTAATTTGACTTCATTGTTGTGCATTTTGCATTATTACTTGTCTCTCTTGTTTTTGTCTCTCTCGTCTCTGTTTCTTTTTTATCACTCAATTAGCGGAAAATCCCGATCGGTATCCCGACATTTTTGAGAATCGCTATCCCGAAAATTTGAAAATCCCGATCTCGAATCCCGCGGGTCCAAAGTCCAAAGCCCCAAATCTGGATCCCGTTCCCGAAAATTTCGAGAATTCCGACGCTTCTGTCATATGCCCCCCCCCAAAAGCTACTGTAATATACCCCCTCCCCAATAATTTTTCAGCTACCCCAAAACCCATACTTTTTTTGGAAAAGTGGTGAAATTATTACGTGTTGTCCCTGAGCCTAAGGCCCAAAGCCTAAGCCTAAGGGCTAAGCCTAATTCCTAAGCCTAAAAATTATTGGGGGGGAGGTATATTACAGGAGGGTTTTTTTGGGGGGGGGGGAGGTGGAATATATTACAGTAGCGCCGAAAATCCCTATCCCGAATCCCGCCGGAACACAATCTGCCAAGTCTAATCAAAAATTCCAAAATTTAGTCCTAAATAGTCACAAATCGATATTTTACCCTTGTTACCCTAAGTGGCCGCTGTGAAAACCATTGCCAACTGGCTCTTCTCCCTCAAATCCAACTATTTTACCTTAATTTTCAGATGACCCCTTCTAAACTGCACGTTTTTCGCAATTACCCCATCAAAGGAAGTCATTGGGACAAGGATATCAGTTTTCGGGACGCAGCTAGGGCGAGTTCAGCTGCTCCTACTTACTTCCATCCTCATGTTTTGGGGGATGATAAATATGTTGATGGATCTCTAGCTGCAAATTGTCCTCTGACTATTCTGTTAAGGGTAGGTTGCTATAGTTTTTATTTTTATCAGAGCAAATCCCTACAATAAATTTTGGATTGGGCAATGAATTGTGAAACACTATATTTACAGGAATATGACAAATGTCGACAAGGAGGCGAGAATCTGAGACTAGCCTGTGTGATCTCTATTGGCACAGGAGAACCACTAGAAACTGTGAGGAGGTACCAAAGTGGAACGAGTCTATCACTTAGGAGTCGACATCTTCGAGATATGGCCACCCTACTCATGGAACAGGTCTGACATTTGGACTCATTATTTCATCGTTCATATAATTATTGGAGTTTGTTTAGGTGGTGGACAAGAGAAGTCAGCCATCGAGTGTGCCGAGGACAGATGTGCAGTATCAGGCATCCCATTTTTCCGAATCAGTCCTGTGGGCATAGATGTTCGCATTGACCAGATTGATGACGGCAAACTTATGGTGAATACATTTTGGTTTTGACCTTGAACCTTGAATAATTCGTCTGAAGATGATAACTTTGGCATATTTGAAAAAAAAAGAAATGAGGTTAAAGACCCATTAGGTTAAAGACCGCCTGTAAATGTCCCTACAGTTAATCAATAACCCAATCAAATTTGTCTTATAAGAGATTGCCGAACTTTTATCCGCTTCACCGATATTCAAGTAGTGCAGTCGATATTCAGGAGTTCTACTTAATATTTGCGTGGTCGACCCGATACTTCAGTTGTTAACTTAAAGTACTCTGTCTCTTCCATATCATGGCAATTTCAAAGGTTTGAATGCGCGCGGATCCACATGGATTTTATCTTTTATTTTATTTAAAGTTTTTTTCGAATTATTTTTTTGTTTGCATTTTTTGTTTGAATTTTAAACGTCATGTTCTATTCCATATAAGTAATGTAATTGACGAACTTTTATAATGACGATGACAGCTGTGGAGCAGTGAAAGTCGGATAAGTTGTCTTATCTGTCATTGTCAAGCGAAGTTGGGCTCAACTAATGATTCACTAGTAGTAATTGGTTCTAAATCTTGAACAAATTTTCCATAAAAGCCCAAATGCCCGCTCCATCCAAAGAGTATTTTTCTCTAAGCCTATCTTTGTCGGCTATAGGTGATTTGCGCCCTCAAAATGCTCATTTACGCCCTCAAATTAATTATTTACGCCCTCAAATTTGAAATTGATCAAAATGCTTATTTACGCCCTCAAATTACTCATTTACACCCTCAAATTACTCATTTACGCCCTCAAATTTCTTTTTTACGCCCTCAAATCGACGAAAATGCTTATTTTAGCCAAAATTTTGCGGGAATTCAAATTTTTTAGTCTCAACCAGCGAAACCAGCCGATCGTCGACTTATATCATAAAAATTTTTACATTTTTCATGTTCCAAAACCTGTTTTCTGGACTAATTCGGGCATGCTGAAGATGGTTTGACAGTGGTAAAATCCCGTGTTCTCGAGTATATTTTGAGTTTTGGTGAATAATTGATTTCACCAAAATCAATTATTTCACAACACTCAAAAATACTTGAGAACACGGCATTTTACCACCGTCAAACCATCTTCAGCATGCCCGAATAAATCCAAAAAACAAGTTTCGGAACATGAAAAACGTTAAAAAAAAATTTTGATCCAAGTGGACGACCACTTGGTACCCACATAGGTACTTCACCTAGGTACCATCACCAGTGCACCTCCGCCTGAGAATGGCTCAGGGAAACTGAAGATACCGGTTTGGAAAGTCTAAACACAGTCAGACATTCGAGTTCTGAAAATATGGCCACCTAAAATAGGGAATTCCCACCCAATTTGATCGATTTGAGGGCGTAAATAATAAATTTGAGGGCGTAAATGAGCAATTTGAGGGCGTAAATGAGCATTTTGATCAATTTTCAAATTTGAGGGCGTAAATAATTGATTTGAGGGCGTAAATGAGCATTTTGAGGGCGCAAATGAATTTTAGCCTATCTTTGTCGATTCCCTTGATTTTTTTCACCCCAATTCACTGCAATGTAAAGTATGCTGCTATTTGGCCAAATGCCCTTGTTATTGTCGGTGCAAAAGGTGTTAAATAGGTGAAAAATGAAAAAAGTTGGCTCAGTGAAAAATACTCTTTGGAGGGGCGGTCACTTCGGCTGCTGTATTATTTTCGAAACAATAAGCGCAAACAAAAAACAATTCGAAATTATTATTGAGAAACTGTGTGTGGTCCCGCACGCATTCAAACCTTTCAAATAACCGTGATAAGGAAGAGAAAGGGTCTTTTAATTATTAGGAGGCCTGCAATATCTAGAGTCGGCTGTACCTACCATGTTGCCGTAAAATCGACATTTAAGTAGCGTAAAGAATTTTTTAAATAATCAGGAATTTATTGAATAACAAATTTATGTGGGAAACTATTGTAGGAAAATTTAAGCGAAAAGGTGTGAGAAATTTTCTTTACATTATCTGCTTTCTTGGTAATTTTCAGTTGCATCAAATGTCTTTCTAAAGTTGAATCCGCTGAGATCAAGTCAAAATATTTGCAAAAAGCAAGGATGTGGCTATTTTGAGTAGACCACCCAGAAATTCACAGTGTTCACTTACTCAGAATGATATCTTAGCTCCTTGAAATTTTGTTGACCTAATCTCAACTTATTCGGATTCAAGAAAATTTTTTGTTGATAGAAGCACTTTCCAAAAAAAATTTCAAAAATAGTTAATCTGTAATCAAAAGTTTCAAAATAACGCTATAAGTCCCTCAAAAATATTTTGGGTGGGTCCTTCCTCCTCAAACCTAAAGAAAGATAACCCTCAAACCCGTTGCAGATTTTGCTGCTAAAAGTGGACAAACAAATAATTAGTTGTTCCTCTTTCAGGACATGATCTGGGATACTTTGAAGTATCTGCTGCAAAACATAGAGACTGTTGACAAGTTGGGCGCAGCACTTGTGTCCATCAGAGAGGCTAAATTGGAACGCAAAATGTTCTGCTGCACTCGACAACGCAGTCAAACCATCCTCTAATGTTAACACACATGATATTTTTACTACTAATTTTTTATTGGCGTCATTCAACTTTTTTTCCACAGTAATATTTAGTATGAATGATTTAGTAGAACAGCTGTGATATTCCAATACAAAAAGACTAAATTTCTGTATGTGTGAGTGAGAAATAGTTTTTTATCTTAGAAATTTTCGGTAGAATTTTTTTTGGGCGAGCCATGCATGTTTGAAAAAATTGTAAAAAAAGTCTGCCCCAATTTTTTTGACCATACGTAAAAATGCCACTTTTGGCGTAAAAGTGCCACCTTTATTTGAAAATGTTAGAATGTTGAAAACATTTTCACCAAAATAAATTGTCGGCTAGAAAAATCAGCATTTGTTCGGCTGGGGGCTCCCTTCCGAAAATCCGAATTCGTATCAATGGTAAAACTTTATTCGCCTTTTTTAGGCTTAGGGGTAGACCAGCATATGTTAGCCAAAGCAAAAAAATGTCTCGCCCAATTTTTCCGGGGTCCGGGACTGATATTCATAGTTAATGAAAAAGGGGTCATCCAACCGAAGAAGTTCCGAAAAGTCGATCTGCAAAAACATATGTTTGAAAAACAACCTAGAAAAAATTATGGCCTTTTAAAAACGGAGGGATTTTTTGTCAGACCCTGTATGAAACAAGTCAAAAAAGTAGTTTGATTTTTACTATTACCTTTTTATGCTATAGTGCTATGGTGATATCACTTTAAAAAAAGGTAGCAAATTTTTGTTTTTTTGACTAAAAAAAAGGGGAAGGAAAAGATTTTGCCATTTTTAATTGGACCGATTTCCAATGACCCTATCTAAAATCGGAAAATCTTTTCCTCCCCAAAAAAGTTGGCATATTTTCGAATACGCCAAAAGGCGGCATTTTTACGTTTTATCCATTGTTTTTCTTCTAACCACATATTGTTTGTTATTTGCAGCTGACTTTTGGCTGTGTAAAACCATTTACGGGCATTTTAAACTCTAAATTGATTGTTTGATTGATTTGTTGATATAGTCTTGATTCTTTTTTGTTGAAAAAACCGATTTAAAAAACTAAATTAGTCATTCGCCATTGTCATAATTCTTTGCTTGTTTATCTGCTGTATTAATATGTTTGAACACCAAATAAATAAATAAATACCTTTTGCAAACAACCATTCAGCTGTTTTTCATCCGACTTTACCAAAAAATGGAAAAAGAGAGGATGTAAGCCAAAGTGTTTTCACTGGTATATCCACACACCCCCCCGTCTTCCGTCACAAAAGTTTATTGATCGGCGTTCTCATCAAGATTAAATTTTCTATTTTCATTCTGAATTTTCCTCATTTTTGATCCAACTTTAAGAAATTGTGGAATACCGTATTTCTGTAATTTAGCCCCCGGGGCTAAATTTTTTGGATGCCCGAAAATCTTGAAATTGTAAATCAAAAAATGGCCTTAACTCTCTCACAAAAGTTTATTGATCGGCGTCATTAGAGGGGGGAGCTAAATTAGAGGAAATGCGGTATGTATAAAATGGCTGCAAATATTTTGGTGCTCCCTTTCGTGTACTCCACTTCTGGCAAAAGGCATCCAAAATTGAGGTCGAAAAAGTTTTTGAATCCTAGGCGGGAACGAACTTGAAGAGATGCCCTTATATGGCACTTATTTACTTGGGGGGCGCATTTTTTACTAATTTGTAAATCATGTTTAAACGACTCCTAAGTAACTTTTATGTGCTTTAAACGATAAGAAAGTCATTTTCTGACACTTTTCCACACAAAAATCGTTTTTTTGAAAAAAATTTTTTTGACTAAAATTTGACTTTTTGCCTTGGTCCCCCAAGGAAATCCAACCTGAAAGGGTACCTGGATACCACAAAAAGATGGAATTTGAACATAGTTTTGTTGACTGGGGCCTACCGCATAAAGAAACTCTGGTATGCATACATTTTTATGCATCCAGAGTCACTTTCGAGTGATTTGCGTTTAAGGTATGTGGGTGTGCGCATCTCAACCCCAAGCAACCAAGCCCCCTGCGCCCCGAAGGGGCGCAGGGGCTTGGATGGTTAGAGATGCGCGCACTCACTTACCTTAGACATAATTCCGAGCAAGACTCTTGATCAAAATGCATTAAGCGACTCTTTTTGCCCAGCTCCAGTGACCAAAACGCGGTAGAATCCCTTAATACAAGGTGTTTTGCCTTGGTCCCCCAAGGCAATAAGTCTTATTTTGGCCAAAGAATTTTTTTTCAAAAAATCTATTTTTTACGTGGAAAAGTGTCAGAAAACAACTTTTTAATCGTTTTAAGCATATAAAAATTACTTAGAAGTCGTTTAAACATGATTTACAAATGTGCAAAAAATGCGCCCCCCCCAAGTACATAAGTTCCCTTATATTACCCTTTTATCAATATCAAGACTCTTGATTCAAGAGTCAACTATAGAGGCAAACCTTTTTTATGCCACAAAAATTTTTTTTGCCGCTAAAATAAATTTCTGCTCTGCCGTGAAAAATAATTTACATCAAGAAAAAGTAGCAACAAAAAAGGTTTTTTACGACAAAAAAAGTATTTTTGCGGCATAAAGAAGTAGAGATGGCACATACAGTCGAAGCTCTCTATAACGACTCTCAAGGGACCGGCTAAACCGAGTCGTAATAGAGAGCGTCGACTGTACTCTTTTTGGTACGAGACATAATCTCGCCGCGGCCGAAATTTCGCCGCGATTATCATACCCCAGCCTCTAATCATTACACAGTCTTTAGCTATCTCTCACTTCAACTTTCTCTTTAACTATCTCATTCACAATCTCTTATTATCCTCCACCTTAAGCCAAATTACCTACACTATTTTTATCATTGTTTAGGGATTGTATCGATGATATTGATGAAAGCGATATCTCATTAAAAGTTGATGATCATGGAGTGGAAGAAACCAATTGGATGAGCACTTGCATCACTTAGGTGTCCATTTGGTAAAAACAAATTCTTTCACCAAAAAAATATTTTTTATTTTACGTAACTCACACAAGTAATTAACATACCTGAAATTTACGTGCTTAAGACCAGATGCACAGTAGACCAACGTGTCGCAAGCTGCGTGTGTTATAATGAACTAAAACGAATTTTTTTACTTTTTTGTATCTTGTTTGTGAAATTAGCACGATTCACTAGGCAGCTCAACAGCTATGCCTGCTAAATTAGATTATTGCGATGTAAAATGTGTGATCGAGTTCCACATTACTGAGCCATTTGGATTATCTTGGTAAGAGTTTAAAACTCTATTAATCCCCAGGAGAATTATTTTTCGACCGCCCAAAATCTCAAGACTTTCATGTAAAAATTCAAAATCGAAAAAGTGGAACCGGTAGAAATCGTGGGAGTTAAGAAAACGTGAAAAATAGATTGGCAAAATATTTACGCCGGACTGAGATATAGGTCTTCAAAGACAGGAGCATACTTGCACGTTCCCCAAAAAAATAAAAAGCGCCGCCGCCTTCGCCGGGTGCTTTTAAAAATGAGCGCCTCCGCCGCCGCCGGCATTTCGAAAATTTCGCCGCCGCCGGCGGAGCGCCGGCCGCCGGCGCTCCAAAATCCCCAATATTTCCCGCCGGGGCGGCGGCGGGAGCCGGCCCGCCGGAGAAAATGCCATATTAGACGATGATTCTGAAGAAATGGAGGCAAAAGAAGATGCTTACTTACGACAAATAGCAAAGAAAATTTTAGCTAGTAAAGATGTAAAAGAAGATTTCTTTGAAGAGTAATTTTATTGATAGATAAAAAATTTACATCTATATATCCTCAAATTTTTTTACACATGTTTGAACACATGCGCCGGCGCTCCAAAATCGCCAATTTCGCCTGGCGGCCGTGAAGTTATACGGTGAAGTCATACGGTATGAAATGGGCACAAAGTGCCCGACGTTGTCTTTTTGTAAGGGTAATTTTCGGTTAACTAACAAGGGAACATCAAGAGTGGGTAACGCTGATACAGACATACCGTATAACGTCTTTTAATCCCCCTCTCGGTGGTGGGGGATTATTAGAGGGTGGGGGATTATATTTCAAACTCTTCAAAAAAATTTATTTCAAAAGAATAAAATCCTAATTTATGGATTTGTAATTCCGCCTACATTTTGTCTCGCGTGTACTTGAAGTCTCGCTTTTCGTCTCACTTTTTGATCATTTTTCCTTAGTTTTTGTCTTCCATGTGAATTTTTTATACATCCAAAGAGCTACTTCGCGTCTAAAAGGCAAATTTCAGCGGTACTTAAGTGGTGGTTGCAGAAAGCCGGCTGTTCAGAAAGCCGGCTGTTTTTTAATTCTGAGAAAAAAAATTTTCAATCCACAGGGGCTATCATGGTTTTTTAGTGAAAATTTGAAAAATTTGAATTGGCGCCTTTTGAATTTTAAAGGGATTAAGGGCTGTATTGGGAGGGGAAGGGAATAAAAGTGGGCCACTTTTATGGCAGAACATTATAAATTTGAATATCTATATTCTTCGACTGCCTCACCATGTTTTTCAACTGGGCCGTGGCAAAAAAAGACTCTATATGCATTTTATGGTCAAGAGTACTTCTCGGAATCATGTCTAAGGTAAGTGTGTGCGCGCATCTCTAACTCTCGAGCCCCCTGCGCCCCCTTCGGGGGTGCAGGGGTCTTGGTTGCTTGGAGTTGAGATGCGCACACCCACATACCTTAGACACAAATCACTCGAAAGTGACTCTGGATGCATGAAAAAACATGCATACCAGAGTTTATTTATGTGGTAGGCCCCAGTATTCAAAACTATGTTCAACATCTTCTTTTTAGTTGGCCCTGTATGATTAGTGGCCCCCTTTTTCCCTTCCCCTCCCTATACAGCCCTTAATCACTTCAAAATTCGAAAGGCGCCAATTCAAATTTTTCAAATTTTCACTAAAAAACCATGATACCGCCCCGTGGTTCGAAAACATTTTTTTTCTCAAACCAAAAAAAACGCGCGGTTTTCTCATGAAATCGGGGTCGAGGAACACGAATACGAAGTAATCTCCTCCACCTGATCAGTCCCCGTCGGAGGGGGGATTCTATACTCGAGCCTTTACGGCAACCTAAAAGCGCCAGCACCTGAGGTCGTCTTGGAATGGTGGATCGCGCCTGGAAGGAAGTGATTGTAAAATCGCCTAAAGCTTACTCTTAATATTTCTCTTTACATTTCAACGCAGTTATTCAGTTTCTGCCTCATGACATCCGTAGATGGATCAAAGAGACAAAAATGGCGTGCTTTAAACCAAGTGGGCTGATAAAAGAGCCTGGACATTGATTGCAAGATCAGAGAAAAAACTAGGTCAAGATGAGCAGGACGATGGAAAAGAAAGCTGCTACTCTGATGACGAAAATACGATCTTTGTCAAAAATATCAATAAGCTGTTCAAAATCGTTTGAAATAAAAGCTGAATGTTATGAGATCAAGGTCACGTTTGTGACAAGACAATTATCAAGTTTCAACACAAAATTAACTAAAAAAGGTTAAAGAAAAAGTGGTGCAGCCAGCTTGCAAATTCGAAAGTGGAGGGGATTATTAGAACGTGGGGGATATCCCTTTCTCAAAATAGGGTGACGTTAAATCGAGTACCCTCGGGTCTTTTCGGCAAAATTATTTTTATTCACAAAAACGATCGGCAAAATTAAAATCCTTGTGATATTTGCGATTAGACTGACCGAAGACAACTGGCAAAAGATTTCAAAAATTAGGTTAAAAAAAGTGTCGGACCCTAGGTGGGAACGAACTTGAGGGGGGTGACGTTAAATCGAGGGTTGACTGTATATAGAAAGAGAATAAAGGTCAGATGATAGGCTTCACAAGTAGACTTTTCTCATTCAAAATTTACTTGTGAAACCCATCATCTGATTTTTACTCTTTCTAAATGATGTTTACTCTAAACAGGCTTTCGTTAAGTAAGTATTCGTTAAGCAGGTTTTTACCTAGCCATAAAAGCGTGACAAAGAAACCTATCGAAATAATATGAAGATTTTATATTATAGATGTCTAAGCGGAAACAGTCAAGTCGAAAACCCGGTACCTTCGATAAATGGACAACTTAGGGAGTTCTCGAGGGATGTCCGTTTATCGAGGTTTGACTGTATTGGTAAAAAGGCTTCAGCTTGGTACAGTTTCCACAGGGAACATAATTGTACTTTTTGTAACTGTCAATTTTTATTAGTATTAGTTTAGAAAACTATTATGTGATCCTATTATGTGTTCCTTACTACGCGTGCCTAAAAATACTATTTCGATAAATCTTTTATTGATTTTCCAAATTTACGCGAACGTTCTAATGATAGGGTGAATTATAAAAGGCAAATTAAAACTGGGAATGAATCAGCCTAGGGTTATTATTATCGAGGTTTGACTGTAATTATTTTTGGTGCCACGATGTAGTTTTGCAATGCTAGTTTCTTATGGAGCATTAACTAACTCAATGTAATTTGAACAATGCAAAAAATTGATCTAAAAATTAATTTTTAGACGACCATATTTTTCATCTGCAAAATTTGAATTGACTAGTACACTCTCTTTGGTCTCGCACTGTGTACTTTTTGCAGTCACATCAAATGCCGGGTACATGACAATATTTCGCCGACATTATTTCGCCAACAATTATTTCGCCGACAATTATTTCGCGCGACATTATTTTGCGGACCATTATTTCGCCGCGACAAAATTTCGCCGCCATAATTTATTTTTACTAATTTCATTGATTACATGCCAGACATTTTTCAAGTGAATCCAACGCAAGGTTTTATTGACTAAAGTCATATAAAAACAAATCAGAGGAGCAAATAACAACAAAGAATTAAACATTCCTATTATTCTCCATCCGGATCCGAAATTTCTTTATCAGAAAATTCTGGCTCGCAGGCTTTAGTGTACCATATTTAAGGTGTAATAGAACACCATGGTACTCTATTTTTCAGCTTCCAAAAATTTTTGACCTTGTGTTAAAAATGATATAAAACATGGTTTACCACCCTAGTTTTGGCCTTAAGGGGTGGTGCTCTATTAGAGACTGGTGTTCTATTAGAATAAATACGGTAAGCAGCTTGAGCCATTTTGAAGTTGGAAGCGATCGCACCGAGATATTCGAAAGGAACGATGTTCTCCCAATTCTTCACTGCTTGTGTCACCAGTCGTTTTATTCGTTCGTCAGCAAGGAGGTACTTCCTTCTCTTCTATGGAGGATTACTACCAAGGGCCATTTCGTTGCAGACACCGATAATTCCTCTTTGGACCAGCTAAAAACATTTCATAGACCCTAAACTTTATCCTTATTTATTGCAAAACAATCAATGTGTCAAGATTTCTTATTGGAATACATGCCAACGCCACGATTTTTCGCCACTAAAATCTTCCAAATTAGAAAATATAGCTGAAGTAAAGGTGCCACATGAGAAAACTGCGCATCTGAGTCATAGCGGTCGAATAATTACTCTTCTTGCAGATGGTTGTAAAGATTCGCGCCGTAAAATCAGCCAGAAAAATAGCGCGAATTAGAAAAAAACGACACTTAGAATATCGGCGAAATTTTGTCGCGGCAAAATATTGTCGGCGAAATAATGTCGGCGAAATATTGTCCGGTACCGCAAATGCCAATTCCATTCCGCCAATTCAAATTTTCACACATGTCGCTGCGCGCAAAAACCCTGGTTCTTTAAACGTTAAACGGTATAACGAGAGAAAATTCGACCCTAGTATTGAATAGCAAACCACTAGACCCCCGCCCACCGCAAACTTATGCCTATTGAAATTAAGGTAAAGAGCACCCACATATATGTCGCAAACCCCGGAAAACGTGCGTATACTAATTATTAGTCACAAATTCCGTACGCTGGTCTAGCCCTAGGCCTAAGGCTGAGCCTAGTGTTGTTGTTCGAAAGGGGCAGTTACAGCGATTTTCATATTTGGTGGAGGGGGTAGGGATTAATAGCTGCCAAAAATTCTCACAAAAATTATATTAAACGCGATCACTCCTCAACACCAAAAAAAAACTTAGTCAAAACCGTGCTTCTCAAATATTTTTGTAATTTTCGAAAAATTCAAGTTAAAAAATTGGATTTCGACGCTAGTATAGAATAATCCCTCTTAAAATTTGATACCTTCAAAATTGCTGTAACTACCCTTTCGAACAACAAGTTTAGGATTAGCCCTAAGGCTTGGGTAGGCCTGTATACGGAAGTTGTGATTAGTCACTGATAAAGAGTTTGCGCACATTTTCCGGGGTCTGGAACATATATTTGGGTAGTCTTTACTTAAGTTTTACAAGGAAAAATTTATGAAAGGGGGGGGGGGTATTCGCTACTAGGGTCGGAAATACCAACAAATACCAAGACCTAAATACAAAAGTATTGATAATATTGCAATTTGAATTTGAATTCCCGGTCGCCACCTCCTATCAGCGTGGGCATGCCCCTTTAAAGGACCATACTTTTTAATGCAAATAAGAATTAGACCAATTCAAATGCCCGCGGGACACTTCTCTTTCGTCTCGCAGAGAGAAGTGTCGAAAGAGAAGTGTCCCGCGGGCATTTGAATTGGTCTAATTCTTATTTGCATTAAAAAGTATGGTCCTTTAAAGGGGCATGCCCACGCTGATAGGAGGTGGCGACCGGGAATTCAAATTCAAATTGCAATATTATCAATACAAAACTACTTTTGTATTTAGATCTTGGTATCTTTATATAGTATTTGGACTGTGTCTGTCTGTGCGCTTTTTGAATTCCCGCCAAATATTTTTTCCGCCTATTTTGTCCTTTTTACCCCAAATTTTGGCGGTGGTCGTCTGTGCATTTTTTTCGATGCACAACTACAGTTCCTAAGCTCTCGAATGAGCCTAAACTTGCCCTACGGGTGTGAAGCCGTTGGAGCTGTGAGCGTGATACAACTTTCATAATCTGAGGGTTTTAGCCTATTTTTGGCTATATTTGAATTCCTCTCGAGACCACACCATCGACAATCCAAGATAACAATTCAACTGCTTAGCTAATAATATGTTTTTCCCATCTGATCAAAGAACACCTTCAAAACATTCAATTTTATAATAAATTTGCAAAATTTTATAATAAATTTACAACAAATTATAATAAATTTACAAAAAAAATCAATAGGGGGGACCAAGGCAAAAATGGTACCTCTTCTTAAATAGAGCCAAATTTTTATTATCTGTAACTTACAGACTGTAAGAGCTAAAATCTCAAATGATTCAAACCAAAATAGTGTTCTGAAAAAGGTTAAATTTGAACCGGGGTCCTCTACTCGTGACTGATTGCACCCAGAGGGATTCGAAACAGTAACCTTGGTGATGAATATATGGAGCTATAATATATATGGAGCTACACCGAATATATGGAGCTACACCACTCAAACACTTAAAATTATGATAAAATAAGGTACAGTCGAACCTCTTTATATTGACACCCCGATATAGTGACACCCTTGATATAGTGACACCCCGGGCCCGTTTGGTTGGCCGACATATAGTGATATAGGATATAGTGACACCCCGATATAGTGACACCTGGATATAGTGACACCTGGATATAGTGACACCTAGGGGTCGGTCCCCAGGGGTGTCACTATAAAGAGGTTCGACTGTATGCAGCCGGGTGGATTCGAACCAGCAACCTCGGCGGTGGCTATCCATGTGGTCGTCCACTTAGATCAAAAAATTTTTTTCACGTTTTCGGATTCCAAGACATTTCCGAAAATCTCAGAAAATCTAAGAATATCCGAATATCCGAAAATCTCAGGAAATCGACAGTTTTTGACACAAAAATAATTGGCAAAATATCCGAAAATCTGGAAAATCGACGATTCATTTCTGACCCATTTTTTTGGGCGGGACAAAAACACCCTTTTACCCCCCAAAGTCAAAAAGAAAAAAGTTCTTTTTGAGGCGTGTTATATACTCTCCTCAATAATTTTTCGAGGGCACCTAAAACCACCATTTTTGAAAAACAAAAAGTTGTGCGAAAAACCTTGTTAGTATTGGCTAGGACCTGAGCCTAAACCTAAGCTTTATCCTACGGACCTAAGCCTAAATTATTATCTGGGGTGTATTCCAGTAGCTTTTTTGGGAGGGCATATTCTAGTAGAGCCGAATATTCAAAAATTTCGAATATTCGACAACCGTTAAGGTAGGACAGTCCAAGGAAACAGGCCAAATTCGTATAATAACAATAAAAGGTAGTCAAAACAATGATGCTAATCATTGTAAACTGGCATAAAACAGCGAAAAATCCGATTCAGAATTATTGGATGATGTAAAAACAGGTAACAAAGTGGATTTAGGCTAGAAAAAGGTATTGCCCTCATCAAAAAGCAAAAAAGACAATTTTTTTAAGAAATTAAATTTATTTAAATAACCGCCTTAACCATAAATTCTCATCCCTGTCGCAAAGTGAAATTAAAAAGTTAGCGTAAAAAATAGGGGTGACCCAGTGGCATTCGACAACTTGTGACCTATGTTTTTCCCATTAAATTCGAAAAATGCTTCGATCCCTCCTGTAGTTTTTCAATACTTTAGTAAACTTTTTCTCTCAACTTTTGAGCCTATGGCCCGAGATCTTAAGGGATTTGATTTGAGGTCATATACTGGCTCTCTAATGAGACTGGAATCTCCTGGGCGAGTGAAAAACAAGTTCGCGAGGTTTCCCTGTAAAATATTATTTTCTTGCTGGGAGAGACATTCGCAAGCTACCGAGTGTTCTGAATGTATTTTGATAAGGGTTGTCGAAGCCTCGAATCAAAGACTTGAATGGACTCGAAAATTTTCCAGTTTTCGTGTCCAAAACTCGAAATCGAGGCCTCGACTCAACAACCCTAATTTCGATCTATAAATATTCTTACCTGATCACACATGCAGTTCTAACACTAAAAAGTTGCTAAACCCTTTCAAGAATTCAATGAAAGCACTAAAGATGGAGGCGATTTAAACCAAGGTACATGGGTTTTAGCTAGTTTTCTTTCATTTTGATGGTCACTTATACGAAATCGCAAAATTAAGTAATTTAATGAATCCTGGAAACGCTTCCAATCAACTCCTTGATCCTATCGCCCTAAAAGTAAGTGAACTCACTAAAAAGAGAGTGAAAAAAAAATAGGTTGTGCACCTTGAACTTGAGAGTTCAAAATATTCGAATCTCGATATGTACCTCCACATGTCCTTTTATTCTTGAACTCGTTCCTGAACTTGGTCATTTTCAATGTTTTATGTGCTCGATTTTTGTCACAATAATTGTGTTCAGATGTCAAGTATTATTGGAGAGATGCTGCTGTCCGCGGTCACTGAAGTATGTACCGAGAATGAATCTTTCATCTGGCGGGGCAAAATATCCGTATCTGAAAAAACAGCTTTCGAGCCACAAGTTTTGCACCGTAAAGAAAGCATTATTTCTACTGTCTACTACTCCAACTACTCAGCCTCTACAGTACCTTTGGAAACGAAATTCGATGCTAAAATCGAACAGGCGACAGGTGCTTCTACATCGATTGCGACAAAGAATGATACCTCCAAGGCTGCTGAGATGGGATTGGGAATAGACTCAATCAACTTCTTCGAAATCGGTACGACTTCTGATTTTTCTGTGCCTTGCTTTCACTCCATTGTTTCAGTTAAATGCAATGTGGGACTGAAAGGAAACTACACCCGAACAGATGGAATAACAGACACGGAACTCAAGAATACAAGCAATCTGAATCCTTCCAGTATTCCTCTTTATGCAGATTGCAAGTCTCACAGAACTACAGAGGATGCCTGACCGCCAAAAAGGTTCTTTTACGCCTGAAGAGAATTTCGAAAATCGAGTTCAAAGGAAAAATAGCTATCACTGGAGAGGGGTCTGTCTCACTTGTTTATTTCGATCTGTTCTGGTTATGATTCTCTGTTTTCCAGAGTACCGAAACAAGTGCTTTCCATTGGTGAAATTTTGGAAGAATACGTGAGGCTGCATAAAAATGACCTTCGAGACGTCTTTCTGCAAGGAGTGAAGGAAGGAGACAACTTCGTGATCCCAGATGTTCATGAATATGAGGTTATTTTTTTACTAATAAACCCGAAGAGTTTGAATTTATCTTTGGTTTCAGCACTCATTCTTCGAACTTGATTACTTTGAAGCCCCTATCACCGAAAAGAAGCCAGTGGTAATTTATTTGATTTCCTGTATACAGTTTGCCAATCGAATTGCAAAATTTTATTTGTCGTTTCTTCCAACTACCTAGTCTATAATATGCCCACTCTTACTAATGACACACTCTACGAAGTGCTGCAATTCATTGACTATTACAAGTGCAAAAACTATTTTCTGTGGGCAAAACTTTTAAATTCTTGTGCAAAAAACGTGTTGATCACGTGAATTGGAGGGTACAATTTGGGGGTTTTTTATAACTAATCAATATGTTACAGTTGGAGAAGGAGAATTCGGAACTGAAGCTACAGTTGGAACAGCAAAATAAGGAGTTGGAGCAGTATAGAAAAATCGACGGCCAACCAGGACCAAGTGTATCAATCAAATCAGCTTCAGTCGTCAAGGATGGAATAGGAGCCACTGTGGTCAACGATGAAAAGACATCTTCCTTAGTCCAATATAGTGAAGAAGCTACGGTGGTCAGCGCGGAAAAAGCATCTTCAGCTGCCAGCGATGGAAACGAATAAACTTAGTTTAATTCAATCATATGTTATGAGTTCGTTAAAAAATAATTTTGCTTGTATTGAAATAAAGGAATTGTTGTTGCTCCGTTAAGATTTCCGATGAACATCATCTCTCAGGAAGATCATAATGCCTCACGAGAAGAAGGGATGTGTGTATGAGGCATAACAAATTCTTCATGAAAATTTTTAGCTAAAAATTTGGTTCTAGTCAGTTATCGGGAGGACTTTTTTAATGTTCCGATTTTTAAAACAATTTTAAATGGTGCTGTCGATAACCGACTAGAACCAAAAATTTTCAAAGGCGGGAATCTGTGTGCTCACTCACAATTTTGAGGTGTTGACCACATTATGTCTTTCGATAAATCTGAAATGACGAGCGCGATGAAGTTGTCTGAAAATTTTTATTCAGGATAAGGCAAGACCTTGACTATTTCCTATTCGAAACGAAGAAAATAGCCAGAATAAGACCATGACGAAGACTCTAGAAAAATTTAAAGGTGAACTAGAACTGTCTATGTTAGTTGCTTTTCAGTTGTGTTTCAATATTAGACCACGTAAATTCTTTTGGTTGGCCAAAAACAAGGCAAAGCTGATGCGATACTACTACTACTTAATAATAGAAGATTGATACCCGGTCCCGCCAAAACGAGTACCGTCAATACGATCGTCGTGGAGGCGCTCGGCGCCGGCGCTAGTGTCTTTTTTCAAAAAAGGTCGGCGCTGGAACAACACTGCATCACACTGCATCTTACACACTCACTCATAACTTATGAGTCATAAGATACCAAAATGACTGCCAGGAATTTAGCTTTCAAATGATAATAAGCATTTGCTTTTCGATTTTTTTCGACTTTAAAAGGAAAATAACGGTCTAATTTTAGGCTCTAGGTGAATTCATCCTCAACCAATTCATCCTCGGTGAATTCATCCTCCTTTTTGTCCTGGGCAGAATATGTTTAAAGACCTGATTTTTATATATTAAGAGAGCACCCTCATTTTGTGGGGCACCCTCAGAGAGCACCCTTATTGATGTCGGGACCAAACAAGGGGCCAAGAATTGACCACCCTAACCAAAATTCCTGGGTATATAACTCCTGGTCAGGTGGGTGTCCACCTGGATAGCCTAAAATGGAAGCAAAAAAAGTTTACACTTAGTGGGACTCGAACTAGTGACCTCGGTGACAGCAACCCTCCCAAATTTATACCAAGTGGTCGTAAACCAGGTGGTCGACCACTTGGATCAAATTTTTTTTTACTTTTTAGAGATCCAAAAAAAATTTTCTGCACTAATTCGAGCATGCTGAAGATGGTTTGACAGTGGTAAAATCACGTTTTATCAAGAAATTTTCGATTTATCGCTAACGATTGATTTTGATAAATCAAGAATTACCAATAACTCAAAAATTTATTCATAAAATGTAATTTTACCACTGTCAAACCATCTTTAGCATGCTCGAATTAGCGCAAAAAAATTAATTTGGAACCCGAAAACGTAAAAATTTTTTTGATCCAAGTGGTCGACCACTTGTTTGGTGCATGGATTCTCAGGGGTGATGTAGAGGTTGCTAGTGAAAAAAATGTTTCGGGACGCGAAAACGTAAAAAAATTTCATCCAAGTGGACGACCGCTTGGTTCGGTTTGGTAAATGTTCGTAAATTGAGTGTTTGGTATTATTTGGTATTATCAAACAATCTTCAGCATAAAATTTTGGTATGCTAAAATCGGGTTTTAGTGATTAAGGCCGCACTTGTGTGATTTAGAGCCATTTTATGGCGTTAAATCACTTTTAGCTGGTTTGTTTTTTTTAAGAGGTTTGAGTTGGTTTTGGATGGTTTGAGACCATGCGGGGTGTTTAAGGTGGTTTTGAGTGGTTTGGGGTGGCTTCGGATGGTTTGGACCATCTGGGGTGAACAAAACCCTTTCACCTAAGTTTAAAAATTGAAAGTTTAAAAAAATTTTACTAAGTTAAAAATTTTACTAAAAATTTACTAAAAAATTTACTAAGTTTAAAAAAATTTAAAAAATTGCTGCTTTCCCAATGTTCGATATGCAGGCCACTCGTCACTGATGATTCTTGTGCCCGGCCCGAATCTTCTTTTTGATGATGCGAAGAAGGGTCTTCTTTTTGCGATCTGGAACCCGAAGGCAAATGCCAGGCCACCATTGCCCCGTTCAACTCCACCGAACACCCATTGGCTTGTATCTATTCGTCGCCGGCCGCGATTGTATTTGCGTTTGCATATAGAGTCAACAGAGCCATGGTCAACAGAGCCATAGAACACTTTACAAACACAATTTTTTTGAAAATAGTCGATCTTTAAAAAACTATGCTTTCTGCGCGCAGTGGCATGAGCAAAATTTTAATTAGCGGGGACACTTCTCTTTCATCTATCAGTGTACTCTTTCGTGTAATTCGAAACGACTCGAAAGAGTGATAGACGAAAGAGAAGTGTCCCCCGCCAACCAAATTTGCACATTCCACTGCGTGCAAAAGCCATGGTCTTTTAATCAAAATTCCCTATTTTGAGCCGCTCCTCCTCAAACCCGTTGCCGATTTTGCTGCTAAAAGTGGAATAAACAAATAATTAGTTGTTTCTCTTTCAGGACATGATCTGGGATACTTTGAAGTATCTGCTGCAAAACATAGAGACTGTTGACAAGTTGGGCGCAGCACTTGTGTCCATCAGAGAGGCTAAATTGGAACGCAAAATGTTCTGCTGCACTCGACAACGCAGTCAAACCATCCTCTAATGTCAACACACATGATATTTTTACTACTAATTTTTAATTGACGTCATTCAACTTTTGTTTTTATCTTTTTCGTAGCAAATATTTAGTACTAGGGTCTGCAGCCGCCTATCGGCGCCTATGTTGTTCGGAACATTAGTTGTTCATGTACATTAGTAGTTCGGATAGATTTATCTTTCGAGTGCGTTAATGGTTAGGGTAGATCATCCACCCTACCTGTTGACTAAGCTACTCTACCTCGCCTACCCTCGCCCATCCTCGCCTATCCTCGCCTATCCTCGCCTACCCTTGCCCATCCTCGCCTATCCTCGCCTACCCTCACACATCCTCGCCTACCCTCCCACATCCTCGCCTACCCTTGCCCATCCTCGCCTACCCTCACACATCCTCGCCTACCCTCGCCTATCCTCGCCTACCCGCCCATCCTCGCCCATTCTTACCTGCTCTTGCC
>SADC01001061.1:0-32899 GCA_004194705.1 Ditylenchus dipsaci | reverse complement strand
ATTTGCCGCAATTTGAATTGTCGCAATTTGAATTGTCGCAATTTGAATTGTCGCAATTTAATTGTCGCAATTTGAATTGTCGCAATCTGATTTGCCGCAATTTGAATTGTCGCAATTTGAATTGTCGCAATTTGAATTGTCGCAATTTGAATTGTCGCAATTTGAATTGTTCGCAATCTGATTTGCCGCAATTTGAATTGTCGCAATTTGAATTGTCGCAATCTGATTTGCCGCAATTTGAATTGTCGCAATTTGAATTGTCGCAATCTGATTTGCCGCAATCTGATTTTGCCGCAATTTGATTTGTCGCAATGTGATTTGCGCATCTTACTCCTGCCCAACAATTCATTAAAAAAAGTTAGTAGTTTTGAAAAACTCAATTTTTCTCCCGTTTTTCAAAATTGTATCAAGCTAGTTGACAGCTTATCAGAAACTAGAGATTTCGGCTACATACTAATGCGAAAAAATAAAAAATATGAAAAGTATACATTTAGAACGAGAAGTTTTAAAATTTGACGGGAGATTTAATGTTTTTGACGGGTGTTTTCAGGTACAGCCTATTTTATTCCATTCAAGGGACCAAAACAAACTAACCTGGAAGGGTATCTAAGACTGTCAAACGACTCGATATACATTGTGACTCCATACTGCAACTCGATTTTGCGGCTCGACACACCGGGTCTCAACTTGAGACTACCTCCACGTGCTATGTCTGTGTTTTGGTATTTTTTCTTTTGTATAAATAAACATCATTCTTAATTCTGTATGGGATCTATCGTCCAATAAATCTTTCTACAAGAAAACGAAAAAGGCTTTTTGTTGACTTAATCTCAACTTTTTCAGATTTAGGAAAATTTCCGGTAATAGAAACAATTTACAACATCAAATTCCCTATTGTGAGCCGCTCCTGTTCAAACCTAAAGAAAGATAACCCTCAAACCCGTTGCAGATTTTGCTGCTAAAAGTGGACAAACAAATAATTAGTTGTTCCTCTTTCAGGACATGATCTGGGATACTTTGAAGTATCTGCTGCAAAACATAGAGACTGTTGACAAGTTGGGCGCAGCACTTGTGTCCATCAAAGAAACTAAATTGGAACGCAAAATGTTCTGTCGCACTCGACAACGCAGTCAAACCATCCTCTAATGTCAACACACATGATATTTTTACTACTAATTTTTAATTAACGTCATACAACTTTTGTTTTTTTCTTTTTCGTAGCAATATTTAGTATGGATGATTTAGTAGAACAGCTGTGATATTCAAATACAAAAAGACTACAGTCGAACCTCTCTATAGTGTACACCCCAAAAGTTCGTTCCCGCCTAGGGTCCGACACTTTTTTTAGCTCGATTTTCAATTTTTTTGCTGATTCTTTTTTCACAGTCTGGCCGCAAATATCGTAAGGATTCCGATTTTGCCGATCGTTTTTCATTTGTCTATATATTTTTTCTCTAAAAAAGCAAAACCTCCCAATAGTGTACATCTTATTTTCAAAGTGGTGTACACTATATGGAGGTTTTGCTTTTTTAGAGAAAAAATATATAGACAAATGAAAAACGATCGGCAAAATCGGAATCCTTACGATATTTGCGGCCAGACTGTGAAAAAGAATCAGCAAAAAAAATTGAAAATCGAGCTAAAAAAAGTGTCGGACCCTAGGCGGGAACGAACTTTTGGGTGTACACTATAGAGAGGTTCGACTGTAAATGACGCTAGTAGCGAATACCCCCCCCCCAACGATTTTCACTTTTTTTTACTTTAGTAAAAAGTACCCAAATATATGTCCCAGACCCCGGAAAATGTGCGCAAACTCTTCATTAGTCACAACTTCCGTATGCTGGCCTGCCCCCAAGCCTGAGGGCTAAGCCTAAACTTGTTGTTTGCAGGGTAGTTACAGCAATTTTTAAAGGTCGGATGCTTGGGGGGGGGGGGTATTCGCTACTAGCGCCGACTAAATTTATGTATGTGTGAGTGAGAAATAGTTTTTATCTTAGAAATTTTCGGTAGAATTTTTTTTGGGACGAGCCATTTATGTAATAACCACACATTGTTTTTAAAGTTTTTTTTAATTTCAAAAAAAAATTTGCCTTGTTTACCAAAGCTTTTGAGACATTTTATAAGAACAAAAAAATTCAAAAAGTGACCTTGGGGAACCAAGACAAACAACTTTTTTTTTTAATTTTTGTACTTAAAATTTTTTGTTGCTGAGAAAGGTTTTCTAAGTGCAAATACCGTATTTCCTCTAATTGCCGCCCTCTCTAATTGACCACCCCCCCCCCTAACTTCAAGTGGTCTAAAGTCGATGTTTTTATTTACTGTTCGAGCTGTCTTAAAAGTGCCTGCGAGGGATTTCAAAAATCTAACAGGCACTTTTTACACAGCTCAAACATTAAATGAAAACACGAGTTTTGAACCACTTGAAGTTTGAAAAAATTGCATGTTTCTAATTGCCGCCCCGGGGCGGCAATTAGACGAAATACGGTAAATAGTTTTTTGAGACTTTTGGAGTGAATTTTTTTTAAGAAGAGGAGGGTCGGTAACCAATATAGGAAAGGGCCATAGTTTTCTGTCCTGCCGTGAAAAATTACTTCACATCAAGAAAAATTTACACCAAAAAAGGTTTTTTACAGCAAGAAGGGTATTTTTATGGAATAAAAACTATTTCTACGACAAGAAAAAGGCTCAACCCAACTGTGTTATAGTATCAACTTGTGGCCTGTCTCTGATATTTAGGTCACCTCTTTGAATATTTTCCAGATTTAAATTCGAAAATTTTACCGTGTTTCACCGATTTGCAGAAATCGTTAAAGAAATGCACCGACTTTTCTGGAATATTTTGTATTTGCTTGATGTGTTTACAGGTATATATTGACGAAGATTCACGTTGAAAAAATTTGCCCTCTCCTTTTAGGGTGAGTCAAAACCTGACATAACAAGGCAAATTCCTCAAAAAAAGTCAAGTAAACAAGCAACAAAGAAATATTCAAATGTCAAAGACCAAACTTTTGAAATATTTCCAGTTCCGGAGGAAACATTCTTGCAAACACACACACAAAATCTCCCTGAGTTCGTTCCCCCTCCGAGCAGACACATATAAACAAGGACTTTGAACCTAATTTCCTCGCTTTCCACATACCCAATTTCCTTTTCTTCTTTTCAAAAATTTATGGTTTGAATTGGCGCAATTTCGCCACAAAAATCAGTTAGCCAAAACCCCAGTAATTCTTTTTTTTTGCACAATTTCCACAAAAAACATAGGGAAGTGGTAGGCTAGTCTGTTTTCTCTGTGTCTTTAACAAAATTAAGTGAATGGTTGGGGATATCTTCTTGCAATTGCCCCTTACTCACAATACACTAGCACCACCATAAATGAATGCTTTTGGCGCTGCTGCTGGTCGCTGTTGTCTTTTGCTCTCATCCAGTTCATAGATTAATGCATTAAATTATGCTATTTTTCTTCCTGCTATTATCATTTCCCTGTTAGCGTTCTTCAGGTTAGTCTACAGTTGATTGACTGTGGATGATATAATAACTGTAGACTGTAGGAAATCTAGTTTTCCATGAAGAAATGTTAACTGTAGAATTTATATTGTTTGGTTTTCTGATTAATTGTACTGATGGCTTGTTTTTCTCTACAGTTAACTTAAAATGGTGTTACATATAGGTTAAACTACGACTATTTCTACGAATCCTACACGTGTCAGCGCAGTCGGTTAGCACCCCACTTTTTACAAATGCAACAAATGGCAGGGCATCTAAATGTACTTTTTAAAAAGATTTGTACTTTTTTGGGACTCCAAATCTTTTTTATTTCTGAGGTTTTACGTCAAAAAATTTTTTTCGGTGTTTAAAAATCAATAAGAACTGGATAAAATGGCATTTTTACGAAAAATGGATAATTTGATCTTTTTTTGGGGAAAATGTACTTTTCTCAAATTCAAATGGTCAATCGATTATAGATTAATGCATGTTATACAGTCGACGTTCTATTTAACATAAAACTCCATTTTAACCTAAGTTTTTTTCCGGTCCAAGCCAAGAAATCGTCAAATAAACCATTAATTGTCTTAAAAGTTCAAATTTCTTTTGTCTTGAAAAGAAATTTCCGATCCATTATTTATCGGTGTTAGGGAGTTCGCTTTTTTGTCAAATTGGTCACAAGAGGATCTAAACGCCTACTCACCAATTTTTAATTCCTTTTTGCATTTTGTTGCATGGCTAATTTTTGAGCTCATGGAAACTTTGAATAAAGTGCTATTTATAGGTAAAACTAAATATAACATAATCCCATTTGACATAAGTTTTTCGGTGGTCCCCTGAATTGTGTTAAATAGATCATCAAGTAGATCATTAACTTTTTTAAATTTTCAAATTTTAAATTTTAAAAATTTTCTTTCCACCACTGTAATAAAAACTTTTTCAATAAAAAAACTGTAATTCCAATTTATTGGTTTGGCAGTTAGTGCACTAAACACTACCTATTTACTACTATTTGCACTAAAGTGCTACTACGGCTGCCCTTTTGTCAGTTAATAGCTTGCTGGCTGGAAGGAGGAGACACAAGGGGTAGAGCTCCCACCTGATGATGATCATGACTGCTGCTGCTGCCCCTCTTTCCTCATTTGCGCTCTATGATTTAAAGAAGATATAGAGGCGAGCCCCACAAAAAATAGATAGGCAAATAGAGAGACAAGAGGGGGCGATCACTTCCTTGCCTCTTGATTCTAGCCAAAAAATGGTCCGCAACACTCAATTTTTTTTATATTTGTGCTAGCTCTGAATGTGTAATACTGTCTAAATTTTACGGACTTTTAGTCAAACTGGTTAATTTATTCAAAAGTTTCATTATCCTAATTTTATTAGCCTTTCACCTGCCATATACCCAATAAAGGTGCACCCCTTACTCAAAATTGTGCTTTTGGCATTGTGTTTTGACCACTTTTTGGGGGACATAAGACAGTTGGCATCGGTGCCAACTGTCACTTAGATTTGTTTTGATGACAGTACCCGTATTTGAGTAATTTTTTTTTGTTCTGAGCCATCTTAGTAGCCACAATTTTCTTCTATAATCTAAATCACGTAGCGGGTTTTCGAAAAAAATGCTTGGTTTTTGAGGTATGAGCTCAAGTTGGAAAACAGACAGTATTTACCTGTTTTCCAACTTTAGCTTATTTCTCAACAACCAAGCATTTTTGAAATTCCACTACGTGATTCAGATTCTTTAGGAAATTTTGGCTACTAAAATGGCTCAAAACAAAAATTACTCAAATACAGGTACTGTTATCAAAACAAAGCTGAGTAGACAGTTGGCACCGATGCCAACTCAACTTTTACCCTTTTTGAGAACTGCTCTAAGACTATTTATCCACTTATTTGTAGCTCACCTCATTGACTACACTTTATGTGATAACTTTTCTGAAAGTAGTTTACAAGAAGTGAGTGAAAAAATGAGTTCTTGTGGTCCCGACCAATTCCAGAGAGGCATTGACATCTTTCTACCATTTTTTATTTCACCATTTGACATTTTCAAGATGTTCTTTTGAAGATTCTCAGCTTTTTTAATTTTGCCGACGACGTTTTCTATCTTTTTCGCATTGGTTTTTGAGACTTTCTGAATAATACATTTTGTAATTTTCAGAAAATTAATACATTTTATATACTACATCCTTTTAAATCATAAATATATTAAAGATATTGGCCCTATACCACAATAGGACGTTTTTATTTGCCTTGGTTCACCCTGTTGTTTTTTGTACATTTTTCCACATCCTACATTGCGGAATCGATTTTTTGTCGAAATCGTCGGGCTAAAAACTGGAACTCTTTGGAAAAGCTGATTGAACAAATTACGAAAATTTATGCCTAAATCATTGTTGTCGTTACTATTGTTAAAAATAAAGTAATTTGGAAAAAAATGCAAAAACACAACAGGGAGACCAAGGCGAAAAAGCGTCTTATTGTCGAACAGTTGAACCTGGATACCGTATATTCTCGATAGAAGGCCCCTCTCTAATAGAAGGCCCCTCTCTAATAGAAGGCCCCCCTTGAGGACCTATATATCAGCATAAAAAGAAATTCGCAAATCTGTTTTTCGCGTTTTCTTAGTTAGCACGAGCTCACCTGATTCCACTTTTAAAATTTTAGTTGAGCACCCAAAAATCTCAAAATCGAAATATTTTTTTTCCGACTTTTTTAGGGTTGAAAAATAGAAGGCCCGGGCCTTCTAATAGAGAATATACGGTATACGGACACCCCAAAAGTTCGTTCCCCAGCTGGCCTGACACTTTTTAGACCTCTTTTAGACATTTTTGTCAATTCTGTTTTGACAGTCTGGTCCCAAATACCACAATGAGGCCGATTTCACCGATCATTTTTCAAAATTCAAATACCTTTCACTCTAAAAAAGCAAAGCCTCGATAAATGGACACCTTTTTCAGAAATAGATGTCCGGTTATCGAGGTTTTGTTTTTTCAGAATGAAAAGTTTTTATATTTTGAAAAAAACGATTGGCAAAATTGGCATCCTTGCGATATTTGCGACCAGACTGTCAAAACAAAATTAACAAAAACATTCAAAAATAGGTCTAAAAAGTGTCAGGCCCAGCTGGGGAACGAACTTTTGGGGGTGTCCGGTTATCCAGGTTCGACTGTATAGAGTCAAATTGGCTCAAAATTCAACTTTCTCTAATAGCCGCCTTCCTTTTTTTTCATTTGCATCACAGAGACTACGATTTATACCAACATTATCGACTCAAAAATTAGTTATATCCTATTCATTTATCTAACCAACTCCAACCATTGCTTTTAGTGTAAAATTGTGTTCCATCAATTGTCTCTTTCTCTATTGATTCAGTAAAAAAACTAATTCGCAACACTCAGAGCCTTTCTTTCTCTCTGCCTCTCTTTTTAAAATGGTATGTCTGGTCATGGTTTTAGAGTGGGAGTGTGTCTATCCATATTTTACGGCGTTTTTTTTGTCAATTCCATTTTTGGTAGTAGTGGTTTTGCGGAACATTTGATGGAAAATGTTTGATGTGGGGGATAGGCTATTTTATACACACGCCCTGGTTTTATTTGATTTTCTTGTTCCTGACTTTTCCGTTTTGGGTGCTCTTCACGTGTTTTTTTCGGTTGGAACTGGTTGGTATTGATTGTGCTACAGTTAGTTTAGAGTTTTTCGTTGTATTCCCGCACAAGTATTTTCCATGTGATAAAATAGACTCAAGACTTTTTGCTCGCTGAGAAATTATATACCCAGCCAGTTTTTTGTTCATAATATTTTTTGCAATCACTGATTTTTAATTAAGAATGCTGAGAAGCCACCGAAAATTATTTGATAAATACAATTCTTTCAATACAAATACTGAATACAGAGCTATAACTGCAGTCCTCCCCTAATATGTAATTTTTAGAATGTCGTTTTGGAGCCATATGTTGGGTAAGGCGAGAATTATTTTTGACGTAACTGCTGGGTAAAAAACAAATTCTGAGACCGTATTTGCATTTAGCATGGACGATTTGGTCGAAAGAAAAGTGATGTTTAAGTTTAAAATTCACTGACAAATTTGAAACATTTAATTTTTTTTAATGTTTTTTGTTGTCTTGAAAGGAATTGGAAATTTAAAAGCAAGTTTAAAATTCAAAAAGGTCGATATGAAATCTGACCATGGTGAACACGAACACTGTGTTAGAATTCTATTTTGCATAACAAGGCGTCCTAAATGAAAATTTCGCGGTATCATCCCCCGCGTAATGGTCTCCCACGGGATTCTCGCCTTGCTTTTTTGTTGATAATCTGGTATTGCACCATACGAGGAAAAGAATTTTTAGGCCATTTTACCTACACCGTTTTCAACTTTTGACTAGGAAAAAAAATCTGACGAGAAGAGGAGCACGTGCCAACCTCCCCCTGAATCTGAAATCCTAGTCAAAAAAGTGAGGGGGGGTGATGATTAGAGACTGGGCGATTAATAGAGAATGTACGGTAATTAAGTTTTTAATCAACTGTATATTTGAAATTTGGTGTTTTCCGAAACTTAATTCTTTGTAAATAATTGTTTGTTGATTTAGCCAGTGTTTTTTAAATATTTTTGGGTAAATTTTGGCTACATTTACTTTTCCTGCTGGTGTTATTCTTATTCGTGCTGCTCAAATATGAAGGGGGACGATCAGCAGCAGCAACAAGGCAGTAATAGAAGAGGCGGCACACCAACTAATTCTGGCAGCTCCTCTAACAACACCGTCAACAACAATGCTTCTTCAGCCGGTGGAGCAAGTGGCTACAAAAGAAGATTGATGAAAAAAGTGAACGAACCGTTGGTAAATCTAGCTCCCAGGTAGATTCTTTTAAGGATTTTCGGGCTAACTCTGGGTATACCGTATATACACGGAGCGGCCCATTTACTTGTCGAAAATAAGAAAAATTTCGGCATTTTTGACATTTTTCTGTGCTCGACCAAAATCAAAAAGCGGAATCATTACATGCTCGCCGCCGATGAAAATAATTCTAAAAGGCGGGTACCAGGTCATTTCAAAAAAGAATTATTTTGAAATGCAACTTTGTTGAGTACTCTTCCGGCAATTTATAAGTACTTGACGTACTGTTGGAGTCGGTCGCCGGTTCGATTCCGGTTGGATGCAATATTTTTTTTGACTTTTACTAAAATACGGCATTGTGATTCTCGTTTGAATTTCACCTGGTACCCGCCTTTCAAAATATTTCCGTCGGCGACGACCATGGTCCTTTAAAGGGCATACCCACGCTAATAAGAGGTGGTGCCCGGGAATTCAAAAATTATTCCTAATCATTGAACTTCTGTACGGATTTTTTAGCATGGTTTCTAACAAAACTACACCTAAAATTAAGTTCTAGGCCCTGTTTTGTTAGAAACCAAGTTAAAAAATCCGAACAGAAGTTCAATGATTAGGAAAAAATTTTGAATTCCCGGGCACCACCTCTTAATAAGAGGCTCTTATTAGCGCGGGCATGCCCCTTTAAATGGTCCTTTTTTTTGCATCACACGGGCCAGCAGTTGCAGTATTTTCGCGAATTTTTCATTTAAATCGCCTACAAAAATTTAATTCAGACTTTTGGGGTGAGACGTGTTTTTTTCCCGTCATATTTGGAATTTGGTCCCGTCAACAAAATTTTGACCCTATAATAATTGTAGTCGTATATTATATTATACGAGAAATTCTACATTTAACGACGAGTCTTACATTGAGTCAGGATGAATGGGTGGTAATCCTAAATCATTTTCAGCCTGTTTTTAAATGGGACAAAAACGCGGCTTTACACCCCCCCCCTCCAAACAACCCTTCTAAAAGTCAGAAATGAAAAAAGTTGTTTGTGTTCTTATCTAGATTTTTTAAATTTTTTCCATAACTTAAAAAAGATATAGGGTATCATTATCAAATTTGACGCAAATCGAGTGATTTTTAAATATCTCTTTTTTGTTCATTTCAGTTGCTCCAATACATGGTTATCTGGCGAAGAAAAAAGCAGGTTGGAGGCCGTTCAGCGTGACTGGCGACTGTCGCGTCCAGCAAGGGTTAGCAATGTCGTTGCCTTGTGTATTTGTTTATAATCCAAGTTAAGTTTAGACTCGTCAACAAACCTGGTCCAAACAATACTCAGGGGCTACCACTCTGGACAGCAAGTCCTCTACGGGCTCTGGAGATGGTATTAGTAGTCACCGAGCTGGAGATTCCCCCAGTTACACTGCTCATCTACAACAGCAAAAGTCTCTTTTCGACAGGAGTCGGTGGGTTTTTATACAACTTAAGCGTAAAAATTATGGCATGAGGAAAATTCCGATGTGAAAAATTTCACAAGAGAAGACTCCGCAGAACGGTAAAATAGCAACCGGATACAAATTGTAACCAGATACAGTCACAATTTTTGCCTTGGTTGCTCCTGTTGATTTTTTTCAACTTTTTTCGATTTCTCGAATTTTTACGCACTTAGGCTTAGGCTCAGGGTAGGCCAGCGCACGTTAAGACGGGCTCAAACGTATGGTTTAAACATACTTTTTGTACTTTAGACAAAAAAATTGTATCGGGTTGCTGTATGGTTGCTGTATCCGGATGCAAGGCAGTCCCGCAGAACTTTCATTTGGGGCACCTGCTGGGCGAAAACCAAATTCGGAGACTAAAACTGGGTTTATAATGGTCTTTTTGCAAATTTTGTTCAAATGAAACTTACTGTCAAATTTCATATTCCTTTCAAGACAAAAAACATTCAAAAAATTCACTATTTTAAAAAGCCTAGGAGTTCTTAATTATAAAAATACTTTGGCATACAACTGACCATGCTAAACACGAATTTTGTGCCTGACAGGGATCCCAAAAATTAATTCTCGTCATTTATTATCAGAGGGATAATAGAGAGTAATGTCCTAGCCGAGACTGATCTTTAGACGGAAAATCTATGGTTTAGATCACATCTTCCTTTTTCGTCGAGATTTTTGTGAATTTTTAACTTTTGCCAAGTCGATTCAATTGCCTGAGTGTGCCCACCAGTTTCCGTATTAACGCAGTTGAGAAAAGCACTGCTGTAACAGCAGCGAAAATGAAAAAATCCCAAAAATCTAAAATCAACCCAAAAAATGGAAGGTGTGATCTAATCCATAACAGAACCAAAAGTTTTAAATAATTTTTCAAATTTGCAGGATCTCCTCCTCCAACATCCAACAAAATGAAAGTCCCAACTACAGTTTTTCGTCCATCCTGTCCAAAACGCCTGAACAATCGCCCACATCCTTCACCAAACTTGCCAATTCCTCCCTCTCGCCCTCCAGCTCAGAAGTGTCTTCTACGCTAGACACAGCTGCAGGTGTGCTTGACTCTCCTCAGTTCAGTTTGCATCCCAGCATAGCTGAAACCACAAGCAGCAGTGTTAAAACAGATTCACCCATTCCTCCGATCCCAATTCCAGAAGTGATACAGCTTGCTGTTCCTGAAGTGGATAAAGCTGAAGCCCATCAAAAGACCATTTTGGAAAGCTTGCCCATACAAGAAGTGGTGTTACCCCCTCCAGAACCGATTTCTGATGGGTCGCAGAAAAAGTTGGAGGAGCAAAAAGTATCCATAGAAGAAGCTGGCCAGCTAAAACGCCAAATGACCAACGAAGAAGATGATGACTATGATGCGGAAGCGGAGGAAAAACCAATTGACAAATCGCCGGATGGAAGATTTTTAAAATTTGATGAGGAACTGGGCAGAGGGTCGTTTAAGACGGTGTTTAGAGGTCTGGACACAGAAACTGGAGTGGCTGTAGCCTGGTGTGAATTGCAGGACAGCAAGTTGAATAAGGCTGAAAGACAGAGGTTTAGAGAGGAGGCAGAGATGCTCAAGGGCCTACAACACCCTAACATTGTCAGGTTTTATGACTACTGGAGAGGCAGGACTCTGCGGGCAAGAGAAAGTAGGCGGTTTTGATCTGAGTATTGGCTTGATGAGTATGGTTTTTTGCAGATATATTGTACTCGTTACCGAGCTAATGACTTCAGGAACTCTAAAAATGTATTTGAAGAGATTTAAAAGGATTAAGTAAGCTAATTTCTACGGGCCTGTCGCAATTTTGCCACAAATAGTCGAAATTTTGACAAATTCATCGGAAAAATAGAAAATATGGTGCTAAAAATGCAAATATTCAGGGCAAATTCTGATTATTTAAAGACCATGGTTTTTGCGCGCAGCGATATGGGCAAAATTTGAATTGGCGGGCGACACTTCTCTTTCGTCTCAAACTTAACTCTTTGGAGTCGTTCGCCATAACTCCAAAGAGTACAGTGCGAGACGAAAGAGAAGTGTCCCCGCCAATTCAAATTTTGTGCATGCCACTGCGCGCAAAGAGCATGGTCCTTTAATGCGAAATTGTGATATGCTCAGTTTTTAGAGGCATGATCAAATTCCATAGTTTGGGTTAAAATTTCAGTGTGAAAGTATTGAAGTCATGGTGTCGACAAATTCTCAAAGGATTAAGCTTTCTACACTCCAGGAATCCTCCAGTTATTCATAGAGATTTGAAGTGCGACAATATTTTCATAACAGGTATTTTTGGAAACTTATAGCATTTTTTTTCATTTCATGATAGCATTTGAAAAAATCATATGTTGAAAATCAACTAAGTTGACCTGAAAATGTGGACTTACTCCTGTAATGGGACTGTAATAGATAACTCGAGGTACTGTCCGGGTGAAATTGACACAAAGTCTATTTCTAAGGTCTCAGTTATGTTTTTTTGCTAAAAATTTCCTGACAAAAAATGTCAAAAAGCCACGACCGGGGATCCAGACCCGACCCCAACTGCCCGCTTTTCTGGGTGTGCTTAGGCGCAGGGTAAGCCGGCCTACGCTAGATAGTCTTAGTTTTAAACATGGTCTGCAGTCGAGCCTTGTTCTAGATATGGTGAGTATATTTGTTTTTGCCTGAAAATCTAGATGTCAATGTAAATTTTTCCAATATAATATTTTTAGGTACAACAGGGAGTGTGAAAATAGGAGATCTTGGTCTAGCTACACTCAAAAACAAGTCCCATGCCAAGAGTGTCATTGGTCAGTTTTCTAATTGGCTTTCGTATCGACTTCTTACCTCATATTCCTTTGCAGGAACACCTGAATTCATGGCTCCAGAGATGTACGAGGAGCAGTACGACGAAAGTGTTGATGTCTATGCTTTTGGTGGGTTTTCATAGGCATGTTCCACTCTGTGAATCATCCACCTGTCAATTTTTTTAAGGAATGTGCCTTTTGGAGATGGTCACTGGCGAATATCCCTACTCGGAATGTGCATATCCAGCTCAAATATATAGAAAAGTTATTCAGGTTGGTTCAGATCTAATTTTTTTATCCCAAAAAAGACAAATCATATTGAAATAATTCAGGGTACGAAACCAGCCTGCTTTGAGAGAACGCCCAAACAATATCCAGAAGTAAATTTATTGTGGTGTTTTTGTCTGGACAGTGTCTATCAAATTACCAAATTTTCAGATAAGAGATATAATTGACCGATGCATACGAGTAAGGAAAGAGGAAAGGGCTACAGTCAAAGTGAGTATTTGTGAAGGCTCCTTTTTGCCAACTGTAGTTGATTGGTTTAGCAGCTGCTGAGCGACGACTTCTTCACCCCTGAAGAACAGTTCGGCATTAGGATCGACATCAAGAACCGAGAAAACGATTTAAATGAGTCTGGTTCTGAGGTTGGATTCATGGGTCTATCACTACAATGAATTGCAACATTTAGATCCAAATGCAGTTATGTGTGTTTGACGAGAAGAAGAGGACGCAGTACAAATTCAAGGAAAACGAGGGTCTTCAGTTTGCTTTTGATATTGAGGTGAATCAACTTCTTTAGATACTGATAATAAAAGCCAAATTTCAAGGTGGACAAGGCAGAGGAGGTGGTCAGCCAGATGATAGAGCAGCAGCACATACCCAACGTGGACACTCAAATGATCATCAAACTGATCAAGGACAAGGTTAACAATTAATATTACAGCCGAGTCTCTCTGTAAGAAAATTCTTAAAATATTGGAAACCATCTCCAAAAAATCACCCTAAAAGACCACCCGATATAAAGCCCCTGATATTCGGCACTGGGGATGTTTTTATATCAAGAGTCTCGATTCGAGACTCAAATGTAATAATTGATGGGACAGGCGGGAAAGGAACTCGAAAATCTACATCTACCCGACTTCTAGGTGGAAGCCTTCAAACGAGACCGTGAATATCGCCACGCAGAAATGAAACGCCAGCGAGAGGAAGAAGAGCGGCGTCAAGAGGAAATAGCTGTGAAAGAAGAGATAAAAGCCAGGCAGAAGGAAAGGGAAGCTCTTCAACAACAGCAAGCCAACTCCAATTCCACTCCAGCACTGTGCAATAACCAAGCAGCTGATGTCCATCACAATAACCTGGTCTGTATATTCCCCTGCTGGATGTTTACTGTGGGACACGGACGTTTGTGTCTAAAACCGTTTGTGTCTAAGGCCGTTTGTGTCTAAACCGTTTGTGTCTAAGCCGTTTGTGTCTAAACCGTTTGTGTCTAAACCGTTTGTGTCTAAGGCCGTTTGTGTCTAATTTTTTACATAACCTAATTCATTTGTATTGTGCACTCCTACCCCTCACCCTCGCAATGTGAATTACGGTAAATAGACGTTTCGTCAATTTGTTTATTCAAAAGTTGCTTTGGTCCCCCTTGTTGTTTTTTCGAAAAATTTTAGAATGTGTCTGAACCACCCTAAACCACTCAAAACCACCTCAAGACACCCAAAACCTCCAAACCCAACTAAAAGTACCCAACACACTTAAAACCAACAAAAAAACACTCGAAACCATCTAAAACTACTCCAAACAAAAATTTTGTGGGAATTTATATTTTCAAGTCAGAACCAACTAAGCCAAGTAGTCGTCCACTTGGATCAAAAATTTTTTTTCGTTTTTCAAGTTCCAAACTTTATTTTCTGGACTAATTTGGACATGCTGAATTTGGTTTGATATTGTTAGAATGCCGTTTTGTAGGGTATTTTTTGAGTTTCGGTATAATCGAGTTTTTGTAAAATCAATTATCTCCTAAAACCAAAAAAATACCCGACGAAACGCCATTTTACTACTATCAAACCATTCTCAGCATGCCCTAGTTAGTCCAGAAAACTGGTTTTAATACTCAAAAATTCAAAAAAAAAAGTTGCTCCAAGTGGACGACCGCCTGGTTAGGTTGGTTCAGACAAAAAAAATTCTCAATGCCCGAATTTTAAAAGTATGGATCAATTCGTGTATGGACCAATACGGGATGTGGATTGATTCGCTTAACGCCCCAGAATACCATTACATGAGTACCAGCACCAAAGTGGGACCATTCGGGAATAACTGCCTGAGGACCATTATCTGAGTACCAACACCTGTGTGTTAGCCGACAATAAGGTGTCACTATATTAAAGGTGTCACAAAGTGTCACTATGTTAGGGGTTAACTGTGGTTTAATGATGGAAAAAATCAATAAAAATAAATTAGGTTATCTAAAAAATTAGACACAAACGGCCTTAGACACAAACGGTTTAGACACAAACGGCTTAGACACAAACGGTTTAGACACAAACGGTTTAGACACAAACGGCCTTAGACACAAACGGTTTTAGACACAAACGGGGTGTACCCGTTTACTGTAACATTTAAATCCATTACTGCAGGTATCACAAGCTAGTGGAAGTGTTGACCTAGACCATTTGATGATCACTACAACTGCTCCAGCTAATCCTGCTACCACAACTGTGAGTCCAACCAGCATGGTTGCAGGAGATGGTAATTCAGCTGCAGGAGATGGACATGCAACTTCACCTTCTACTGCAACTACTACCGCTGCTATAGGAGGGGGACACACCTCTTCTGTTAAAAAACCGAAGAAAAAGATTGTGCTCGAGATCCTGAGTGTGGTTTACGGCGAGAATAATCAACCGGTAAGGAGATTTTGGGGTTAGTGAAAGAAATTGGTGAACTAGCGCAATTTTTTTTTAAGTGCTACAATATTTTAGCAGCCTCCTAAAACATTTTACTACTTTTTAGATAGTCAGTTGCAAGATGGACACAGCCCACAAGACGGTCACATTTCGATTCTCTCCGGATTCTGATCAATCTTCTGTTATTGCTGCCAAACTGGTTTGTTTTGACTTACAAAAACCGTCCGACTAGACCTCCTCCTCATTTAGGTTAATCAAGATTGCATTACTGAGCATCAGTCATGCGCAGTCATTGAACAGCTGGAAAAGGTCATCGAACTAGTTCGTGACAACCCGGACAAGGTGGTTGGACTGAAGTTGACCAGTGTTGCTGCTGACCATCCCACTACTTTAAATGTCGATGAGTCTGCCAAAGCTGTGCTTGAGCTAAACAGTCCGATTGACTCCAAACCAACTGTAAGTTAACTGTGAAATAATTTTAAGCAATCTTATAGCTAACCATATTTCAGTCACCCATCCATGTGCAACAGCATATGCGCAATGCTTCTAATCCCAAATATGTGGAAGAATCGAGTAAACCTTCAGTTGGTCCACCAATTGTTTCCGAACCTGCCTCTACTGTTAGTGCAGCGACAGTTACTGTGGGGGCAGTGGCACCGCCACCTGTGGTGAAACAGACAAGATTTGCGGTTTCACCGGCAGTGTTGAACGCGGATGAAAGTGATCACTCTGCTACCCTCCCTGCTCCATCCAATGTTGCACATCCGGAATATCGGGTTAATCTTTGAATTTGAGTATTATGCATGGAGAGATAGCAATGACCAGAAGTTTTAAGCTTTCTTCAAAATTATCAAAGGCCACCGTTGTTGACAACATTTAAAATGGCTAAAAACTTGAATTCGTGGGTTGAATGTACGGTATTCTTCAGTTTATCATACTCTTTTGAGTTATTTATAAAAACTTGAAGAAAAAAAACATTCAACAGAGTAGTGCTAGTTGTACCCGCGAATCAAAATTTTGGCAGTTCGCATTCTATAAAACTAGGCCGCGTAACTGTACTTATTAAAAATATTTGTACTTTTTCAAGAACCCATTTTTTTTTAGGTTTTACGTCAAAACCTTTTTTTCGCTTCGAAATAGCAATAAGCACTGGATAAAATGGCATTATTACGAAAAATGACCAAATTCTACTTTTTTTGGCCAAATCAAGGTTGGCAAGAAGTGGCTTTTCAGACCACCTTATTTTTTGTGAAATTTTATCAAGGTTCGCATTACTTTTATTTTTTCAGTATAATTTGCGCTTTCAAGATTTCTATAAAAATGTAAGGAAAATGTCTTCAGACTGGTATATAAAAATATTAGATGCGCTGATAGAATATACGAGAAAACAAGCAATGTAAGTTAAAAAATGATATTTTCAAAAAAGCCACCTGTTGACCAGAGGAACACTTCTTGCCGACCCTGGGCCAAATATACTTTTTTCAAAATTTTGAGCTACGTACCCTGTAAAAAACTCATGAAAGACATTTTCAAGAAAAGATACCTTTTGTCACCTACGTCACCTATATTTTATATGATCTGCCATTTTCGGGTGCTTGAGCTGTAATAATTTTTTTTACCGTTTCTACAGGAACGGCACAGTTGAAGTCTAAATTTAAAGCTTTGATTTTGAAGAAATGATGCTGAAATTTTTATGAGGGACTCCGAAAATTTCGAAGGAGCAAGACTCAAGTTTCCTTTGTTTGTTGTTTTGTTCTTAATTACTGTTTGTTTTTCTAATTTTTGGTGCGAAAGTCAAAAATAACGAAGAAGAGCCGAGAGAAATTGAAAATAAAGTGCTGCAGGCCGATGTTTGATCGTCATTTTATGGATTTATTTTCAACAAAGTTTTTTTTGCCTGCATGTGCAAAATTTCGGGTTTTGGACTGTTAGTTGTGAAATTTCCGCATTTTCAAAATTTTGGTGGATTTATCAAAATATTCACTGGTTAAACCACTGCACATTCAGAAACTCAGTGCCATCGTGGGCAAAACTGACTCCGTCCCATCCGATCATCTTCCACCAACTTCTGAATCTCCCGCTCCACCTGCTCAAATATCTCGCTTCAAAGTGCAAACCATCCATCCACCCGCCACTAATACTCCAGACAGCAGTAGCAGTCAACCAGTAGCCGTTTCAGCCTCATCAACCATGTCCACCATCACCTCCACCAATGTAATGGCTTCCATAGTTGGCTCGTCCATGTCCACCCAATCCACTCTTTCTGCCACTTCCCAAGCAGCTCCACCCAAACCAGCGGGCATTGAAGGTGGCCTGGCCTCCACCTCCACTCTGGAGCAACTGAACAATGAGTTGAGGAAGGTTAGTGGGTGGATGCTCCAGCCACAGGGCCGGCCACCTCCACTCTAACGGTTCAGCCAGACCATGTACCTACTTCCAACCAAGTGGTGGCTGGTGCACCACCAGCTCCTCAACCCTCTTCTGCAATGTCCACCCATGCCTCCCAACCCCACACTCCAGGTGGTCAATTTGGGGAGGGTCAGACCAATATTCAGGAACTGGATGCCAAGCTGCAGGAACTAAGTATCAGGCTACAGCAGCAGCAAGAGAGTAGCGAAGATGAGGGCAATAGACAGCAACAACCCCAACAAGTGGCTGTTTTCTCGTCTCTACCACCCAATGGCAACTATTCCAATTTGAGTAGAGCTCAGTCTTTGGCTCCAGCTCATGGTGTAGAGGGTGTAGAAGAGGGGGTATGATGGCCAATGGACCACTTGTGGACATAGTGTGCAAGTGATGCCTCAAGTGGAGACTATTGTGGATCTGGCTTCAGCTTTGCAAAAGGTGAAATTTCAGATAAGTAGACTCTCTACAGTTAACGGTCACTTAAAAGTTCGTTAGCACCTAGGGTCAGACACTTTTTTACTTCAGATTTTGAAGTGTTTTTACCTGGTTATCGTTATATTTAGGGTTGTCGAGTCGAGTACTCGAAATCGAGTAATTTCGAGTATTATTCGAATTTTTCGAGTATCAAGTCGAGTACTCAAAAATTTCGAGTTTCGAATACCGAGTCGAATACTTGAAAATTTTGAGTTTGAAGCATAGAATTTAATAAATGAAAATGTGCTCGAGGACAAAACTTTTTCTTTTTTTATGGCTTTATTATGCCTTACCAACTTCAAATGATTACATTTTTAACCAAAATTTCGACAAATTTCTACTCGAAATCGAGTAATTTCGAGTATTATTCGAAATTAATATTATTCGAAAATCGAGTACTCGAAAATTTCGAGTACTCGACAACCCTAGTTATATTGACAGCTACAAGTTTTTTTTTGGAATTTTTTTTGCCATTTACAAAAAACGTCATGGAAAATTAAAATTCTTGCGACTTTTTGGACTAGGTTGATCAAAGAAAAATTAAAAAACACTTAAAAATTTGGGGTAAAATATTGTCGGGTCCTATGTGGGAACGAACTGATGGGGCGATTGCTATACAGTGAGTCGACTATAAAATTTATATTTATAGTATAAATCAAAGGGTGATTAAGAATTTTTTGCAAAAAACCATCTTTGTGTCCATTTTGCATCCGGCGGCAAGTCGGAAATTCCGCGGGAGAACATTCTGCGGAAGATAATTTCGCGGAATTTGAATTTTTGACGTTCCTGTCGAGAAAAACCAAATTCTGACACTGGATTCGTGTTCAGCATGACTTAAGCTTACTTTTGAAGCTGAATAATCTGTAATCAACCATGCTGAACACGGATCTGGTGTGTCAGAATTCGGTTTTTTCTCAGCAGAAACATCAAAAAATAAAATTTCGCGGAATTTCTTCTCACCGAATTTTCTTCCGTAAAATTTTTGCCTTGTCCATCCGGCTTTTTAAAATCTACCCTTTTAATAAAAAAAATTGAAGGGTAATCAAGAAGTTAGTACAACCGTTTAATTTTCAGGTGATCCACAAGCCAGAAGGCAGAGAAGTGTCTGCCCCACCTTCTACCTGTCTAAATACCACCCTGAGTGGCACTAATATGTCAGGCATCTACTTGAGCAGACAGTCTTCTCCACCTGCGCCTACCTTTTTTAACTCCATGAATAGTGGAGCAGCCTTGGACATGGAGCATCCACCACATTCTGCTGTTGAATTTGGCATTCGACCGGTAGGCCTTTTTGATTTTATTATTATTTTAAAAAGTGGTATACAGTAGAAAGAAGCGAAAAATAGTAAATTAACCAGTAACAAAACAATTTAACCTGCTTTCCAACCCTCTCTAAAGCCAATTATTAATAACACCCTATTGTTGTGTGCCAATTTTAGTTTGCAGCAGAGAGCAGCTTTTGATATTGCATATTTTTATTTTTGCTTTACATATTGTTTTACAAAAAATATTAAAAATCTAGAATTTACATGCATTTGGCGTCCCGTATTTTTTTAATGCGTGGTGGATAGACCGAGTGGAGAACCAGTTCTACGCCTTGTTTATTTCTTTGGGCACAGAAGAGCCAAGCACAAAAAAGATATTCATTTGAAAATCCACATTTGATATTGCCTGTATTGATTACCCTCATCACAATTGACAAAATCTACCCATTTTAGAATGCCTCAAAAGACAAAAAAGAAAGCTAGTCGAAAAATTGAAGAAGCCAAGAATCTAAGGAAGAGCATTAGGCCAGCGATGGTTGAAGATTTCTGACGAATCAGTTGAAGCTCCAAGGAGATAACAGAAGAAACTGAAATTCCTATAAAGACTACTTATACAAAGGGTGCGTAGACGTCTGGTACTTATTCTGCTATTTTAAGTGCGCTGTCCTACCTTGCGCCCAAGGATTCGCCTAACTTTTAAAAAATTCACAAACATGCACCAAACAGCCAAAGATAAACTTCAAAAGGCGCGAATCCAAACAAAATAGTACAAAAAGTACCAAATTCGCCTATGCCTATATAAACATGGACAAGTTCAAAAAAGCAATTGCAGTCCGGCAAGAAACATCAACCTGAAAGCTATCACATGGATAATAGCGCGAGCATGGCAACAGCGTGGCGGCAAATTAGAAATAAAATTACCGTATACACCCTAATAAACGGGCATGCCTGTTTATTTTTCATCCCTCAAAAAGTTGCAAAAAATCTGGGTCGATTTCGAGATTTTTGGGTGCTTAACCAAAATCTGAAAAGTGAAATCAGGGGAGCTGGTGGTAACTAAGAAATACGCAATACCGTATTTCCTCTAATAAACGCCCTCCAAAAGTCGGAAAATGTACCCAAACTTCTTTTTGACTATTTCACGATTTTTTCTTAGATTTTTTGAAACTAACCGGCAAATTCAGTATCTTCGGATATTTGAAATTCAGGACTTTCCTTTGTGAGGGGAAAAAGATAAAATTTAAATAAATTTGAAAACCGAATAAAGGATACTGGGTACATTTTCCGACTTTTGGGAAGGGCGTTTATTCGAAGAAATACGGTAAACAGATTTGCAAAAAAAAATCTGAGCTGAGATATAAGCCCTCGAGAGTGCCCGTTTATTAGAGTGAATACGGTATCTTGGGTACATTTTTAAGGAGGCTTATTATTGGAGGTTATTCGGTAATTGACTTTATCAAAAAGGATGAATTCTACACGTTACTTGTATATCAAAAGCTGTTCTTATATGCTTGTGATCCCCAACCAACAATAATAATATCAAGCACCTTTGTGTTTTGTGCCTCTGCTTGTAAAACCCATTATCTCACCCCATTTAACTATAGCATCCACTTACCCAATGTCAATCCACTGGCGCACTCCACCACCTGCACATTCGCACCTCCAGAGAGGGCAGTCACCACTTTCCAATGACCACCGAGGTGGATGAACTACCTTCTGGAGGCTCCTCCACCTCCTCCATGGAGTTCTTAAGACCCTCTCCAGTGCCAAAGTGGAGTCCAACCGGCACTCCCTGGCCAATGGCCTGTCGCCCATGCTCAACCTGCCTCATCTCAAAGATCTAGAAAATGCTTTGAACAACACTCTGGGCATCCACCGCTCCATCTCACTCGTCCAGCCACCCCTGCATCTGGAGCACCTAAGAAGGCCGGAGACACTGCAGCTAGCTGCCAAAGCCAACTCAGTCATATTCTTTGTGCCGCCGGAGAATCGCACAGAACTGGACTCACCACTAACATTAAATTCGCCTGTAGCAAATGGAGGTGTGGAGGAGGACAGCAAGGTAGTGTTGTGTTACCACCCCTTATGTTAGTTTATTTGTTGACCTTTTGTTTGTGATTTAGTTAATTTTAGTTATACTAATCCACTCGTCGATTTTTATGGAAAATATAATTATGGGTCGAACTGAATTACAGCACCAAATCTGTGAAATTCAGCAACTCGTTTATTGATCTCAGCATCTAACTTTCAAAAATTATTGAATTTTCAGTGCCGATGAGCTAAAATGCTGAATGGTTTTTAGATATTGAGAAATTAAATCTTATCACACATTTGGTGCTGCAATTCATGTAGAGCCTATAATTATTTACTGAAATTGCGTGCTTTTGGTGTATGTGCAGTGCTATCTGAGTAATTAACGCGAAAACTATAAAATGCGTCCTCGGCGTAGAAAAAAATGCATCACTTATTTTTTTAGGTTCCAAGCAGTCAAAAATCAAGTTGTGAAACCTAGACACGGGTGGACGAATATCGATTAGCGACACTTTTTTAATTTTTTTCGCAAACTTTTATCAGAAATCGTCCATTTTAAAGGCAAAACTTTGAAAAAAGTCACCCCTAATGCTAAAATCTTTTCCTGAATCCGAATCCGTTAAGATCAGATCAAAATAGTATTTATGAGCTGAGATAGAGCTATTTTGAGTAGTAGAAGCACAAATTTTCCAACTACCTATCTACTTTAGTGGATATCTCAGCTCATAAATATTATTTTGATCTGATCTTAACGGATTCAGATTCAAGAAAAGATTTTAGTATTAGGGGCGACTTTTTTTAAACTTTTGCTTTTAAAATGGACGATTTTTTGATAAAAATTGCGAAAAAAATTCAAAAAGTGTCGCTAATTGATATTTTACCGACACGGGTAGGTGAAAACCTGCTTAGGAAAACCTGCTTAATTTTACTATTTAAAATTCACTTGTGAAACCCATCATGTGATTTATATTCTCTTTCTATATAATGTGTTTTCTCTAAGCGGATTTTCGTTAATGAGTTTTTCACCAACCCCTAGGCAGTGCCTAGTAGGCACTGCCTAGTAGCACCCACAAAATAATTGTTTTGGGGATTCTGCACATAAAAAAAACATACGAAATGTTAAGAAAAAATAATATTTTTAGGGGATTACATTTTACAGTTCTACAGGTTTTCTTTGTCAGTAAAAATATCTTTTATAAAAAAATTGAATCGAAATTGAGAAATATGGTGAGATTTTCCAAAAGATGAAAATCACCCTGAAAGATGTCAGTTAAGTTGCAGAAAAGCTTGTTTCACTCTGCAATTCCCCTTTGACGGTTACGTTTGGAGTCTACTTTTTTAAAGAAATACACTATTTTTGCTACTCTATCATAGCAAACAAAATCGATAATTTATAAGAAATCTAATTTTTCAGTTTTCCGACGATCTGGAATTTGAGGAAGATGAAGCAGTTCAATTGCTTAAACAAAAGTAAATATTTTTTAATTTAAAAAAGTTTGCTGAAAGAATTTCCCCTTTTTTAGGCATCGCAAAGAGCTGGAAATCCTGCTTGACAGACAACGTCGTGAACTCAACCTTCTCCACCAAAAACGTCAACGGCAAAGAGCTCATACAGCTGTTCCATCCTCTTCCTCCTACCCATACCAAGTGATGCCAGCTGCTCTGTCCACTTCCCTGAATGGTCAAGTGTCCAGCCAGCCCCCAATAATCCATCCAATGAGTCAGTCCCTGCACCAACCACAAATTGAGCCTCATCAATCCCCAGTTCTCGGCAGATTTCCGATCAGCAATAGTGTGTCTGCCTTTGACTTGTCGATGCCATCTTGCTCTTCAGTGCCTCCCAGTCCACCACAAATTCCTAGTCCGGATAAAGAAGCTGCGGGAAGAGCGTTTGTTTATGGACAGGCATTAAGAGCTAGTGAAAGGGCTAGGTTGGTTTTCAAGAATACCAAAATTAATAAAAAAAATTATTAAACAAACCAAAAAACCGTCAAAAAATTCAATGGAAACCACTTCAAAAGTTAAATTCCCAGCTAAACTCAAATTGACCCAGTTGTGGATCCAACTTTTTGGAATTGGCGTATATCTGCTTCCAAGCTAACTAAAAAACTATTTACAGACACACGCCGCCCATCCAGTTATATGAAAATGCTGTATTTGAACAACCCCCAAAGTCAACAATATCCAAATCACTCACCAATGGCTCTTCCATAAAAAGGGTTGTGGAAACGAATTCCGTGAGCAGTAAAACCTCATCACCAATCAAAAGTTTGGACAGACAGCTTGATAGGGACAAAAAAGTCGACAATCACCACATCTCCACAGTCACTAAGCTAAAGAGCTTCTTCTCCAGAGCTGCTCCCAGCCAGAAGTCATTATCCAAATTAACTGGCAGAGGCAAACGAAAAAATAAGCAAGAGCATGCCTCCATGGAGGAGGGTGGTCAAGGAATAATCGAGACTAGAACAAACAGCTCACTATCCAAGTAGTCATATTATTTCATTGTTATATTAGACAAAAGAAAAAAACGGGTTAACTATGTGTGTGATATATAATTGTGTGTATATGCTTGACTATATTTATGATGATGACCATTGTTGAATTTTGTTACTGTGCTTAGACCTGCATAAAAATATTGAAGAAAATGCATTATTTTAAGTACAGTTGAGTCTCTATATAAGACCACCCTCGGGATCGGATACCCGGGTATCAATGTTCTATTAATTATCATTATTATTATTAGTATTACATCAGCTTTGCCTTGTTTTTGGCCAACCAAAACAATTTACGTGGTCTAATATTGAAAACAACTGCAAAGCAAATACCGTATTTCCTCTAATTACTGCCCCGGGGCGGTAATTAGAAGCATGCAATTTTTTCAAACTTCAAGTGGTTCAAAACTCGTGTTTTTATTTACTGTTTGAGCTGTGTAAAAAGTGCCTGTTAGATTTTTGAAATCCCTCGCAGGCACTTTTTACACAGCTCAAACATTAAATGAAAACACGAATTTTGAACCACTTGAAGTTAGGGAGGGGGGGCGCAATCAGAGGGGGGGCGGCAATTAGAGGAAATACGGTAACATAGGGTCGTAGCCTTTGTCCCCTTTTTTTAACTTTTTGGCGTTCTGCCCTATGTTCTGTTTAAGCCACGTAGGCCCATTTTTTAAGTCTTTTTATAGTTCGTAAGACATTTTTAGTCCCGGCTAACGTGCGCTGGCCTACCCTGAGCCTAAGCCTAAGTTGAAAAAATAAAACCTACGTGGCTAAAACAGAAGATAGGGCAGAACGCCAAAAGTGCAAAAAAGGGGACAAACGCACCTACGCCAATAACATAGACAGTTCTAGTCAGGGTCTGCAATTTTAATGTAATTTTTTCGCTATTTTAGAAACTCTAGTAGTGTCACTAGCATTTTTCAAACGGGTGTAACGGAATTTCGCAGCTAATTCTCGGAATTTTGCAGCAAATTCATATTTTTCCTTTTCTATAAAAAATTTTTAACTTTTTTAAAGGTAATAACACCATCATGTAGCCCTACTATTCTAGTTTCTAGTGACGTGTCATTTATTCCACATCTTTACAAAAAGTAGAGCAAAAAAGTAAAAGTATGAAGCAATAAAAAAAAATAATTTGGTTCATACTTTTACTTTTTTGCTCTACTTTTTGTAAAGATGGTGGAATAAATGACACGTCACTAGAAACTAGAATCGTAGGGCTACATGATGGTGTTATTATGTTACCTTTGAAAAAAGTGAAGAAATTTTAAGAAAAATTAATAAAACAAAAATTAGCTGCAAAATTCCGTTACACCCTTTTCAAACTTTCAAAAATGCTAGTAAAATTCTAGTCATTCTAACTAGGTTTTGCTAGCATTTTTCAAAGTTTTGAAAATGCTAGTCACGAGGTTCTTGGCATATCGTACGTTTTAAAATTGCAAACCATGGTTCTAGTTCACCTTTAAAGGGGGGGGGGGGGGTTGGCAACTTTAAAATACTCATCGCCTTAGGTCACAGGTTCGACTATCACTGGCTGACAACCTTATTTTTTCTCCTTTAATTTACAAGCTTCGTGTCAAAATGTAGCTAAGATCCTCAGCTTTCATTTGAGCTATCAAACAGAAAAAGGTGGTATAAAATTATAGCTAGAGCTTGAAAAACATTGAACCGTGTCCGATTCGATGCCATCCTCCATAGGACTATCCCAGAACTATTCGGTATTAATTTGGAAGTGACCTTTTTTGTAATTTTAATTTACTCACTCATTTGCAACCTTACACTCTAAATTTAACCCGCCCTCTTGCACTTCGCTAGCTACCTTGCTTTAATGAAGTGATTTTGGTGTGGGAAAATTTCTATCTGGCTCCCAATAAATTCTGACTCTAGAAAGTCACTAAACGCGTCGACAAATAAATAAAATTGGTGAAGGCTCAGGCTATATAAATCTAAGTACGCATCATCAGGCACGTATCCAGGGGAGGGGGGGGCTAACCGGGTTTTAGCCCCCCCCCTCCCTTGAAATTTTCTATTTTTTTCTAAAACACCATAAAAGTCGAAAAAAGTGTGGGTAATATGACCTTTTGGGGGCTTTAGCCAAAAATATTTTTTAAGGTGTGTTAACGTTTCAGCGATTTTTTTCATTTGAAAAAATCGTTGAAAGATTAAAAGTGATTTTTTTGTATAAAATTGCCTTGTTCCCGGCTGCATGACAATTGCTCAAAACGACAATTGCTCAAACGACAGTTACACATCGATTTACTGTTTTGGCCTGATATAAGCAGCCCATTGTGTATTGAGCAACTGTCGTTTTGGCAACTGTCGTTTGAGCAATTGTCGTCTGAACAATAAATACGTTGAGCAATTGTCGTTTTGAGCAATTGTCATGCAGCCTTGTTCGCTCCTGTTGTTTTGGAAGTGCCAATAAGTAGCATTCAAAAACAACAGGGGGACCAAGGCAATTTTTTTCAAAAAAATTACTTTTAGCCTTACAGCGATTTTTTCATTTGAAAAAAATCGCTGACCAATTTTAATTTTACCAATTTTAATCGCGTTTGACCAGGTGTACGGCCAGTTCGCGATGCAGCCAACTGGCGATAGTTTTTTTTGACGACCAGTTTGCGATGGTTTTCATATATGCCCCAGGGGACTTGAGTTTTCGAGATGTGCGCACTCACTTACATTAGACATGATCCCGAGCAGAACTCTGAATCAAGATACATACAGAGTCTTTTTTGGCCCATCTCAAGTGACCAAAAACGAGAAAAAAAACCATCCCAAACTGGCCTATCCCGCTTTGCTATTATGATGCAGTTGAGTACTTTTCCCCGCCAAATTATTTTTCTCCCACCCAATTGTAAAATCGAGTATTTCCCGGTGTTTTCTAGCTGTGAATTTCTTTTATATCAGCATACAACAGGTTTTTTTGATCCGCATGGGGGAAATACAATTTTGGTCATAACAAACCCTCCCAACTCCCGTTGGGACTCCCAAAAAGCCCTACTCCCGAATATTTTGAGTTAAAAAACGGCCTTTTCTTATTTTTATGAATTTTATTTTTTAGGAGGACATCTACCCGACTATCTACCTGACAAAAGGTCATCTACCTTTTGGTCTTATCAAACCAAATTTAAAACTATATTTTACATAAGAAAGTATGATTCGTATTTATATTTGTTTTTAAATTTACATCCAGGTGCATATCCACCTGACCAGAAGGTACCTACCTATGTGTTGTGGTTGGAGTAGGTAAAATCGCAGTTTTGGTCCTAACAAACCTAATTCCTTACAAAATTTTAAATTAGAAAAATAGTTTATTTTTTTTATTTTAAAGAAATTTTTATTTTCTAAATTTTGGTTTGGTTTGGGGCATTTAGGGTACTTCGATGGTATTTGGGATAGTTTGGGATGGTTTGGGGTGGTTCGGAATTCGAAAAAAGCCTAAAAAAACTGTCTTGGTCGCCCCTGTTGTTTGAAAAAAGTTTCAAAATTAGAAAACAGGTCTCTAAAATGGAACCTGTTTTTCAATGTGGGAAAGGTTTCCAAAAGAATGGAATAAGTTTCAAACTTTGGAAACGTCTCTACCCCGCTGGAATTTTTTACCATAATTTTCGTTATTTATTCATAATTTCATCGCTACCTCACACCTCCATTTTGGCTACCCTGAGCTCACCTCGACCTCGCACCTCTACCTCACACCTCCATTTTGGCCACCCGACCGCACCTCACACCTCCATTGTGGCTACCCTGAGCTCACCTCGACCTCGCACCTCTACCTCACACCTCCATTTTGGCCACCCGACCGCACCTCACACCTCCATTGTGGCTACCCTGAGCTCACCTCGACTCGCACCTCTACCTCACACCTCCATTTTGGCCACCCGACCGCACCTCACACCTCCATTGTGGCTACCCTGAGCTCACCTCGACCTCGCACCTCTACCTCACACCTCCATTGTGGCCACCGTATTGCGGGCAACTTGTGTGACTAGGAATTGCCTTGATGCACAGCGCAGTGGATAATCGTTAGTGGTTTTGGCTCTGAATGTTTGGGCAGATTCGACCCCACTTGAAGGCGAAAACGGCAAAAGCAATAATTACAAGGTTTTTACAAGTTTATAACCAAAGTTCGTACAATGCCTGTTTAAATGTTCGGACAACCTTTGAAGCTAGCAAGAACTTTACAATTAAAATTTTAACTGTCCTCTAGCCTTGTACAATCTAGGAAAACAACATTTTCGATACACTTCGGCCTTCCTACTAAGGTTCGTACAAGGAAAAAATGACGTAAATTATTTTTTTGATTGTCATTTCTGTCATTTTTCGGCTCAATTTTGACGATGATGATGAAAACGTATGGTTAAACAAACTTCACATTCCTCAGCTAACTTTAATTGAGCTACATTTTGGTATATAACATCTAGTAAAAAATATAACAAAATGTTTATGAAAAAAAGCTCTCAAAAAACATCGCAAAAACATCGCAAGCCGAAAATGAAATTCCTCTTTGCGATGTTTTTTTGAGAGGCTATTTTCTGGAAATAAACTATTTAACTACGAAAATCCAATAATAGCATGTTGTTAAGCATTAAAAGTTGTTAGGAAGGTGTGTTATAAAAATAAAGCTCTGGCTTACAAAAGTTGGCTAAAAAAATAGGCGGAACTCAAAAACATCGCAAAACGGCGTTTCTATCTCTACTTGTAACCTTTACATTCCAAGGTTTGCTCAAGTTTCGAAACTGAATCGAACCTTGCATCTGACATTGCACGAACGATGTCAGAACTATTTGCTACTCACGAACCTTGTACAACTTACGAACCTTGTACAACCGGGGGGGGGGGGGGGTTGGTATATGACAGTAGCATCGATCCTTTCAAGCTCCAAACTTGTCACTAACCTTGACGCGAACCTAGCCGGAACCATATGGAAAATTTTCAGTGATTTTGGCTGGTTTCCTTTAATTATGGTGGTTATTTTCTCAAAATCGCAAAATTGAGTCAGTTGGTGACAGCAAAGCAGTGCTCGAAATAGTTGCAACCGATTGCTCCCTGATTTTTTGCCCTAAAAGTAAAAAAACTTACCGAAAGGTAAATTAAAACGCCAAAAAATCGGTGTACGTAACCCCTTGCTCCATCGATTTCCCCAGGGGATTTCCCCATTTCCCTGGGAGCTACCTAAGGTTAAGATTAAAACAATTAGAACAAAAATATTTAGTCGAGTTTTACTCTCAAGCCCCCTGCGCCCCCTTCGGGGGCGCAGGGGGCTTGAGAGTTAGAGATGCGCGCACTCACTTACCTTAGACATAATTCCGAGAAGTACTCTTGATCAAAAAATGCGTATAGAGTCTCTTTTTGCCACGGCGCAGTTGAAAAACATGGTGAGGCAGTCGAAGAATACATATATTTACTTTTCTATTGTTCTGCCATAAAAGTGGCCCCTTCTATTCCCTTTCCCTCCCAACGACCGGGTACACATTATGAACGGGTACAACGACGGGTACAACGACCGGGTACACTTTTTCGTAAAAATTAAAAAAGTATGCTCAAACCACACGTTTAAGCCCGTCCTAATGGGCGCTGGCATACCCTTGCCTAAGCCTAAGTCTAAGTGCGCAAAATAATAGAAAAATCGAAAAAAAAATTTAAAAAATTAACGGGCAGGAGCAGAGTGGGGAAATTCAAATTGGGGAAATTCAAATTGGGGAAACATCAAATTGGGGAAAATCAAGTTGGGGAAATTCAAAAGGCGCCAATCTGAAAAATATTTTTTTTTAAATTTTTCTAAATTCTGCCTTGGGGGACCAAGGCAAATCCCAAAAAAAATTTTTTCACTTTCACAGAATCTGATGATCATTTCCGTGAAAATCCGGGTCGAGAAACACGAATATGCAATCGGTTTTTAAAAATTCACCTCGAAAGTGGGTCAGCCGTGGGGGGGGCAAGTAAAGTGTTACCGTTGTGACTGCCCTACGACCGGGTACACATTATGACCGGGTACAACGACCGGGTACACTTTTTTCGTAAAAATTAAAAAAGTATGCTCAAACCACACGTTTAAGCCCGTGCTAATGGGCGCTGGCATTACCCTTGCCTAAGCCTAAGTCTAAGTGCGCAAAATAATAGAAAAATCGAAAAAAAAATTTTAAAAAATTAACGGGCAGGAGCAGAGTGGGAAATTCAAATTGGGGAAATTCAAATTGGGAAACATCAAATTGGGGAAAATCAAGTTGGGAAATTCAAGTTGGGGAAGTTCAAATTGGGGAAATTCAAATTGGGGAAATTCAAATTGGGGAAAAATCAAATTGGGGAAATTCAAATTGGGACACGATTTTGTTGTTATGAGTTGTTTGTAATCGAATAAAGAAAAGCATTGTACTGTAGTTGTGTGAGTTGAAATAATTACCGCGTTTTAAAAGGGGTAAGAGTTGATGTTGCTAGAGGCTGAAGATTCGGTCCCATAAAACCACGGACAGCTATAGTGGATTATAATAGGTTTTTGATTAAACTTTTTGACGGGATGTGACAAAACTGATAATTATAATCGCTATTTTTTTTAATTTTGCGTCTAAGCATGATTATTTAGTAAAAGTTATAGAAAAATTGACCGAAAATGTATCCTTGGTAGTTTCGCTCTTTTAGTTTCAGCACTTATTTTTCCCCAATTTGAATTTTCCCCAATTTGAATTTGGCTAAACTTCCTTTTACGGAGTCCTCCCAAAAGTGTGTTTTGACCACTTATTCAAGCTTTTCAGGTCGTAATTAGTCGAAAAAACATGTTTTCAGGATTGGGAAAGACATTTTTCGAGGAAAAAAAATTTTGATCAAAAATCGACTTTTTTACCAAAAATTTTCATTTTTCATGCTTCGGTCAAACACTTTTTTCTCTCTTGCTTTTTAAATTTATTGTTTCTTTCAGCTATCAATGTCGCTCAATCCAAACCGTACCATATGTACAAGTGTGTGAGCCCTTGTGACGGTCATGTATCCTCCGGGACATCCTTTTAAAGCCAGCGTATAGCCGTTAGGCTTAGGCTTAGGACACCCGATTTTTTAATTTTTTGACCAAAATTTTTTTTTGCAGATGTCTTTCCCAATCCTGAAAACATGTTTTTTCGACTAATTACGACCTGAAAAGCTCGAATAAGTGGTCAAAACACACTTTTGGGAGGACTCCGTAAAAGGAAGTCCTGCCTTGAATTTCCCCAATTTTGAATTTCCCCAATTTGAATTTCCCCAATTTGAATTTCCCCAATTTGATTTTTCCCCAATTTGAACTTCCCAACTTGATTTTCCCCAATTTGATGTTCCCCACTCTGCTCCTGCCCAAATTAACAGGGGAACCAAGGCGAAAAAAAATACTTTGTATAATTAAAATTTTTAACTAACTCCATCGAACTTGCCATTTTCGATTTATCGAAAGAAATAATGTGGTGAATACCTCGAAGTTTCCGATGAGCACACAGATTCCTGCTCATGACTGCTTTTAGCTAGAAATGTCCATGAGGAATTTTGTTCTGCCTCATGTACCCATTTCTTCTTCTCGTGAGACATTATGATTTTACTGAGAAAAAAAAGCTCATCGGAAGGCGGAATCTTGACAGAGCAACGATAATCTTTTTATCTCGGTGGAAGCAAAACATTTTCCAACGAATTCATAATATATAATTAGGTAAACTGAATTTATTCGTTTTCATCGCTGACAACCGAAGGTGCTATGTCCGTGCTGACCACCATATCTTCTTTTTCATCATTGACCACCGTAGCTTCTCTGCCGTCTTTGAGCACGGAAGATGGCTTTTCCTCCTCGACCACAATAGCTTCTTTCCCATCCTTGAACACTGAAGCTGGCTTTTCCTCCTCTACCACAATAGCTTCTTTCCCATCCTTGAACACTGAAGCTGGATTTTCCTCCTTGAGCACCATAGCTTCTTCCACACTCTTGGCCACTGAAGCTTCTTTATCATCCTCAAGCACTGACGCTGATTTTTTCCTCCTTGGCCACTGAAGCTGGATTTTCCTCCTTGACCACCATAGCTTCTTCCACACCCTTGGCCACTGAAGCTTCTTTATCATCTTCAAGCACTGAAGCTGATTTTCCCTCCTTGACCCCAACGCTGCTCTTTTCTGACTGACCAGCGTATTCTGTTTAGGTAGTGCACTAAAATAGGACGTAAATAAAAGAATTCATCAGCATTACTAACCGATCCATTTGAGGAAATTCAAACTTTGGTTTGACCTTACGTGGCTTCTCTGATTTAATGCTTTCAATAAACTCCCTTTTCTTCATAATATTTTTATTTTCTCTTAGCTAAAAACGACATAATGTTATAAATAGCTGAGTCAAAGGGGCATGCTCGCCGCCGATGGAAATATTTCAAAAGGCGGATGCCATGTGAATTTATACGAGAATTATTTTGAAAGCGAATTTGTTGAGTGCTCTACCAGGAACGTATAATAGCAAAAAATATTTGTTCTACCTAACAGTATATGTGGCTTGGTGGTAAAGCTGTGGTGTACTCTGAAAATTGGTCGTCGGTTCTATTCCAATTGGAAACGATATTTTACCTTGACTTTTACTGAAATGCGACATTTTAATTCTCGTTTGAATTGACCTGGTGGCCGCTTTTCAAAATATTTCCATCGGGCGGCGAGCACAGGGTGCACATATCGTTTTGGGAAAAGGGGGCGTACATTCATAAAAATGGGGGCGTTTATAAGAAAAAATTTGCCAAAAAGGGGGCGTCAAACTAATCAAGACAAAAATGAACAAAAATTATA
>SADC01001060.1:0-41322 GCA_004194705.1 Ditylenchus dipsaci | reverse complement strand
AAAAAAATTTTTGGGTGAAAAATCATCTAGTTAACTGCTTTCAAGTAAAGGAATTGGTTTGGCAAAATGAAAGTGGTGGGTTAACTATTGACGGCGGTGAGCCCCACCATTAAGAGCAGAAAAGGCAAATGTCAATCCCTGGACGGAACATCTAAAAAAAATTTCGGAAAAAGTTCCAGAAAGCAGCGAATAACATATAAAACCTCTTCAGAGCGGAACGGGAGTCCATCCCGCCATCATCACTACTCCATAATGCATTTTGGTTGTGCCGGTTCCGAGAAGGAAGCACCACATAGCGTCGACTATAAAAACTAACTTCAATAGCATTCAGGACTAGGACTTATTTTTAGATCAGACTTCCATTGTATTTTTTGTATTATGAAAAAGACGTTTATACAGTTTAACTTGATAAACCGCCACCACAGTAATGTGCACTGCGGTCGCCAGTGAAATTAGGAAAACATACACCTCAGCAGTGTTGTTAAATTTGTAAAAATTGGCACCGGCACCGCACCGGCACCAGCGCCGTGAGACGGCACCGCACCGGCTCCAAAGCCCATAGCCAGTTTTTTGGCACCGGCACCGGTGCCAAAGCTCGCTTTTGGTACCGGCACCAATTTTTCACTAAAAATTTTAGACCGGCACCAAATTTTTGCCGGAAATTTCTTTTTAAAGAAAAATATCAAAAATGTTGAAAAAATCGAAGGTAGAGCACTAGACACTTAGGGCGCACACACAATGAGGAGGCTGTCTGCGGATGCTGAATCCGATTTGTCACATGAAAATGTCCATAACTTTTGTTTTTATTTTTTCAAAAATTATTCTGTTATCGTCATCTTGTAGCTAAGATTCAGGGCTACAAGATGAGCTATTGATAAGTTAGACGTTGTTGAAAAAATAAAGTTAAAAAAGAAAGACTCCGCCCAAGCATCCACACTCGAAATCGAGTTAGGATTCTTAGGCGGAGTCTTAAAATTTTATCTGAGTTTTTGAAGCATTATTTACTCAGTCAATAGCTTATTTGGTAGCCCTAAACCTCAACTATAGGATGTGAGAAGCTATATAAGCAACTGGAAGAAAAAAAAACCACACCAACTGAATAATTTTGGGAAAACAGTAAAAAAAGCGAGGATTCTGTTTCGCGGATTCTTAGTGAGTAGTCTGTTTTAGCATCCGCAAACAGACTCCTCATTGTGAATGCGCCTTTAAAGTCAAATAGCCATATAAGGGGTCGTCGAATGAAGGCTTTTGTCGAATCAAGGCTCGCCTGTATCTAAGAGCACGGCTTTTTCCAGCAAAAATTGTTTCATTATTCATTATATCAATCGCCGAAATCATGATCCGTACAATATTTTGAGCTATGCCAACGAATCAAGTTCAGTAACAGATTATCTTATACACCAGATTGACTACAGCCATCAGGAAAAAAGTGACGCTACTGTCATATACCCCCCCCCTTAATAATTTTTCAGGTACCCCAAAAACATACTTTTTTATTTGAAAAGTGCTACGGCTCAAAGCCTAAGCCTGAGGGCTAAGCCTAATTCCTAAGCCTAAAAATTGTTTAAGAAACATGTTTTAAAAAGCTTGTAAACTTGAAAATTTTCTATTTATGGTGCGGCGCTAACAGTAATTTTGTACTGACGTTAGCTAAAATGGCCTCATCAGCAACGTTTTTGCCACGGCACACACCGGCTCCGCACCGGTGCCGCCTAAAAAGTTGGCACCGGTGACGGCACCGAAGCTTTTACAACACTGCACCTCAGTTAATAGCCACTTATTTAACCACTATTTATTATTTTTCATTTAAAATTTTTATGGAAATAAGAAGTGGAGACAAAGCGCAAATACAACTTTAAGTAGGACCAGTTTTTCAAAGACTGCTTCAATACCCTAAAAAGTATCGAAGTTCAGACTACCGTATTTCCTCTAATAGCAGCCCATGGGCTACTATTGTTCAACCCCCCTCCTAGGGGGTGCTACTATTAGAGGGAGGGCTACTATTAGAGAAAATACGGTACTCGATTACGCATTTGAGCTCAGGCAAGGGTAGACCAGCTTATGTAGGGACGATACCAGAAAAATTTTCGTACTTTTTTGTAGTTGGGGAAACACGTTTAAGTTCGTCCTAACATATGCTCGCCTTTGCTAGCATGAATGCGTTGAAAAAGGTTTGCCCTTTTTTAAATATGGGTTTAAGGCCATATTTTGTCGAAAACTTGGTGTTGCAATGTCAGACAAACTTGTGCAGAATTTGAAGTTAGATAAGCATCATCAATATCAGAATTCAAAATTTATTTAGCAAATGCACTAAAAATTGAAATGAAAAAAGGGGTAAAACTCACCAAAAGAGGTTGATTAGTCTTATATTGCATTTAAATTTGAATGGTGTTTTTTCGAAGGATTTATGAAATTGTGATATTGTTTGTTTGTCTGAGATCGCAACACCAAGTTGCCGAAAAAATATGGCTCTAAAACCACATTAGAAAGACACAAAACTTGAATAAATCCTTTCGTATCGAGACTATCTCCTTAACAGCTTTCACCCTCCCTTTAAAGGAGCATGTTCACGCAGTCAAATTCAAAGTTGATATTTGAATTCCCGGGGACCAATCCTACAAGTGGAATTATGACACGAAATGTTTTTTTCAAATAAATATTTTTTGCTTTTCAAGCAAATTCCTTTTTTTTGGCTTGTTATTTTCGCATCCAAGCCATCCGTTTTTGATGTTGAGTGCACCACCTGATGCGATTTTACGTTTTAGTTTCAGGTCTTTCAATCGCATTCTGTATGTTTGCAGGGAAAGATATAATTTTTTGTGCTCCAACTTCTCATTAGATAAGTTTTTCTAGCCAATTCGCCGTCTATTTCTTTTCTCTTGTACGTATTTTTCAGGTTGCGTGCAAGGAGATTTCGGCTAATCAAGGGCGCCGAGAAGTCTGTGTGTTTTAGTTTCAGGTTACTCGGTTGCAAAGATTAGTGGATAGTGCACTCATATTATTATGTTGTCTACTGCGGATTAGATGTATTAGATGAGTTTTTTCAAGCTAATTTGCCGTCCCCTCTTTTCTTTTTTTTCGTCCTGTTTAGGTTGTCTGCATGGCGAATTTGCTGAGGGGGTGGGATCTGCTGCTGTCAGTTTATGACGGCTCTTTGTTTTGCTCTCGTTATGCCTCGATTCAACATTGAACATAGACGAACCAACACGCGAATTACTTGCCAAACGATGCGCATATGAAGGTCTCGATCAGCATGATGGCAAAAGGACAATTGTGGTCAGTATAATTTGATATTTTTTGATGAATTATTTATGTAATAGGCAAATTCACCAAAGCTGAGAGCATTAAGCAAGAGCGAGCCTACATCAAAAGTAGATTAGATATTCCACCTACCTGCTTCTGTAAAATAGTGCTGCGTGCGATGCGATGTATCGCATCGCAAACATCGCAACATCGCACGAATTTTGCTTAAACATCGCATCGCAACATCGCATCGCAAAGTTTTGAAACATCGCAAAAATCGCATCGCAAGTCCTCGGACCCAAAACATCGCATCGCAACATCGCAAAAACACAAATGCGCAGCACTACTGTAAAATCATCTTTCTTTAGGTGACATGCATTAGCTAGGTTAGTTTGGATCATTCTTATGCTAGACTACATGCGATTTAAATTGTTTTTATTATTTCTCAACACAGCTTACAATATAGGGACCGTGACTCTGACATGAGGAAACGTTAATGAAATTTTATTACTGTTAATTATCTTAGGCTGTGGCCAGGTTGCCTCTGAATGCGACCTCTATAAAACTACCACACACCCCTCATTATCTAAAAGCTATCGTTTAATAGAGCAACGACATATGGTGCGTGGGTCAGTTATGAAGAAACATGATATGCGCATCGAGGTGTTTTTTAGTACTTTACAGTACCAGTTGTACAACTTTTTGTGGACCTTTAGAGCTGCGGAGCCAGATTCATATGGAACTATAAAAATACGCAAAAAATTATGGTAGTACCCCATGTCGTAGTCAGGGTCCCTTGGATGCAAGCTGAAGAGAGAGAAGAGCGAGATGACTAACACAACAGCAATCGGCGCAACATTGATGGAAGCAAACATCAGCGAAACAGTTCCCATTCAAGTAGAAATAAGAAATTGTTTAACTAATGTACTCTTGTTGTTACTTTGACAAATAAATGTCTCAGAGGGTGTAATTAGAATTATGTGATTAGATAGGAATAGGTGAGGTCACATAGCTATTACCCATATTGTTTTTTCACTCCTATCTTCAACTGTTCGACAAAAGAGTCATCTTTGCCTCGTTTATTTTCTACCACAGTCATTTATATTTACGGCTTTGCGAGTAAATCATAATAGAACTCTACTTAGACCAAAACAGCTGAGCTTACTCGTAAGCCATCTGTAAGTTCGCAATATTAGCGTATGGACGTTTTGCTAATATATCAATTTCGGTGTATTTGCGAGCCAAATGCTAACACCAAAATATGGTATGTATGGACACGAGGCGAGTCGTCTATGTTGAAAGTTCACGGAGCACAATGCTTACAAATCCACCAACCCTTTTTAACCGAAACACATTCGAGACTGCTTTATTTTTCGAATAAAACTACAATCACCGAACTAACCAATTAGAAAAAGCAATGAAGTCACCACTACAAAATATATTTGTCGTATATATTCATAGCCTACTTGTTCCTTTCAGCACCTTCTCTAGCCAGACTGATCAATATTGGCTTCAGCAACTTTCACAATCACGCTTGTGATGCCACAAAGATTAACAAATGCACTGCTAGAAAGCCTGCAAACGCCCTAATCAGAAAAGAATAAGGAACAGAGAATCGAAGAACCAATGAAGATATTAATTATTTACTACCTACCTCGTTCCTACAAGTAAAGCGGTAAAATTCTCACGTAAACGATCGTTGGCCTGAATCAAGAGCCTATAAAACTTTGATAAAATATTTTGCATAATCAGAGTGAAAACATGAGCAGAGAAATACTGAATCACAACAACCAAATAACCAGCAGCAGCAGATTCCAACCGCTAAGCAAAATCGCCAGCGGTCAACTTAAAATGACAAATAGTAAAATTTTGTATGAAACAGAGAAAACCCGAAGAGAGAAATACTTAATTACAGCAACCGATTAGACAGCAGTACCATATTTTCGCCCTTGCCGATGACCTGAAAGGGATTGACAAGAGAAAAGAAGCGGACGGCGAATTAGCTAAACAACTAATCTAATAAAATTTGGAGCACATTGGGACACTAGACACCAGTCTGAACAGCAAGTAATAGCCTCAACAGTTTCGCCAGTTTCAGCAGCTTGCCCTTTTCGAACTTTGGCTTCTCGATAATCTTGACTTTGCGAATAAAGACGTCATAGATAAAAAAGATTTGGAAACACCACTTCTCGGCGCCCTTGATTAGCCGAAATCTCCTTGCACGCAACCTGAAAAATACGTACAAGAGAAAAGAAATAGACGGCGAATTGGCTAGAAAAACTTATCTAATGAGAAGTTGGAGCACAAAAAAATTATATCTTTCCCTGCAAACATACAGAATGCGATTGAAAGACCTGAAACTAAAACGTAAAATCGCATCAGGTGGTGCACTCAACATCAAAAACGGATGGCTTGGATGCGAAAATAACAAGCCAAAAAAAGGTATTTGCTTGAAAGCAAAAAATATTTATTTGAAAAAAACATTTCGTGTCATAATTCCACTTGTAGGATTGGTCCCCGGGAATTCAAATATCAACTTTTGAATTTGACTGCGTGAACATGCTCCTTTAAAGCACACCCTTTCAAAATTGGAATCTTAGTGTAATAGGGAAATTCGGCGCCAAACGAAAAAACTATCAAAAATGGTCGATTTAAGGGTCGATTTCTGATGAGGTTTTTTTATTTTGGTTTTCGCATGCTTATACCAAAATTCTCCTCACATTCAGAGCTTTCGAATCAGCCATCACTCGCCATAAAACAGGTGAAATTTCAAAACCACAATAAATTTCTTTGAAAATTATTCAGAAAAAAAATTTCGTCTCATTGACATGATTGAGATCCTGCCAAGTTTTTGCGTCCAATTTTCTTTCTTTGATTGGAAAAAACTTGGTGCCAGTACTAGTGCCTGCGTAAAAGCCTTTCTTAGAACGTTTTTGTCGACACTATTTTTGTAAACAAAAGCTGTCACCTGAGAACACGGTTGCAACACGGTTGCAACACGGTTGCAACACGGTAATATAACGCAAAAAATTATTTTCCCATCTATGACCCATTTTTTGGTCTCTGAAGTAAAAAAACCTTGAAAAAAGACTTTTCTGTGAAAAAATCACTAATCGTTTTTTTTTCGACTCCGAATTTTCGTTTTTGAAACTGTTTTCAGAAAAAAATCCGGTTTACTAAATGCGTGCCATGTTAGCATTAGTCACGCATGCCAAATACTAAGTAAGATGTTAATTTTATTAGTATGTAAACAGCATAAGTACTTATTAATTTAGTAGCTCATCAATTCATTTAGGCTTCTTTGTTGTTGCTTTGCCAGGTTTAGGCTTTGTAGTTGATTTTGTACCACCAGCTTTGTAGTACTAGGAGTTGTTCCTGTTGATGTGCTACTACTGCTGCTAGTAGGTTTTTGGGAACCCGTGGCTGTAGTACGTGTGGTCTCTCCACCTGCAGTTGTGGTTTCTTCGGGCGTATTGGCTGAGCTGTTTGGGTCAGTTGTGGTAGAGTTTGAGCCAGGTTCAGGATCTGGAGTGTCATTAGTGGTTGTTGTAGCTAGAGTTACAGTTGCACTAGGATCAGTTGATGAACTGGTTGTGGGTGATTCTGAATGTGTAACTGGATCAGTCTGTGGTGTTGTGGGAGTTGACTCTTTGTCTGCGAGGATTGCATTAGCTACCTCTTGACAAGCTGTTAAGCGATCCTTTGCGATGATAGGCTCCTCTGTTGCAGCGCTTTTGTCACTAATTTCCAAGTAATTTAGCTTTTCCGGATCAAATGGGCTGGGTGTGAACAACTTTTCCGTTTTTGATAAAGCTGACTATCTCGTTAGCGAGATTGTGGGCCACGGCAGCTTCTTTTACGGCTTGTCTTTGTCAAAATCGGAGTTCATTATGGCTTTCCATGGACCAATTGGCTGATAGGCATATCTTACGTCGGCTCCATGAACCACATCTAAAATATTTATATTAACAATAGTTTTCCTGTTTACAACAATTATTGAAATTTTCTAAAACATTGTATTTGCTTTTTTCTGTTGTGAATATTTAATTTTTAGGAACCTCAGACAGAGCCTGATCCTGTTTTTGAGAAAAAAAAAACTAGAAAACAGGTCATCAAAAGCCATGAATTTGTGTCCTGATGCGCGTGTTGCTTTAATAAAAGATTTACAAGGAAACCGCCCGACCTTAGAATTGAACTCAAAATGTTTGCTTATACCATATTACAGAGCATGGTCTACTTACTACACCTAACAACGAGTTTTTTGCGGACAACCGAAAAAAAATTCCGAGCTTTGGGTCGAAGGAAGCCAAAAAAACCTCGAAAAGTGCTAATTTCGGATATTTCTAGGGTTGTCGAGTCGAGTACTTGGAATCGATCAATTTCGAGCATTATTCAAAATTTTTTGAGTTACGAGTATCGAGTACTCGAAAATTTCGAGTTTTGAGTACCGAGTCATTTACTCGAAGTTTTCAGTCTGAAGTATAGAATGGAATACCGTATTTCCTCTAATAAACGGCCCGGGGCGTTTATTTTTCAAAGTCACTCTGACGGGGGGGGCGTTTATTAGAGCGGGGGCGTTAATTGGAGCAGGGACATTTATCGGAGTAGGGACGTTTATTTTTCGAGCTCTTGAGCCGAAAGCACCGTAGAAAATCAGACTGAACGCAGTCAAATCAAACAAAATTTGGCTTTATTCTACAACGGGTGGCATGTTTTTTTTGGTCCTTCCTGCTGATTTTTCTCGAAATTTTGTCATTATTTATTTGTTTTCTCTTTAAGGTTTAAGTAATCTCAATGATTTATCTATAAAAAAACAAATATACGTATGTTTTAGAAACATAAATTTCAATTAAATTAGAAGAAATACACTAAATCGAGAGTTGTTTTAAGCATTTTCTGACAGTTTCTGATTTTAAAATGGAACGTTTTCTCAAAAAAATTCGGCTTCAACTCATGAGAGCTAGATGGGTTTTTAGGGTCATTTCTCTATTATCTTTACATTTTTAGGTTTATACAAGGGTAAGCCAGCATATGTTCGGACAGACTCAAAGATCTTGACCGAACTAAAAAAACATGTTTGAGTCCGTATTAACATACGCTGGCTTACCCTAGCCTAAGCCCAAGCTTAAAATACACTAGGGGGAGTATGTCAAATAGGGGTAACCAGATGAATGGCACGAACGCTCAAATATACATGTGCATACCATAGTTTCTTTATGAGTTAGGCCCTAAAAAGTTAAAAATATTCAAAACTTATTACTTTTTCTTTATTTGACCCAGTCCAGTCAAAAAGACCCTAAATAACCTAAAACGACCATCTTGCCTTCATGAGTTGAAGTCAATTTTTTTTTGAAAAAACTTTTTATTTTTCAATCGGAAACTGTTTAGAAACGTCACTTGTATAGTATAGAAAGTAGCTCAGGACGTGTTTTGAGGTAAATTTTCAAATTTTGGGTGTGGCGTAAACGGGATACGTACCAAAATTTGGTCGGTTTCGCCTAAATAAAGCGAATCTCACCCCCGATAAGCGGACACCCTATAAACGGACACACCTGATAAACGAGCACCTGACGACCAGTCCCGTCTGATAAAAATTACCAGCTATAAACCCACACCTTGCACATTGTGAAAATTGTTTAAATTGCTGCCACATTTTCCCTTTCCTTGGTCTCTTCAATTGCAAAATTCATTATCTTCTTGATCTTCCATTTGAATTTGTGAAATTTGCTGTCCTATTTCTTGTTTCTGTCTCATTTCTTCTTCGTGATTTGTAATTTATGCTTCAAATGTCAAAACAAAAGCACACTACAGTAACGTAGAAACACAAAAGGAGATCATCGAAGCGGCAAAGAAAAAACAGCAACCAGACGACGCTTGCAATGCAGTTTAACATTCCGCGACCAGCTGTCAACAGGATCTGAAGGAAAAGGAGGCGACTCTGAAGGCGATCGAAGAGGGAGTCAGTGCGAAGCGGGGCGACTGAAGACGCGCAAGCACGAAAAAATGGAACAAACACTCGTCATTTGAACCTCACAAGACAAGAAGCGTTATCCATCCTGAATCTCATTCGTAGCTACATGTTCATCTTAGTCAAAAAAAACCACGGGAAATTTTTGACTGAATTTTTTTTTAATACAGTCAAACCTCTATATAGCAACCCTCTACATTGCATCCACCTCTTTATTGCATCCGCTTTTTTTTTTGGTTTGGTTGGCCTGCAAAGAAATTACCTATAATCGACCCTCTATATTGCGTCCACCTCTACATTGCATCCGGGCAGGGCCGGTCCTTGTGGGATGCTATATAGAGGTTTGACTGTAGGCAAAAAGTCGAAAATAAAATAAAATTGTTCAAATTAAGGAGTATTATACAGGTTCCCTTGAAAAACTACCCTAATTTTTCAAAGGTAATTTTTGAATGTAAGTCATATTTTATGCACTCCTCCGCAATGTTTTTTTTATAGAAAAAAATTCATAGTGTGTTTGAGACCTAATATGCGGAGATCTCCAAAATTTTGGAAATCGGCCAGGCAAGGGGTTACGTGCACCATTCTTTTCTCAAATGGGGGAATTTTTTTTGAAACACCTTGTATGCTGTACCATGAAAAATTATGGATGTTCTAAGAGGACTTCGAACAAACCAGTCCGGGCTAAAAAAAAGAAAGACATTGATTTTAATATTTTCGTGACTCACTAATTAGTATGCTTCTTAATGTAGTTTTCACATATTTAACTTACAGTTTTTGTTATCTGTAACACCATTGACAGAGTCGAGCTCTCCTTTATAGATAAACTTGTAGAGAGACACTTCCTGACCCAATTTTTGGAATCGCCTTGCTTCTTCCACAATGTTCTGGGTGAACACGTAGTCCGTGAAAAACTAAATAGCGTTAGTATTTGGGCTATGTCTTTTCACACTTGTTTTCTAACTGGGATGACGACCATTTTGACGTATATTTTTTTTCCTATTTCTCACGAAACCAAGGGTATTTAGCAGCTTCGCGTCTCATATCTCCGCTTATATAACGTAATTTGGAAAACAATTTTTGAAATCGAAATCCTTGCAAGTTTTTGGACCAGATTAATAAAACAAACTGGAAAATTTTAAATCTGGAATAAAAAAAAGTGTCGAACCTTAGGCGGGAACGAACTTTTTGTGATGTTGTTTGAAAATACAGCAGAAAAAATAAAAAGAAAAGTTCAAAATGATGCATGCAGAACGCCAATGTCTATGTCGTCTTTCCACTAGAGACAGAAAAAAGCCTTCGGGCGGGATTTCGGGACGGGATTTTCGTCCGAAAAAAATTCGGGATCGGATTATGGAAATAAAGTTCGGGATCCCGTCGGGATCCCGAAAAATTTCGGGATTTTAAAAATAGCGTAAACTCAGAAAAAAATTCGCATCTTTGTGCTAAATTTTTCTAATTTTGGTTATTTTTAACGACTCAAATGGTTTGCTACTGATAGTTTACTTTATTTTAATAATAATTCACCTATGAATAATACGATCTAATATATTTTAGTGATTTTTCTGGTCATAATTATTTTAGATCATCATTTATCGCTTCAATTTTTTACATGCTGTTCGATTAGCATATTATGGCTTGAAAACATTTAGTTGTTATTAAAAAATAATTTTTTTAACTACAGTGGATCAGTTGATAGCTTGTTAGGAACTACAGATCCAGGGATATATTTGGGCAGCGAGAGACAGCGCGATTTCAGATTGCGCCATATTCAAATCACGCCACTGCAAATTGCGCCTTTATTTGGTGTAATCACAAATAGGCAAATGCATTTTGCAGACTAATTTTAACAAAATCTATTCTAATTCGGTATTAGGGGTGACTTTAGGAAGAGTAGACAAAGTTTGGTGTGCATAGCCACTCAAGCAAAGTGTACTCCTCAGTCATTTGCCTTGGTCTCCCAAGCTTATTTTTTCGAAATATTTTTTCACAAAATAGACGCTAAATGCGTCTATTGAACTTATTTAATGGATCTTGTGCTTTCAAATGTTTTCATGTCCTTCAATGACCAATTTCTGAGAGATGACCAACAATTGGAAGCTTTATAATGGCGCAATTTGATTTGGGCGCAATATGCAGTGGCGCAAGTTGAATATGGCGCAATCTGAAATGGCGCTGTCTCTCGCTGCCCATATTTTTATCAAAACAATACCATTCGAGAAATACCGAGAAATGCTCGTCCATATTATTAATGGGTGAAACTCTATATGGCTACTTAAGAAAAATTAATCAAATAAAAACAACCCGAAAATTCCGCAAAAATCATATAAAAGAAAAAAATTGTAAAATTTTTTAATTTGGATGAAATTTTTTAAGTGAAAAAGTGGAAAATTGGTGGTTTTTCGAACAAAAAAGGCCTGAAATTGTCGCTCGGGATTCACCGAATTTCGGGATCGGGATCGGATTTTTAGAAATGATCGGGCGGGATTTCGGGACGGGATTTTGGCCCGAAATCGGCTCGGGCGGGATCGGGATCCCGACGGGATCCCGTCCCGTTTCTGTCTCTACTTTCCACGTGTTGACACGGGACATAGGACAGTTGGCATCGATGCCAACTGTCGACTTCGTTATGTTTCAATGGCAACACTTATCTTTTAGTGATTTTTATAATTCTAAGCCACCCCAGTAGCCAAAATCTACACAGAAAATTCAAATAACTGAACAGAAGTTGATAACAGTAGTTAAGATATAAGCTAAAGTTGGAAAATAGGCAGTATTTTCCTAGTTTTGATCATATATATCATATCTCAACCACTAAGCATTTTTTGAAATTTTGTTCAGTTATTCAAATTCCTGAATGAATTTTGGCTACTATGGTAGCTTTGCAGAAGAAAAATTACTAAAAAATAGGTATTGTTATTAAAACATAACGAAGCGGACAGTTGGCATCGATATCAACTGCCCGATGCCAACTGTCATTTTACTTTTGACAGGCCATGGGGGAGTGTTATACCACAGTAGCGTCAAAATCTTAGTAATGCAGAATTGGAAAAAATATATGTGAGTATATATAAAAATTTAATTTTTAGCGTATTGAAGAACAAAATACCTGAATGATGTTATCTTTCATGGAGTCCGTTTTTTCAAAATAGATGGCAGCCTTGTTGAGGATTCTTTTAACTGTTCTAGTTTCGATGGATCATTGTTGTATATCATTGCCACAAAAGCTGTGACGACATAATCTATTATACACCACATCTTTGCCGGTGTAATGTTTGAGAACATTGGCCAATGTTCTGTCTAAATATTAAAAATAATAAATGAGGCTTATTATAACATATAAGCGAGCCGAAATTCTCTTTTTGTTCAAGATTTAAAGCGGTTTTTTGTAATTTTGAACCACATTTTGTTACCTCGACATCTGACCCTAGTTTTTTTATGCTTAACTTGTAGACAAGGTTGTTTCAGGTCGGTTTCACGGATTAAGTGACGGGAAGAGTCCACTTGTCAGGGTCACTGCCCACTTGTTAGGATAAACTGGCAAAATCCACTATCCTTAAGTTTTTGTTTGTTGTAAAACAATTCTCAATGGAATGTATATCATGTGATATGCCATTCGACAGAACAAGAGTAGCACTATCATCCTGCGGAAAAAGATTCTCTAAAATGGTCCAAAAAAGTAGAGAAAAATATTTTTTTTGTAAAAAAGTCTTTTTTTGGAGTGAAAAATTTGGCTTACTTTGACGATTATTACCAGTCGCTCACCCTTCCGAAAAACTTATAATCGTGTGGCAGAAAGCCCTGTAATTCCTACGTCAGATTCATATTGATGAGCCGCAAAAGGGAGTCAAACAGAAAGTTACGGCCAAAAGACAATCACCCTTCATTATTTTCTCAAATAATATTTTGACATAAAACTTCTTTCTCGCTAGGCAAAACTCAGATTCTGAGATCAGATTCGCGCTCAGCATAGTCGGTTTGCATGTGAAACTGCTGTTGAATTTGAAAAGTACTTGTCAAATTTCAAATCGAGACAAATAAACATTCGAATATCAATTATTTCTAATTTTAATGTTTATTTGTCTCGAGCGGATTTGAAATTTGACAAGTACTTTTTAACCTTAATACAGTTTAACATGCGAATCGAATATGCTGCGCTCGAATCTGAGCTAAGGCTAAGTTTCAAAGCCTAAGTTTCGCCTAGCGAGAAGAAAAAATTACGTCAAAATATTATTTAATAAAATGGTAAAGGGTGATATTCTTTTGGCCGTAAATTTCTGTTGCATACCTTTTTTTGCATCTCATCATAATGAATCTGTCGTAGGAATCACAGGGCTTTCTGCCACACTATTTTAAATTTTTTGGAAGGGTGAGCTACTGGTAAAAAATCGTCAAAATACATCTTTCGAGGTATTTTTCTTTGGCTTAGTTCCCTTGTGGCTTTTGGTTATTTTTTGGGCCGTACTTCGGAATTCCTGGCTCGTTCGATTTCTGAGGGTGCCTTACACAGTGAAACGATAGAAAATATATTGTTAATTCGCGAAAGAGTGCTTTTAGAAAAAAACAATAAGACTAAAATTTCGACATTTTTGCCTTTGGGAGACCAAGATAAAAGATCCGATATTACGGTGTTTTCACCTTGTTTCGGTCACTGGAGCTGTGCAAAAAGAGCCACAGCTATCTATAAATTTTCACATGGTTAGCATTATACCGCTTTACAATTATAATAAAAAATAGCAAAGGTCGGGAAAAAACTTTAGTAATTTTTTTGGCGTTTTGGTTAAAATTTTAACAAAATCATTTATTGAGGTGGTGTAAAAGCCAAATAAGGTGTTATGTTTGATTTAAAATTGTAATTTTCAAAATGTTTACCAAAATTGTAAAATTCATGTGGCACCATACTGATAAGGATTTTAAGTTGATTTCGCGAACTTCCTGCTGCTTTTTCCATTTCTTTCACCCACCAAATGTGCCATCTGGAGGAGTGAAGCGGACACCAAATGGAGAAATTTGCTGAATTTTCGAAAAGAATTTTTCCACGTGTTAATATTTGTTATATTAAATATAAGTTTCTTATTAATATACAGGGTGTTTTTTTATATTAAGATATATTTGTTTTGTTTCATATTTGTTTTAGTCTGCTAGTTTTTTTGGCTATATATGTGTTCGAGGACTTCCAAAAAAATATGCCTCGACTTCCTGTTGTTATTTTTTTGTGATTTTTAGGCTTAGACTTAGGCAAGGATTAAAAAGCTCATGATAAATGGACTCAAACATACGTCTTTTATCACAAGTGACTGGCTCAATGGGTGGATTTAGCAGCTGTCATGTTCTTGCTGTTGTTGAGTCTAATGTTGAGAGTGTCTCGGGCCAGAGACACAACATATATCTATTTGAGCAAATATTTTTCGATGTGGTGTGAATTACAGGATTTTATATAAAAAGTCGACGCTACTGTCATATACTTGGTTTCCAACAAAACAAGGCCTAGGATTTAATTTTAGGTATAGTTTTGTTAGAAACCAAGTTGAAAAATTCTTACGTCGATCCAACGATAAAGAAAAAAAATTGAATTGGCGGGGAACAACCGTTGTCGGAGACGGCAATGGCCCTTAAGCCTGAAAATTATTGGCGGGGGGAGGGAAGTATATATTACCGAAGGTTTATTTTTCGGCGGGGCTGAGGTATAGTAAAGTAGCGCAAAAAGTCTATTTTTATTTATTCCACGCATAGATCTTCCTGGAAACTTATGAGTATAGCACATGTTTGAGTCTGTGCTAACATCGGTGGCCTATCCTTAGCCTAAGCTAAAAATGACTAAGCCTAAGCTAAAAAATAGAGAAAAAACAACAAGAGGGGACTGAGGCATATTTTTTTCGGGGGTTCCTCGAACACATATAGAGCTATTTTTTTCATGAGCGTTCCTTCGAACGACGTTTCCAGTCAAGACAATAGGTTTCCATTCGAAAAACTATCGCATCCCTAAATAGTTCCAGATTTGAATGTGATAAGCGTCCCCCTTGAGGCGCCAACTCTATTTCCAGATATGCATGATGGATCGACATTGCCTGGATCTTCCGAAGTGTCCGAATTGGCGCGCTGGGATTTCCTCTGCATGGTTTCATCTTCCGCCTCCAGTTCGCGCTCTTACTTGCAATACGAAAAGGATGAAAAAGCTCCAGCCGTGGTGTCTGCATTGATGCCTGCCTTGGATTTATGGAAGACAATCCAGCTCTCATCCAGTTCTCAGCTATTGGTCTCCTCAGCTGAAATCGAATTTGGTTGCTCTCCAGAAATGCCTCCAGCTTAAGCGTCGAAGAAAATGCTCTAGTACCTAGTTCTCTCATTGCTAATGCTCCAAATTGTAATCCCAATCCTGCACTCCATGGTTCACCAATAAATATACGTAGTCTATCAGGATTGCGACATCATTGTTTACTGAACAAACAAAATTTGAAAAAATTAAAAAAAGTCCGAATTTAAGTCATTTTCTGTCTTTAAAAAGCGTATTTGAAGATTCCCATATTGAACTTTTTTAAATTGGTTTTGTAGTTCTAGAATTGCGCTAAAGCATAGCACCAAAACTTATTGCATTGCTAAGCAATAAATAAAAAGTTGGACCTGTTAAAGTAATGAAAAAAGCTGTTAACTTGTCGAAAAATTACACAACTAAAAAAAAATTACAGTCTAAAACGACTTCATTTTCAAAAAACACCCTGTATATAATAAAATTAAAAATGGTTATGAAAGTAACTTGCTTGTGTTCTATCGACAATTTCATCCATCGTCTTCGATGCTAGACATTTTCGAAGACTATCCGGTGAAGCAGAGTCTGAGTTACACTTAAGCTGCAAAAATATTTTTGAAAGGGGCATGCCCGTCGCCGATGGTAACATTTTGAAGACAGCAGTCCAATTGCCAGCCACCCCCTCCAAAGAGTATTTTCCTCTAAGCCAACTTTTTTCATTTTACCTATTTCACACCACTACGCCACTATTCTTCCACCAGGCCACACATGCTATTAGACATTCAAATTGTTATCAATTACTTATCATGCGTAGGGCACCAACAAAAATAATTTCAAAATAATCCTTTTTTGAATTTAACTGCTACTCGTATTTCAAAATATTCCTTTCGGCGATGGGCATGCCTCTTTAATCAATTCAAAATTTTAAAAGACTATCAAAAATGATTTAACTAAACTAAAAGTCAAGCTGTAATAAATTTTTTGCCATGTGTAAATTTTAAGTAAATCATTTTTTCAAGTAAATGTATTATGTTTAATAGGTATGAATTAGCCATATCACAAATCAGCTCTATTTTTGCTGTAGTTTCTCTGCTGTTTTTTAGCTGGGACTTAAGTTTAGAGCTAGACTTAAGTCTAGCTTGCTAGCTTCTATTAATACCATAGTGACCTTCTTTTTATATTTCATTTTGAAAATCAAATTCTGTTTATGTTTGCCGCCTGCTGTTTTTTTGTCATTAATAGGATTTTTCTCAAGCATATTAAATTTTATAATAAAATTTTGGTCGGCGGTCTTAATTTTTTTAGAGATGGCAAATGGCCTATTTCGGGACGGGACGGGAACAAATTTACTTTAAATAATTTCGGGACGGGACACCGGGACGGACAAGGCCTAAAAACCTTCGGGACGGGACGGGACGTCCCGACCCATTAATAAGGGAAAAATCAAGGAAAAATGAAGGAAAAATCGGAAAATCATTCCGGGACGGGACACCGGACGGGACAAGCCCTAAAATCCCTTCGGGACGGGACGGAATTCCCGTCCCGTCCCGAGGCCATCTCTATTTTTTTTCTTAACATGAGAACGGTTGGTTGTGATTACTGTCGATTCTGATTCGGAATTTCACGCTGAATACGATGGTGCAATTATTTTTTAAATTTTAGTCAAAAGTAAGAAAATCTGGGCAATTTAAATTGGCAAAAAAAAGTCTGTAGTAGTCGTAAACTCCCGTGGGGATTGCAAACTGCAACCTTTTTGTGAATTATTTTAGGCTTAGGTGGCTTTAAAATTTATTTTTATTTCTGCACCACTTTTGTATGATGTTTTAATTCTAAAAAGTACGTTTCAAAGAAGATTAAAGGGTTCCCTAGTTAGTCAAAAAAGTAACTATTTAGAAAAAATATATCTCCAATGTGAAAATTACATAAATTGAACATCGATTTAAGGACACTCGATTTAAGGACAGCAGTTTGGTCGGTCCTCAGGGTGTCCTTAAATCGAGGTTTGACTGTACACGATTTTTATTGTAATTTTTACATTAGAGATATGTTTTAAAATAGAGAACGACTAGGAATCCATTTTCCTCTACAAAACGCACTTATTAGAATTGATTCTTATACAAAAAAGTAGTGTAAACTTTGAGCCATCTCGTAGCCAGAGCCAGAAAATACATCGCTGGTTCTAACATACGCTGAGGAACCCTTGCCAAAGCTTAAAGCTTCTAGAGTCACAAAAATCAACAAAGGGACCAAGGCGAAAAAGTGTGCAGCTTACTAGGCCTGTAAGTTGTGTCTCGTAGTCGTCGTAGAGCACTCCATTCTTCTGGCTAGTTTTGGCAACACCACTATGCATCACAACTTGGTGGAACAATTTGACTGAAGCAGTATATTTTCCACACGGGTTTCATAAGTTTTTACTGATAAAAGCCAATAAAAATTGACAGATGGTTTCCAAACCAAAATTTAATTTGTTAAGTCAAAAGAAATTTTTTGGTGGGGTTTGAATTTAGAACTCAAACAAAATTAAAATTCGGAAAACCCATCAAAAAAATTTCTTCTGATTTTACAAAGTAAATTTTGATTTTAGAACCCATCTATCAAGCTTCAATGGCTTTAATCAGTGAAAGATTATGAAACCCATGCAGAAAGTTTGCGAGTTGTGTATAAACAACCGCGAATTTAAAGACCAACCCAATACTATGGCGTACCTTCCGTTGGATTAGCCAGTTTGCGCATAAGCGAACATAGACACCACAGCTGCACCAGCAGAGAATCCGCCCAAAGTCACCTTGTCTTTGTCTCCCCCAAAACCTTTGATTCTTTTCCGCACATATTCCAAAGCCATTTTGACGTCGTAGAAGCCTCTCATGCTGTGTCCATCTGTTTTCTCCTCATCTTTGAAATTAAAAAAGCCGTAAGCACCCAGACGATAGTTGATGGTCACGCACACTATACGCTCGTTCACAAAGTTGTTGATAAGGCCATCGACACCAAAGTCTGGAGAAGATCCACTCACTAAATTGCCTCCATGTACAAGCACATACACGGGAAGCAAAGACTCTTGATTGAAATCCTAAAGTAAAATTTGTATCATAAAATTTCAGAATTTATGTTGTTATTATCTGATTAGCGCAAAATTTAGTTTTTTGTATAATGGTGTTTTTGTGAACGCCATTACCGTATTCCTCTATCAAGGTAATTGGAGAGACTAAGGCAAAAATATTTTAGAAATTTTTGTACCGAAAACATTTTTTAATAAAAGTTCATCAAATATTCAAATAAATGGTTTTTGAAAATCAACAGGAGGTATGTGTTAGCACTTGCATGATACAATTTTCCAAAAAAATGAGCCGAAAACAAAATGCCACAAAAACACGCTTTTCGATTTGTGGGGGGGGAGCTCGTGTTTGGGCTTTTCCTAACATACCCTGGCCAACTTTTGCGAAGCTTAATCGTTAAAAATAAATGAAAAATCACAAAAACCACAGTTCGGACCAAGGCAAAAATTTTTTGATGTTTTAAGAGGGTATCTCATTAAAAAGAGTGCGGCATTGATATTGGGGTTTCACAAGATATTGGGCGCAAAATCATGAACTTTTCCAATAGAAATTTAAAATTTTTTACTCATATTTCCTCTTTTTTGCCTACTGGATGACATAAAAATAAATCTTCTTTAATATTTATCACTTAAATTGTGTTATTTCAAAGAAAAACCTTAACGAAAAGACTTTCCTATACCAAATTTTTTTTCGTGAACATGAAACTAGTGTAGGAATTCTGACTCAGAAGTAATTTTTTTGACAAAATAGAGTCTTTATTTCACAATTCTGCAACCACCATAACAAGATTTATTTCAAGTTATTTCTGCCACATTGGACAGTTGGTGCAACGACATTCCGTCCAAAATCAGTTCGACCAACGTTAATCAGTCCGAAATTCAGCTCGTGCAAAATTCAATTTGTACAAACTTGAGATTAAAAATGCGATTTCCGTTTGATTTTGTGGCCTAAATAAAAATCGAAATGGATTAGTTTTTCTTTCTTTAGGCCAGAAAATGATTTCCGGTGTATTACTAAATCGAGATTAGACTGGATTAGGAACTTTTTTCAATGTTTTAGTGAACAAATAAACTTTTGAAAAATATTGATATTGGGCGATATATTGGGGTCGACAACTTTGAAATATTGGTATTCGTATTGGGTCTGGAGGGACCAAGAAATATTGGTGTTGGTATTGGGTAAAGGCAAATCTACATCTCTAGCATCTACAATTACTAATTTTTTTTAGCACGAGAATTCCGACTGGAATAGCGGTTCTTTTAAGACCTTTGGAAGCTGCTGAGAATTCAATGTTTTTTTATTATAAATTCCTCAACGATATATTATCAGAAAACCTGTGTTCTGTGTCCCTTTTTTCAAGTTCGAAATCAAAATTTTCGATACAAAAATCCGTAAGATCTACATATATTCGAAGTTGCAAGAGAAAAAATCTGGACTTCGCTGGTTCAGAGGTGGGAGTTGACCCGCAAATACCACCTGTTTTTTTTAAAATTCACCATCATGTTTAAAGAAAAATTCTGAGCTATTATTGACAATAAATATGCTTGGAAAGCGAAGTGTCGACGCTATATTTTTAAAAAAGTAGGTTTACCTTAGGAGTGTAGATATTTAGTGCAAGACAATTGATATCAGCTGATTGAGCATGTTATATGAGAAGGTTCCAGTGTTTTGAGGACAAATGTGTGGGTAACTGCGGAAGGAGTCATTGCGTTGTTTCAATGCCTGAAAGATCAAAATGGAATCTTTTTAATTTTGAAAATGAGACTGAACACCAGAATAGGTATGCCTAAATGCCCAAAAAAGACCCAACGTGAAAAAGATCCAATGCTTTGCCTCGGTCGTCCGGTTTTTTTTGGGGTTTTTTAGGCTTAGGCAATGGTAGACCAACGTATGTTAAGATGGACTTCAAACATCAATCTAAATTAACATACTTTAGCCTAAGCCTATAAAGCCTTAGTCTTACAAGATAACAGGGAGGATCAAGGACACCCTCCCCCATTGTCACATAGGGCCGAAAAAAAAGCCTCTGTCCATTGAATTATCTCGTTTAATCTGTGGTTTTTTTTTCTATTTTCTTGACCTCAAAACTACGGCAAGCTTTTTCACAGTAAAATATTTTTCTTTTTTTTTCTGAATAAATTGAAAAGAAGAGCTCTTTTTGGTACTCAAAACTCAGTAAACACTGGATAAAATGTCCCGTTTTGACCAAATGTCGTTTATTTCACAAACTATTCCTGATTTTAATTTCGAGTATAGAGCTCTGTCATAAATCATTTTTTCTGGCTTTTTCTTTTCCTTTCTCCACCTGAAATAGTGGATCCGAATTTTATTTAAATGCATGTGAACGATTGAAGATTTTTTGAAAATTTTATTATGAACACTTAAAGGATTTGACTTCTTCGCTGAAGTTTGGAACGTTTTTTTGTAAAGTTTGTTCATGGCCCTATAACCAACTCTGGTAAAGAATGGGGAATGTTTTGTATATTGTTTGAAAAAATCCATTTTTCAATGATATGGCAATGATATCATGGTTTTTTAGACCCACATGATACCCCTATCGACCATATTTTAAAAAATAGTTTGCAAACCAACCGTACTTTTAAAGCAATTTTAAAGCGAAAAAAAGTGAAAATCATGTTATTTTTGCTTCAGATCTAGCCATATCGGATATTCGAGTTTAAGGGTTTTGAAAATTTACAAACTCAATATTTAAAGAACATCTCCAAAAAATTCTTTCGCACTCAAAAAACGGCAACAAAACTAAAAAAGGGGAGGCGAAAGCATTTTTGGGACATCATATTCGCACTGATATACCAACCAGTTTGTAATCAACATCGTCGTCGGGCCAAGCCTGAGGCACTTCGAAGCTTTTTCCATTGTGAGCGGTTGAGCATAAGGCAAAGCATAGAAAGCCAAAGCACTTTCTTTTCCATACACATCATTTTTCCTTTTGAATCTGCTCTTGTGCTCTACAGGTAAGAAAAAGCTGGTGTGCAGGACGCCGGGTGTCCATCTAACTCAACCGTTTCTTGATCTAGCTCATCAGCTTTATTAATTGAAATTAAACCAGTACATACTAGAACAGAAATAAGACTCCACATAGGCCTGACGGTTGTGTGCCGACTGTTGTTTTTTCCTGAAAAAACCCAAGAAGGTTTAAAAATCAAAAGTTGCCAGTAAGGTTGGGAAAAGACAGAAATTTTCGACTCGAAGGGTGGACTCGGAAGTCGTAAATATCCGACTTTCGACTGAAATAAGTGGAAAACAAGCTGGAAAACGAACTCGTCGAACCTGGATAAACGGACACCTCAGAATAAACGGGCACTTTAAAAAATTTTGGTGGTTTTACCTAAAATGAAGCGAACTTTATCGCCAATTAACAAACGCCCCGATAAGCAGACACCATACGCCAAGTCCCGTCCAATAAAGGTACCTAAGTGAAAAAAAAACTACACCGATGCCACTATTATCAAGCTTAGCAATGCTCTGGATGAAGTCTTTTACCAGGTGCAACAGAACAATAAATCTCATAGTCAGCTCACCGATTTCTTTCTAAAGGGTGAACCAAAAAAACCCCTGAATTTCGACGGCGCCGTAAGGCCAGTTTTAATTGTGACTTTGTTGCCAATGATAAGTCATGTTGTAGCCTTGGCAATGAATTGACGAATGGTATATTGACATTGCAAAACTAAAAAAAGAAAAATGTCGATTTTGCCTTTCAACGTGTTTGACACCCCGTGTGTAGTTGTTTATCGTTACGATTTGTTTATAACAAACTTGACGCTACTGTAATATACCACCTCCCCCCTTCCCCGAAAAGTATACTTGATCATAAAATGCATATAGAGTTTATTTTTGCCATAGCCCGAGTTTAAAAAAATGGTTAAGCAGCCAAAACAAGTGGCCCTGTATTTTTCCCTTCTTCTCCCAATACAGCCCTTAATCCCTTTTAAAATTACTTTTCTGGTCTTTTTATGGCAAAAATCATGTATAGAAACGGTTTTTAGACCCTCCTAAAAAGTCGATTTTAGGGGGGGGGGGTATATGACAGTAGCGTCTAAACTTGTTTGTGTTGAATACACTGGTATTTGTTTCGGTTATGTGATTACTGTTGACATTTTTTGTTTAATTTTTTTATAGACATATACCCTTGATAAACAGACATCCCCGATAAACGGACACATCTCGTCGGTCCCGAGGGTGTCAGTTTATCCAGGTTTAACTCTATATTGAGAGTCGAAATTTTCTATCTGACGGTCAGCTTTAAAAGTAGAAAGTCGAATTTTCGACTCAGAGGGTTGACTCGAAAGTCGGAAATTTTTGACTTTCGACTGAAAAGGTCAAAAATGAAGGTCGAGTTGCCAGTCCTAGTTGTCAGTATACCACTTAAAATTTTTGAATTGACTAAAAAATTTTATTGGTTAAATTTGAAAAAATTAAATTGACCCTCAAATTTTTTTTCTCAACCTTCAAGACTTATATAATTGCGCTCCCTCTTACAAAAGTTATCAGGGTATTTTTCAAGAAAAACAGCAGGGGGACAAAGTCAAAAAAAGGGAAACATATTCTCCGATCGCGCAAATCCTCCGCTAATGCTCACTCAACCTCTACTTATATCCACCGTTCGTTAGTTTTATATGAATTAAATATTTTAGCTTAATTACTCCGAAATTAATTGAACATTAATCATCTTCACATATACCATATGCACACTATTTATCTTTGATCCTGCATTAATTTCTCGACCGCTCACAACTTCCCACCTAATGAGGCAATGAAAAATATGATCCCCAACCTTAAAATGGCATTTATCTAGAGCTTGTTTCAAGCCGCGATTACAAAATTACAGCAAACGTCTTTTAAGCATGGATGTCAAAAGCGATAAAAAGACTAAAAAGCGATGAATTTTTTTTTCAAACATTTGGCTATAAAATTCAAAAATTTTTTTTTGGCTCAGGTTAAGGCTAAAATATTTTTTTTGACAAGCTAGCCCAACTCCCGAGCTAACGTTTGGCCGTGACAAGTGGCCGAAAAAACTGTTTCTTATAATTTTAGTGCACGGAGAGTTAAAAGATTAAAAAGACTAAAAAGCAATAAAAAAGACTAAATTTTATCGCTTTTGACATCCGTGCTTCTAAGTTACCAGAGCAGCTAGTTTCAAAGTGCTTCAAACACATAAAAAAATTAAGCAGACTGAAAGTATCTCTGTGAATAGACTTTTCTATCCTAAAAGATATAAGAAATTTATTTCACAACTAAAAGTGCTCTCAGACTTCTGAAAATGTTATATACATAAGCAATGAGTTTCACGTAAACGCGAAAACTCTAAAACTAATAAAAAATATTATTCAAGAGGTATCTTGAACCGATGTTCTAATGATGGGAAATGAAAAGGAATGTTCAAAATAAGAAAGTGTCTTTTCTGAGAACAATAATTAATAAATTATTTTGTTTTCGAAAAGTATTGAAATTATACTGAAAACTTTGCAGCTACTAGAGTTAAGGTAGAGATGAAAATTTACACTTTTGCAATATGGCAATGCAATATTTTAAGGCACTTACAGTTTGCAACAGGGGTGCGTCGGAATTCCGAAATCCGAATTCCAAAATCCGACACTTTTTGAGTTCCAAATTCCGAATTGGGTAAAAATTTACTAAATTTTAATGAAATTATTCATTCAACATACTTTTAAATTAACAAGCAAACAATCTATTACATTCCATTCTCGCTTTAAGGACAGAATTTCTTTGTGGGTCTGTATCTCAGAGCACAGTCGCTTTTCGGATTCTGGATGAGCACCCAAAAATCTCGAGATCGACATAAAACTTTCCTGATTTCTAGGTGATAGAAATATAGAAGCCCCGGGCTTCTATTAGAGGAAATACGGTTACTCACTTTGACTTAAAATTTCAAATGCTAGAAAAATTTCAAATTCTGACACTGAATTCGTATTCCGGATGGTCGATTTGCTTGAAAAGAATTTTAAAAACTGCGCCGGAGCCATAGACCTTTAAAAAACAGCGCCGGGGCCAGCGCCGGGTCAAAATTTTTACCGCCGGCGCCGAGCGACTGCCCGGCGCTGGTTTTTCCCGGGACGGCGCCGACGCCAGTGCAACATTGGTTATTACTCTTAGATAGTCAGAGTGGGACATTTTGAAAATCCCTACTCCAACAAATCAGTGGTGATTCACAGCGACTTTAAAAATGAAAACAGGCACTCTTGGTATTATCAGAAAGCATCATTGAAGCTTAAGGACAGGCACCATCGTCTTCAGCGTTAAATTCTGAGTCTCGGGTTCTCGGGCTCTGGAGTGTTAAGGTCCAGCATTTCTTGTCTTATTTTGTAAGGTCAACATATATCACCATATCTGGGTTTTCACCTTTTTAAAAAGTACTCAAACATGTATTCTCTACATATCCTTCCGAATTTTTAAGCTTACAGGTTCTAACCCTGGTGGTAACCGACATTTTTTTCTTGATCAACATTCATAAAATAGTTTTTATGAGGCCAGCAGGCTCAGGATGGGTAGGAGAACCATCTGATACATCCCCAAATGAGTATCCACATCAAAACTCCAAATTTTGGATCTGGCTAAAAGTAATTGAAAAATACTGTAACAGGTATTTTTGACAAAATTTTAAGCCTTTTAAATCAAAATCCAGGTTAAAATGATAGATTTTATACAGGTTTTTACTTTCTAGGTGTGCATATCTTTTCATGCATCCAGAGTCATTTACGAGTGATGTGTGTCTCAGGTGCTTGTGTGAGCGCATTTCAACCCCAGGCAACCAACCCCGGCATAGCTAGATCTGCGGATAAACATTTGCGGCAGGTCATTCGCGGACTAACATTTGCAGAACGACATTTGCGGTCTTACATTCACGTACACACATTTGCAGAAGGGCATTTGCGACCATAAAATTTGCGCAGACGACTATTGCAGATTGTCAATGGCGGCAGGACATTTGCAGAACGACTTATGTGTAACGACATTAGAAGAGCGACTTTAGAGGAAGGACATTTACAGACCGACATTTGCGGCAGACATTTGCGGAAACGACATTTGCGGAAATAACTTTTGCGGAGCGACATTTGCGGAAAAATATTTGCGGAAACGACATAAGACCCAAAATTTTAATGACTTACTTATTGTTCACTGAATAAATTTATTGCCTTTGTTGTTATACAGTCGACGCTTTTACTTAGGACACCCCCCACTTAGGACAGAAGTTCGTTCCCACCTCGAGTCCGACACTTTTTTAGCTCTATTTTTCAAAACCTTTTCTAGTTCTGTTTTGACAGTCTGGTCACAAATATCGCAAGGATTCCGATTTCCCGATCGTTTTCTAAAAACCCTAAATTTTTCGCTCTGAAACAGCAAAAGCTCTTAGTTAGGACAGGCTCTATCGAAAATACCTTTTTTTTAATAGAGTTTTGGCTTTTTTAGAGCAAAAACATTGGAATTTTATAAAACGATCGGCAAAATCAGAATCCTTGCAATATTTGGGACCAGACTGTCAAAACAGAACTAGCAAAGGTTTTAAAAACTTAAGGTAAAAAAAGTGTCATAACCGGTAAGTTGGCCGGTCCCTTGGGTGTCCTAAGTGTACTTCAAAAGCACTATAGAAAATGCTATTTTTTCAAAGACTTTCTATAGAGTATACGGTTTTGCATGTGATTCCGCAAATGTCGCACCGCAAATGTCGTTCTGCAAATGTCCTGCCGCTAATGTAGTTCTGTAAATGTTATCTCCGCAAATATCGCATCCGCAAATGTTGCGTCGCGAAAGTCATTCCGCTAATATCCCTACGCTTAAGTCACTCCGCAAATGTCGGTCTGCGAATGTCGTTCCGCAAAACTCCTACCGCAGATGTAGGTCCGCAGAAATTGTCTCTGCAAAAATCACTTTGCAAAAGTGGTATGCGCAAATGTTTATCCGCAGATCTCGCCATGCCCCAACCACCTCCCACCCGTGCCCCAGAAAAGGGCGCAGGGGCTTGGTCGGTTGGAGATGAGAGCACAAACTTACCTTAGACATAACTCCGAGCATGACTTTTGATCAGAAATGTATTTAGAGCAGGGCTCGGAAACGTTCTTTATTTAAAGATTTGTCCTTATTTTAAGATCCGAAATTCAGTTATCTAACTTAAGTAATATTTTTCAATGTTCTATCGATCTAGAATAATAGTTTGCTGAATCGCGACGATGCCAACATGGATCCTTTGTAAGCTTAATAACAATTTTTGGTTTATAATAACAAAAATAAAAATAATAACAATTTATATTTAAAAAATGTGGCACCTTTTTTCCATAGGGTGTCCCATCTTCAGCTTGGGATTGTTTTCGGTCATAACTTTTTTATTTTCCAATCATTCGGCGAGATTTTTCAAAAATACAAAAAAAAAAACAAAAAAAATTCAAAAAAGATTATGACAACTTTTATTTTGTTGATTAAACCTTGATTTGACACCGGATTCGTGTTCAGCGTGGTCGATTTGTTTATAAAACTGGCCTTACACGTAAAACTTGCTACAGAAAGTAGCAGTGAAATAAGCCATTTTTCCTGAAAAAATTGAAAAAACTTCAACGAACCATGAAAAATAACTTTTTATTGTAAAATTTTGAATAGGTGCTAGACAAATTACTACCTTCTTCTCTTTCGAATGCGAACTTTTCTATTTCGAAAAGTTATGAGTAAAAGAAATATTTCAATAAATGTGGGCTACCCTGTATAATTACGCATAACAAATAAGATTCCTGACCACCTGAATGTGAAAAGGATTATCCTCTGGACAAAAAATCTGATTTTTTGAGAAATTTAATATATTAATGTTATATATTGCCAGTGAAAATCTTATGTTATACAGAATTTCATGTTATTTAGAGTTAAAAAGTGTGTTATATAGAAGTTCACTTTGCTTAAATTTCTTTCACACCTTCAATTCTTACCATGATTATGCTATATTGAAGGCGCGCACTTTTTTCTTTGTTCTGGCCTTTTGTTGATCTGATTTTTGCCATGAGCTAGTCAAGAAATCAATAAGCAATTAAGCGTCTGTTAAAAAATCGAAAAGTGTAAATTTCAGTCAATTGCAAAAAAGATGCCTCTTTGTCATCATAATTTCATAAATATAAATTCGTTGTTTGAAAGCAGATGATGCAAAATCAACAACATTCATCTATTTTCAAGTAAAAGACATTTTTTGTTTTTATTTTTACAATAACTGAAAAACTTTAGATGCAAAGAAGGTGGTTTAGATTAACGACATATTTCCCTAAAACAATGTGCCCTCCAAAAGATCTAGTAAGAAACTTATTTATTTATTTATTACTTTGTTATCAGCTTACAAATAGCTTTCTGACTGTTATCAATCGTCTTCGGAGGCAAAAATAACATCTCTATATAGTATTTGGACAATGTTTGTCATTCTGTCTGTCACGTTTTTGGTTTTTTGTATTTTTTTCGCGTTTTCTGATAAGAACTCGGGAAAAGCTCAACGTTACGTTGTAGCCCGAATCCTTGGCCACATTTTAAGCTATCGCACGGCTCATTTGGCCGACACCCTGAGACGTCACTTAATTTTAAGGTTCGTCGTGCACGGGTTTTTGACCCTTTTGGGCATTTTTTTGAATAGTAAGGGTTTTTTTCGGGGATTTTGTACCGAAGTCGGGAAAAGCTCAACGTTACGTTGTAGCGCTAATTCTGAGCTACATTTTGAGTTATCGCACGGCTCATTTGGCCGACACCCCTGAGACGTCACTTAATTTTTAGGTTCGTCGTGCAGGGTATTTTAGGGGGTTTTTGATACTTATGGGCAAATACCTTTTGAAATAATTTTAAAAATATAATAAATATAAATATAACCTAAAATAATTTTTGTGTGTTAATATTGCTGTTATATGCCCAATGTTTTAATAGAGTATATTTTGTCAAATCCATTTTCGGCGGTAAATACAAAAATGTTTTGTTATTAGGCGCCTGTAAGGCGCCAGTCCACCTAGTTTTCGGTATTCAGTTTCCGACCTACATTCGATCTTCTTATCAAAGATAATTGTTGGCTAACAATTTTGAGACATTTTATGTTACTCCTTAATTTTTCATCAATTGGCTCTTTTACTTTTCGTTTTCAATGTAAAAATTTCGACCAGCAAACTCGAATTTCGAGATTGAATAATAATTCCAAAATCACACATTTTGTGATTCTGAGCTTTAAGTCAAAGTGAAATAGTGAAAAATCGAATTGACAGGGACATAACAGAAGCTATCAACAATATTCACTTAAAAGTGGATGAAGGAAATTGACGGTTTTATTTTTTTAGTCTGAAAATTGCCATGCTAGATTAAACACACCCTTAGCATTGTGATTGGCAAAAAACTGCAATAAATAAACAGAGAAGAATCTTTGAAACTGCTGTCTTGTGATCGGTCATTTTTTTTGTTTCAGATGTTTGCTCTCGAAAATTTTGTTTAACCATTGCTATTTTCTGGTTTATGTGTTGATCATTTTGGTCTTTTTAACTTTTTGCTAAAATTTCATATACTTATCTAAATAAGATGATAGTTTTTGCCCAAAAATATTAATTACATTAGTTATTAGTAAAGTGTCAATCATATGAGAACCTCTATTATAGACAAAGTCACATAATTATTATCGCTTGTCGATGCTCGTTCCTTTTTCAATTGGAAACATTTTTAGAATATTTTATAAAATTTGCAAAAATTGAATATTTTTACAGAATCATGCACAGGTGGCTGATCTTCATTTTGGTTCTGACTATTGCTGTGACCCTGACAACATTTTCACCTTCAGCTAATGTCGGTAGGTTAAATTTAATCACTTTTTTATTTTTTTTGGCCTGTGATTAGGCGCAGGGTCTACGTTTTTTTAAATTAAATTTCAAGTCACCAACAAACGCTGACTCAACCACTAAACAAATGTCAAAAAATAGCCTCAAATGTTTCCCTCTTTAATAAATTCGTTTTTCATCTCATTGGATAATTTTTTTAAACGGACCATTATTTTTATAGGGGGGTAGGAACGGACTATATTTGCTATCAAACTACAGTTCGTTATTTCAAAAATGTGAAAACTAATAAGTTTAATGAAAATTACAGATGATTACGTCAAATCCTTAAATCTTCTAATTTTTTAAACTTATTAGTTTTCATACTTCTGAAATGACTAATTACAGTTTGATAGCTAATCAGAAAGCTGAGATCCAGAACTACAAGCTAATGCAGAATAATAATAAAATTACAATTAAAGTATAAATCAAAACCGTAATATAAAATATTCCAATAAAATTTAGACTTTTGATATTGTAATTCAGTCGAACCCTTTTTTCTTTACTTTTAAATTTTTTGAAAAAAATAATTTATAGTGACTAGATGAATGTCACAAACATTAAAAAACAAACGGGGTTTGGGCCAAGTAAAGTATAGCCAAAAAAATTTGAGTTTCACCAGTACGCGGGAACTTTTGACAAAAACATTCAACAATAATTAAGTTTTTTCTTGGGACAAAGCAAGGCATAAATTAGGATAAGGGGCAATCCTTATACATGCAAAGCCATACTTAATTTATAAAAATTTTCAGATGTCGATGCTCTTAAAGACAATGTCAAAGAAGTTTTGAGCTTGACTGAATCTGTGGTGGATGGTCTTGAGAAGCTTAAAAAGGTGGGAGAGAAGTCTGCCGTGCTCTTCAAACTTCTTGGTCCTGTAGGGAGTGTCGTTGCAACCGGTTTGGCTACTGTTTTGAAGGTCAGTTTATCTAAATAAGTTTTTTGTTAAACATTTTACTGGTTGAGGATGATCCTGAAGAGCTAGAGATTGTGCGACAGCTACAGACCGACATGACTAAGCGTTTCGATTTGCTTGAAAATCAGGTGTCCACACTTGGAACAAAGATTGAAAATACTCCAGCTTTGCTAGGATATGACGAGGTAAGCAGTTTTTTAATTGCTAGGGTGTATCCTATGCACAAGATATCGACTAATTAGATCTTAATATTAACTTTAGCTTTTTAAATTCTTTGACGCTACTCGTTAATGCCCCGACCTTCCCCCAATTTTTCAGTTAACTCTCAAACCATACATGTTTTTCGAAAAAGATGAAATTAGTACAGGCTGTTTCTTAGCCTCATGCCTAGGGCCCGAATACTAAGGGGTAAGCCTAATGCTAAGCCTAAAATTTATTTGGCGTAAGGGGGGGGGGTTGGTGTATTCCCGAGGAGCTGTTTTAGGTGTAAAACCGATTAGCGGCATTTTTTTGATTTAAATTTATAGGTCTCGGTTCAGAAAGTTAGTAAATAGTAATATGAATCGACAAATTTTTAAACTTTACAGAAAATAAGCCTGGGAGTCAGCAGATTAGAAGAGTCTTATTCAGCTACCATGAATGATCAGCCCAGAGAGCCCTTTCGAAGCATATACATTGAGTCATGCAGATCTGTTATGATCAGCCCATTTTTCATGCTCGACGTAAACTTTGAGCTTTTGTGACTTTGAAAGTTTCATGTTTTAGTATATAAAACGTGTTGTTGTGGACCAGTGCTCACCTTCTACTATTCATCAAACATCACTTCATGTAGAAGCATATGCAATGCTGGAAAGAATTCAAAAGATATTAGGAAAAGCTCAGAAGATTGGAAGGAGCTGCAGCTTTACACTTCAAACAAAAATGGTAAAATATTCGTTTTTTCTAAAAATTAGATTAGCGTTATCTAGAAAAAGTGACAACACTTTATTATATTACTCTTGAGTGCTCTGCACGAACCTACAAAAAAGGTCTCAATGAACTCTTTAAAAAAGACAATCCTGAAGGTTCCCTTGTTGAATGAAATTCAGAATTTGTAACTTAATTTTGGTATACAGTCTGCTTTCGATTTAGTATAGGTGCAAAAAGTTTGTTCCCACCTAAGCTCCGACACTTTTTTGCCTATATTTTGAAAGCTTTTACCAAAAATGATCCGTTAGTCCAATCACTGAAGTCGCAAGGATGTCGATTTTGGAAGTCTTTTTGTAAATGGCAACAGTTTTGCCGAAAAGACCCGCGTCTCTCGATATAGCGTAGCCTTTTTTAAAAATAATGCTACACCGTATCGAGAGGCTCGGGTCTTTTCAGTGAAATTGTTGCCATTTACAAAACCGACTGACTAATTTGGAATCCTTGCATTATGTCTGATTAGACTAACGAATCAGATTTAGTAGGACTTTTCAAAAGTAGAAAACAGGTAAAAAACAGTTGGACTCTAGGCGGGAACGAAGTTTTTGCACTTACACTATATCGAGATCAGACTGTATAACATATATGACAGTTGCTTACTATGTATATGTCAAAAACAACAAAGATGCAAAACTTCAACAAAGGTCTCGATAATTATTTCTATACAGTATCTGGACTATGCTTGTCTGTCCTTCCGTTACGTTGTTTAATTAATCGAAAATTTCTGAGGTTTTCACACAAAGTCGAAGAAAGCTGAACGTAACGTTGTATAAAAACTTTTTGGCCACATTTTGAGCTATTGAACGGTTTGGTTCATAAATTCTTTAGCGATGAGCATCAATTTTAAACCTGGATTATAGGTTTTTTGAGCACAAATTGCGTTTTTTGAGCATATTGTTGATTTTTTTTAAACATTTTGGGGTGGCGATGGGTCACATTTTGTAAATTTTTGTAAATCGTGTTTAAACGACTCCTAAATGATTTTTATGTGCTTAAAACGATAAAAAGCTATTTTCTCACACTTTTTACATAAAAAATTGCCGCTATTCCATTGTTTTTTCCAAGAATTGGTTTTTTATGTGGAAAAGCGTTAGAAAACAGCTTTTTTATTGTTTTAAGCGCATAAAAATTACTTAGGAGTAGTTTAAACACGATTTACAAAAATTTACAAAATGCGCACAGGAGCCGAAAGCGGACCCGGCGCCAAAATAATTTATAAAAGGCTCCTGTAAGGCGCCTCTCCACCTTGTACACTAGTTATTGCATAATTTTTTCATATTTTCATAATTTATAGGCTTTGCACAGTCAGTCGCAAGTTATTGTCTGAACCAGAGCATTCCTCTCACAATTAAAGAATCGGGTATATATGAACTGCTGGACCAATTAGAGACATCTATCAAAGATTTTGACCAAGTGATGGAAGAGGAATCAATAAGACGTGTACACAGCATTCTCCGGTTATTGACCAATGACATTCCCGGTATTGAAAGGTGAATATTAGTTTTTTATATGCGAGTTGTTAATGAAATAATACAAATATGTTGAAAAAAACAAAACATTAGATTTATTTTCTGTTTGGCCAAGGAAGCTTGAAGGTTTTTTTTACAGACCTGACTTGACTTTCTGTAGATTTGTCTAGAAAACCATGTAGACGCTGATTTTGGAATTTAGATGTTCTTAACAATATTTATCAATTCTTTTCACGAAAAATATTTAAATACCGCAAAAAGAAGTAAACTTTCCAATTCCTGCCACAATTTGGGCATGTTGTGGACAAGTAAAAATTCATGTCAAAATTTTCAAAATAATTATTAGCACAAGTGTGAAGAACTTTTCGTGTGACTTTTACATTGTAACACATAAACTATGCAATTAATTATACCAGAGATACTCAAAAACTATATAACCAGGGCTGCCATCTCAAATTTTAAAAAAGGACATTTGGTCAAAAAACAGGAATTTGAAGGAAAAAGTGCATTTTATCTAGTGCTTATTGCTATTTTGAAGCAAAAAAAAAGATTTTGACTAAAACTTTGAAAATAAAAAAAAGATTTGGGTCTCATACAAAGTACAAATCTTTTTAAAAAGGACATATGGCAGCCTTATATATAACTCTAGGGGCTCCACACAAATATGCAAAAAAAGATGAGATCAGGTCTTTGAAAAAAACATCATTTGAGTTCCCTGGTAAGTGCAGCAATTAAGAGATGTATCTATTTTTCTAATTTCCCAAAATTACTGGCACATTTGAAAAACGCCAAAAAGTTGCTCACGCAGAAAATGTTATAACTTGTAGATGCTTGCCCAACGCCGTGGCTAATTTGAATATGAACAAGAGATCAGCACTAGACACTTTAGCTGGAATAGTGGCCTACGATGTGGTTCGCACGGTTAGTTTTTTTTTTGTTAAATACTGGTCGGCAGGATCTGAACCTTACGCGGACAAAGCCTAATTGATTCCTAATCTTGCTGGCATGTAAGCGGAGTATAAAGGAGAAAGGGAAGCTAGTGGGTGTGCAACCTAAAGGGTGGGCACGAAATATAGTGTTTTGTACGAGATATTACTATCAGGATCAGCGAAATGTGTCTTTTTCAATTTTTTTGTCACGTTGACTTTTTTCGCAGCGTATATATGCCATTTCCCAGGGATGAGCTTTTTGCCTTTTTATAAATTAAAACAGGGCAAAAAACTTGCCCTTTTTTGCCCTAAAAGGAAAATTTCTGCACTTTGGGCAAATTGCCTTTTTCGGAGACAGTAAACCCCCGCAGTTCGATACCTTCAACCAGAGTAGCACCAATTTTTCTATTGAAATGACTGAAAATTGATGATGGGAACTTCCTAATAAGCTGAAAAATCTTTACAGGTCTTTTAAATACAACAAACATGCCTGCTTAATAAGAGCTTTTTGCTTTAGCTTTTTATGAATAAAAACAGGGAAGAATCGACCCCAAATTTTTGCCTTGATAGCCGTTTTAATTGTGTTTTTAGGTTTAAGACTTAGGCAAGGGACAGATTCAAACCTTTTTTTAAAAACATCGAAAAAGCATTTTTGAGTCTATCATAACATACGCTGGCCTACCCTTGCCTGAGCCTGAAAACCTAAAAACACAAAAAAATAAGCAGAATGGACCAAGTCGAAAAATGGGCCCGAATTTTTAATAGAACCGAAGTTTTACAATATATTATTTTAGATCGAGATGGGTGGGCTTTGTGCAGCGCTGTTGTTTGATGAAGAGACTAGGCAAAAGAAACTAGAAAGCATGAAGTACAAAGTGGATCTGATCACATCATTTCTAGCAGAGTGGATCAAAAAGAAACTGGTAAATTTGAATTTAATATCTTTTTACTCTAAAATTTAAAAATATATTTGGCAAGTCATCAGTATTAGGTTCATTGAAAAGTTTTGTGAAAAGTTTTGTCAGATCTTTTTTCAAAACCTTCTTATACCAAAGAATTTTTTTTATTTTTTTTAATGATTGAAAAGTTTCAAGGATTGACTTTGGACGCCATTGAAAGAAAATTTTTGTTTTCGATCTCACGCAAATACAAAAAAAAAATTTTAAAAATCTAAAGTTTTCTTTATTCTTCCAGCAATTGAAAAATATCTTTTTGAGATTTCCATTCCAAATTTTTTCATCTTTAATTAGGACTCCACTTGGCCGGATGCTATTCGCACCTATGCTCAACAATCAGTTGAAAATGACGTCACTGAAGTGAACAATGCTGCTGTGTACACACCAATTGCAGAAAAAATGAGAGTGATTGCTAATGAAAGGACTTATACGGACAAAAAAACGGCAACGTAAACTAAAAAACTCAGAATTAAACGTGTTATTGCTGAAATTTTTAGGCATGACCACCAAGTGTTAGTGATGGAAGCTTGGACTGGACCAAACTACTTCTACAGTTTTTGTGGATCGGCGGCGGATAAATGCATTGTGGTTGAAAACTTCAAAATGATCAACTTCGTTATTTGTCGTCATCCAATTGATCTAAGCAGCACATTCCACAAGGAGAACGCCAAGCGTATGAATGACTGGATTGCAAGAAACCAGGAAGGAATCAAACAGATGACTCAGTATGTTTAATGCCTATGGATTCATGTGTTTGCTAAGTGGAGTAACGACGATAAGTGTGGTGTAATTTCGATAATAAAAATGTGACCCTTCAAATGTCTGCTGACTAAGATACTTTTTAAGACCCTGATCTTTATATTTAGAAGCATGCTCGTTGCCGATGAAATATTTTGAAAGGCGGATACCCTTAAAATGCAAACAAGGATCAAAATATCGTTTTTTAGTGAAAGTCAAGAAAAACATTACAATCGGGATCGAACCGAAAAGTGATTTTTACAATCCGCCGCTGCTTTACCACTGAACCACCAATGCTATGTTTGTATGATTCATGAATAAGAGCGAAGAAAAAGTTCCCAAAAGGTCATTCTAAAAAGTTCCCAGGGTCCTGATTGACGTAAAAGCAAAAGTGCTTCATCCCCTCACCCTTTTTTTTGTTTTGCCGAATTTCGTTTCGCCAAATTTCATTTTGGCAAATTTCGTATTTGGCTAATTTCGTATTTGGCAAATTTCGTTTTTGGCAAGTTTCCTCTAGCTCCCCCCCCCCCAAGAGTATTTTTTTCTGAGCGTCCTATTTTGGGTTCTTTTGATTTTTTAAGCTTTCTTTTTTGCAATATGTAGCGCGCTAACTTAGGCTTAGGTTTAGGTTTAGGCCTAAGCCTTATGCTTAGATGAAAAAAATTAGCTTAAAGGGCCATTGCCACCTGTTTAAAATTGTCCCCGCCAATTCAATTTTTTTTGCCTAATCATTCAACTTCTGTACGGATTTTTCAGCTTGGTTCTAACATAACAAGGCCTAGAATTTAATTTTAGGTCTAGTTTTGTTAGAAACCAAGTGAAAAATTCGTAAGTAAATCAAACAATAAAGAAAAAAATTGAGTTTGCGGGGACAATCGTTGTCGGAGACGGCAATGGCCCTTTAAAGAAATACTCTTTGCGGGGGGATTTGCACTTGGGGTGGCTTAGGCCTTAGGCTTAGGCTCAGATAAAAAAGTTAGCTTAGAGAAAAATACTTTTTGCAGGGGGAGGAGGTGGGAGGGGGCGGATGTTTGAACATGGGATGCTGCCCGATTGAGAATGAGGCAAAGATTTTCAAAAAAATTCAAAAATTCAATTTTGTCATTTCGAGCTGATTTTATATATGTCGCTGAATTGTACTGTCGTAAAGTTCAATAAAATACATACCGTATTCACTCTATTAACTCCCCACCCTCTAATAAGTCCCCACCCTACGGACCCCATATCTCAGCCTAAAGCAAACATTTTGCAAATCTGTTTTCTCGCGTTTTCTCAGTTACTACGAGATTACATAAATTCAGTTTTCAAACTGTGGTTAAGCATCCGAAAATCTCAAAATCGACCTAAAAATTCTCCGATTTTTTGAGGGTTGAAAAAAAACTCCCCATGGGGAGTTAATAGAGTGAATACGGTATCTAGAAATTGTCATAAATTTTACCCAAGTTTGACACATTGAATTTTTTATCAAATTCCACCACTTTTATTCTGTCATGGCGGTAGTATGAAATTTGTAATTTTCGGATTTTAAATGTGGCGAAAATCCAGAATTTTCCAGTTGAAATCAGATTGAAATGACTAATTTGAATCGGAAAATTCTGGATTTTATCCGCGATTTAAATTCTTAGATACCGGATTCTGCCATTGTTAGGAATCACAAAATTTTATATTAGGTTGTCCACAAAGTTATATGAATCACTTTTTCACCAACTACATAGCAAATCTGATATTTATGACTAATAATATTTTTTCATGTTTACGATGTTCGCCATCATCCGATTTGAGTTGTGAGAAAAAAATTTCGAAACTTTGTCTTGGTACCCCTTCACCCCTCAACATTTTTTGAGTTTCTGCCGATTTTTAAGTTTTTTCTATTTTTAAGTTAAATCTGATATTCATGACTAATAATATTTCTTCATGTTTACTATTTTTGCCATCATCAGATTTGAGATTTGAGAAAAAAAAACATTCGAAATTTTGTCTTGGTACTCCCTTAGCTGGGCAGGAGCAGCCCAAATTGCGCCACTGCAAATTGTGCCAAAATCAAGAGCAATATTCGGTAAACACGAAAATATATTCACCGAATATTGTTCTTGATTTTGGCACAATTTGCGGTGGCGCAATTTGAATTGTCACAGGCTGCTCCTGCCCTTTTAGCTCTCAAAATTTTTTGAATTTCTGCCATATTTTTAAATTCAAAATTTTCTTTTCTGGACTTAAATATTGACTTCAATCTATAGCTTTGCAGTCGCTATAAGTCAAAAAAAATAAAAATTTGGACATAAATTCGGCGGGAATTCGAAAATTTTTAAAATGTAATGGGGGACCAAGACAATTTCGCGACTTTCTTTCTCAAATCCCAAATCTGATGATGGCAAACACAGTAAATATGAAAATATATTATTAGACTTAAATATCCTATTTGCAATGTAGTTGGTGAAGAAGTGAGTTAGAGAGGGGCTACGAACTTTGTGAACAACATCGTATATGATATAATTTGGTATTTATATATATATAAGTATATATACATAATATACCGGTATCATGAAATATGATTATTTTAGGGACAAGCAATCAATGATGCCTCTTAGTGATTTGCTCAAAACCATTAGGGTATCTTTTTAAAATTTTTGAAACTGGTCATATTGCTGGCTTAAACGATTTTTTTTAAATTTTATTCTCAGAAGTTTTAGGATTAAAAGAGCTGATATTCAGGGCGACAATTTGGTACCATGACGTCTCTGACAACGGTTGTTCCCCGCCAATTCAAAAAAAAATTCTTAGTCACTGAATTTCTGTACGGATTTTTTAATTTGATTACTGACAAAGGAAACCTAAAATCAAATTCTAGGCCTTCATTTGTCAGAAAGCAACTGAAAAATCCGTACAAAAGTGCAATGCCAAATTTTTAAATTCAATTTTTTTTTCTTGACTTTAATATTGACTTCAATCAATTTGGTAGAATGGTTTTCTCCAGAAATTTTTGAATGGGCGGGGGACAATCTCGAGCGCGTGGCCATGTCTCTTTAAAAAAATAAAACCCTATGCGGGAACACACTTTTTGATGTGTCGTTTAAAAAACAGCAGAAAAATAAAGGCGTATTTAAAACGCTTAATGGCAGAACACCAACCTCGATTTCGCGGCTCTACCCCGTTATCGCCCAAATTATTTGCGCCGAAAATCGTTACAGCCAAAACCGTTACATTTTTAATTAATTAGCTTGCTACATATGGTTTTTCTAAGTGATTTCGTGGATATTGTCATTTACAAGCTAATACTCGAATTGATGCCAGAGAGACGGGCTACACTTTGAGCATAAGGTTGTAAATGACCATATCTGCAAAATTTGCTAAAAACTCCAAAATTTCCGGAATCCTGGACTTTTTTGAAAACTTTTGGAGTTTTAGTCAATTTTGCAGATGTGGTCATTTACAACCTTATTCTCAAAATGTAGCCTGTCTCCCTGGCATCAATTTGAGTATTAACTTGTAAATAAAAATATTCACGAAATTACTTAGAAAAACCATATGTAGCAAGCTAATTAATTGAAATTGTAACGGTTTTTGCTATGACGATTTTGGCGCAAACAATTTGGGCGCTAACGGGTAGAGCCGATTTCGCCTTTCGAAGTGTTTGACACGCCGTGGTCTAGAACATATATATTCAGGTCCTTCTTTTAGTGTTTTGAAATAATATACCGCAGGGGGGAGGGACGGTATTCATTACCAGTATATTAGTTATCTATTAATTTTTGTTAGAAATATGCCTTTGTGGTCTTTTATTAGCATTGATAAAATACCAAGTGATACTTTCACTTTTAATTTTCATTATTTATGCTCAGGGGGAGCCAGCATGAGCTAAAATGGGTGTTGAAAACTGACAAAACGAAATAATTTTACAGACCTTTTATGACTACCGCGCCTTCAAAGCTGGTACAATCGTTTTTGTTCGGAAACTGTTCTGGCTGGAGCCCTCTACTTACATTAATGTTGGTTTGGCAACCAGTCATATTGCTGGATTAAATGAAACTACGGTGATTGAGACCTTCTGCCCTCATTACTTGCCGGACCCTGTGGATCATGTGCGGTTTAAGCTATTCTTCTTCGTCTAAAACAACAATTGCTTGCTGTTGGAACCAGTGTTTTCAATAAAAAAATATCTTGTTCACAATCAATAAAATTTGAATCTGAGATTAATTGACTCTAGTCCATATTCTACTGAATTCTCAGCATTCAGAAGCATCCTAAACAAATTGTACTACCCCGAACATCCCAAACTATCTTGAGTTGTCGTAGTGAGTTGGGCCTGGTAAACCCTAGTATTCGACACTAGGGTCGTTTGGGGGTGGGGTGAGCAGCTGTACTGAGGGTTTGCGTTCTTATATGACACTAGTGCATAAAATTTCTTGGTCCGCCATCTACAAGGATTAAATAGTACACAATGTTACAGTAAAAGCTTTTTTGCAAAGAAACAGATATTAAAAAAAATGGTTATTATTAGAGGGTGGGCGATTATTTTTCAACCACCCTCGGGCAAGGCGGGCGGTGTTGAAGTGCCTTGGTGTGGGATTATTGGAGCGAGGGAGATTAATAGAGGAAGGGGGTTAATAAAGGTTACACGGTCAATTTTCTTTTATTAAAATTTATTACTTTCAGAACTGGTCGAATGTCGCAGTCGGGATCGATATTCAGACCGGAATCGGAATTTTAGTTTTGTGCAAACCAGAACCAGAATAACATATTTAAGGCGACCGGAACCGGAATGCGAAAAAAAGCCGCGATCAGGGTAAATCGGAACCGGAATTTCTGGCCAACTCTAGTTCGCAACCTCTAATTCGGATTTTTTTAACATACCGTATATTCTCTATTAATGCCCCCCTCTCTATTAATGCCCCCCTGTCTAATAATACCCCCCTCTCCGAGGAGGATCGAAAATAATGCCCTCTCTCTAATAATGCCCCCCTCGTCAAAATGACAGTATAAGTCTAGTATTAATTTCTGACACCAATAATTGATTGCAACGATGGGTGAAGTGTTGAAAAATAATGCCCCTCTCTATTAATGCCCCCCTCTCTAACAATGCCCCCCTCTTCGAAAAGGTTGAAAAATAATACCCCAGGGGGCATTAATAGAGAATATACGGTATGTCGAAAATCAAACTTTATGAATGTGAAAGAACGTTAAATTCTGGTTCTAGAAGTGGTCTTGGTTCACTTTCCGTCTCTAGAATTGGCCGCAAAAAAGGGCGCCAATTTGCAAAAAGGGATTATCTGTTATTGATATTTGAAGGACGCCTGGTTTGGCTTATTTTCTGTTGATATTAAAGAGAAATTTCAGTCACAACCATCACCAGCTATTTCGGCCGCGCTTAGTATATAAAAGACCTCTGATCATCGAAGAAAACAAAGTAACCTATAAGCTCTTGCTTTCTTAGACGCGACTAGTAGACCAGAGTAAATCTATTGAAGGCGTCAAAGCCAGGTGATTCACCGTAAAAACTGACTATGCAAACATTTCTCAAACACAGCGATGTCTTAGATAAGTTTCTACCAATACTCACCTAAAACCTGACTCTAAAAAAATTCACTGATCTTTTTCGCCTGATATTGATACTTGAATTTTTGGTTTTTGTCAGAATCAGACTTCTTTGACGTGGATTTGTCATTTTTGGCGTTTTTTTTTATTTTAGCTCCAAAAGCCATCTGTATTTTTGCTCGTGATACCTTTTTTAAAAATTTCACCATATTTCCAAAAAAAAAGTGGTTTATCAAGCGTTCAAAATTATTTCAGAAAATTTTCATGCACGTGGCATTTCTTTTCGACGTGGGGCGACGTAAAAGTCGATTCGACGTCGCACCACGTCGAAAAGAAAGGCCACGTGCATGAAAATTTTCCAAATAATTTTGACGCTTGATAAACCACTTTTTTAGAATATAGTCAAATTTTAAAAAAAAGTATCACGAGCAAAAATACACATGGCTTTTGGAGCTAAA
>SADC01001059.1:0-35041 GCA_004194705.1 Ditylenchus dipsaci | reverse complement strand
TTTTCTTTCGTTATCATTTCGATGTGCGTCGGCACATCGAAATGGTCTCGATTAGCTGCTGGATGACCTGAATCGACTGCCGGTGTGAATCAAAACGCAGGTCCGGTATTATTGTCTTATCACTCTTATATGACTGTATTATAGGCGTTGACGGTATCGAAACACTCCGGATCAGTGCGATGTGGTCAAGCTCCTGAACGTATCGAGATTAATGTCACTGTGAATCAAAACGCAAGGTCCGGTATTATTGTCTTTATCACTCTTATATGACTGTATTATAGGCGTTGACGTATCGAAACACTCCGGATCAGTGCGATGTGGTCAAGCTCCTGAACGTATCGAGATTAATGTCACTGTGGATCGAATCGTAACTCTTCTCATGATCCTTCTTCACTATTGCGCACACTCAATGGTATTATGGTGTTATTTATGCTGATGTGGTCAAGCTGCTAGACGTATCGAGACCTTTATCACTGTGGACCCTGACGTAATTTTTGTCATGGCTCTTTTTGCCCATTTTGCTTTCTCAATGGCATTATAGTTATTGACTCTTGACGATAAATAAAAGCTTCTGATGCGTCTGTCAGTGTATTATCGATTTTTTGCTTCATGCTATTAAGGACTCGACTCTCTGCCGATAGGCTTCAACTACAGAGCGTATCGAAGCGACTAAACGCTGAATGATGCTTTCACTCAACCTCCTCTTACGCCTCATATCTTCACGCAAACTTTATCTTCTCACACGCACCTTCTTTCATACAAGTTACTCTAACGCAACACACTTTTATGCAAATTAACTGCTCATACGCAACTCACACTCATACTTTCACGCGATCTACTATTTCGTGACCTTTTCTCTTGACCATGACTCACTGCAGCGGAACGCAAACGCGAAACTATCAAACAGCGCGAAGCTCGATTACTGAATTAACATGAGCTAAAACGTATTTAAAAAGCTAACGAAACTGAATAACAACGTGCCTCACAAATCACTCCTGAATAACAAAACTAAACAACGACATGCTCAATGTAACGCACTTGCTGCTTAATCGAAATCTTCACGTTAACGATACTTAACGACAAATACAATATTTGTGCGCATTGGCTTTGCCAATCTTATTTTGTGGTTAGTTAAACCTTATTTTTTTATTGTTTCACATACTCATCTAAACTGTGGCACTATTGCTATGAAAATCTGTAACTACAGCGATATCTGCGGCCCGAAGGGCCGCGACAAATAAACTAGTATAATAACTGGACGCAGGATTTTCTAGTGCTCAGGTAGCAGCAGTATGTCTGATTCTAATTATTTTGACCGCCACCCACACTAACTTAGTTGTTGAAGAGGTGGAATCCACCAATTTGCCAGTGGAAACAATGTCTTTCAATGAAAGTTAGTGGCAATTAAGTGGAAACCACTGATTTACCACTGGAATGCCACTGGATATCCAGTGGATATTTTTCCTTTTTATTAAACAAGCATGAAAAAAGATTATTATAAGCCTATTCTTCATTGCCTGTACAGTTCCAAATATCGGCCCTATCCAACAAAAGGGGGATGTTTTGCATTGGTACCCCTGTTGAATTTTTGTCGTTATTTTTCAGGCTTAGGCTCAGGCAAAGACAGGCCAGTGTATGTTAGGACAGACTCAAACGTAAGTCTAAAATATGCTTGAGTCCATCCTAATTTGCGCTGGCCAACTTTTGCCTGAGCCTAAAGCCTAAAATGTAATAAAAAACAGCAGGGAGACCAAGGCAAATTTCAACAAATTTAATAGAGACTGATTGGTCAACCGCAATTAAATATTAAAGAAAACCCCAGTTTAAAAAACCGCAGCACGCGTTTTTAATTATGAAAGACCATATCCTGAGTTTTTTTTATCAGTTACACGACTCAATTGCAATAACTTTTCTTTATTTGAAACTAAAAATTTGTCTGAATTTTCTCATCTGACTTTATTAAACTCAAAGTGCTTTTTAAGCCTTAATCTCAACAACAAAAGAAATAACTTGTTCACAGGTCCTCCACTTTACTTTTCATAACTTCATTGTCCATTCTCTGGCGTTTGCGGCGCTTGAGCCGTAGATTTGGAAATACTTCTGGGCACCATGCTCAGCCTTCCAGCCCTTGCCACACGTTCTGTGGGTTTGTTCTCGTCGAAATTGTTGTAGTTGTTGCTCCTTTGTTGATAGCCTCCGGCCCTTTTGCTATTTTCTACAAAAGGAGGTCGTTTGGCTGGACCGTCTTCTTTTGAGGGTGGATTGCTGATGAATACCTTGATTTTTCGGCCTAAATTCAGCAACGAAATTGATTACTCTGGTAATTGCGTAATCAATACTATAGATCTCGGCACCGGCTAAACTTCAGGCACCTGTTCCTAGTTTTTAATATTACCCGGTTTGGTGCCGCGAATTATCAGGTGGCTCAGACATCGGCACCGGGCTAGGAATAAAAAATTAACCATTTAAACTTTCTACATGGCGGCACCGGCCTGGTGCTGAAGAAATTTACAAAGGATTTTTACGTCCTAATTTCTTCGGCAAGGCCGGTGCCGAAGACCGAGGACTCAAAACCGAAGGCTGAAATAAAGAGCGGTAACACTATAGAATCCCCCCCCCCCCCAGCTAGCGAAAAATTCACTTTTTCCTGAAGGAAAATGTTTCTCGTGCTCTGAAACGGCACGGAAACACTTTGGTTTCAGAAAAACCGAAAAATTTTTTTTTTCGATTTGCCTTGGTCCCCCAAAGTAAAAAATTTATGAAAATTCAAAAAAATATATTTTTTTGAATTCTCGCCAAAATATTTTTTAAGGGATTTAGGGCTGTATTGGGAGGGAAAGGAATAAAAAGGAGCCACTTTCATGGCAGAACGCTAGAAAAGTGAATATTTGTATTATTCGGTTGTCTTACCCATGTTTTTCAACTGGGCCGTGGCAAAGAGAGTCTCTTTATGCATTTTAAATCAAGAGTCTAACTCGGAATTATGTCTAAGGTAAGGGAGTGCGCGCATCTCTAACTCTCAAGCCCCCTGCGCCCCCTTAGGGGGCGCAGGGGGCTTGAGGGCTTGGAGTTGAGATGCGCACACACACATACCTTAGACACAAATCACTCGAAAGTGACTCTGGATGCATGAAAAAGCATGCATACCAGAGTTTATTTATGCGGTAGGCCCCAATATTCAAAACTATGTTCAACATCTTCTTGTTAATGGGCTCTGTGTGATTAGTGGCCCTCTTTTGTCCCTTCCCCTCCCAATACAGCCCTAATTCCCTTTAAAAATGTTTTGGCGGGAATTCAAAAAAATATTTTTTTTTTGAATTTTCTTAAATTTTTACCTTGGGGGACCAAGGCAAATCGAAAAAAAAAATTTTTCGATTTTTCTGAAACCAAAGTGTTTCCGTGCCTATTCAGAGCACGAGAATCAAAATGGGACGGGTCCTTTCCCTTCAGGAAAAGTAAATTTTTCGCTAGCTGGGGGGGGGGGGATTCTATAGTATAGCCTAAAGAACAAAAGAGAGAAGATATCAAGGCTGAAGCGAAGGATGACAGCATCAACAAAGAAGAGACCTAATAATCCGCGGCACCGGGCTGGGTAATATCAATAAGTGCTAAAACAGGTGCCTGAAGTTCAGCCGGTGCCGATATTTACAGCACTGATCTTGATATATACCATTGAGTTTAGAGTCATTAGCGGCCAAAGCCTTGTTTGCATCCTGTTCATTGGTGTATTCCACATAGGCTACTCCTTTGGGTGTGCCATTTTTGTGGGTCACTATCCGAACACTCTCTACTGCACCATATTTGGAAAATAATTGCTGAAATAAATTATTTTTGGACTGCACCTGATCATTTTTAAAAAAAAAATTCAAAAAATTCTAGAATGACGAAATATCTATAAGGATAATTTCGTAAGTTCTAAGTAGATCCTGTATTATTTAGTCTAATTTTGAAACATATTTTCAAATCAAGTTAAATCTCGAATTTACGGTATCATGTGACCAGTGATGGGTAACCGCCCTATGCCCCGGGACGCACCAGGTCATGAAGCAATACCGGAGGTATTTTTGAGCAGAAAATTATGCTTCGATGCGATTCATAAGGCCCATTTTAATTGAAATGTTAAAAATTTTACTTTTATTACAAAGGTTAGGATAAATAGAGAGGTTCCGGGGTGCTCCATACCTTGACCCACCCCCACACTTTGCCTTCGTCCCGCGCCCTGACTTTTTTTTGTACGCGCCCACGCACTGTTCCACACCCAGAGGCGAACCAGCTCACCGCCCCAACACCGCCACACGCACCGGGCGGGGAGGTGCGGTGCGCATTTGGCGGGCCCCAGGGTGAAGCGGACTCATTTATATTCTGGTTTTTTCAAAGAACCCTGAATTTCACGGCATTAATTTAGGACAAACTTTTTTTTCTGAATCAAAAAGACTGTTTTTGGATCACAAAGACTTTTTTGGTGGCAAAATTCAGCTGCGGCAAAAACAAAAAGACTTTTTGGGGTCAAATTCCTATTGCAACTGCATACAGCTCGACAATTTCACCAACGGATGTAACCACCTAGTCATAAATTTTGTATATCATGCAATCATTGACTTTTCGGGCTGTATGTAACTCTGTATGTGCCTTCGTGCTCCAAATCCGAGAGTGTATGGCTAGGCCTTCGTAACATGACTAACTTTTATAAAAGAGGCTGCCACCCAAAAGGGCAAATCGGAATTTTGCCGCAGAAAGTCGGAATTTCGACACAAACAGTCGGAATTTGTCGCAAATTTAGGTTTTCCCTTTTTTCTCTCAAAATTTTCAAATTTTTTCAAAAACTTATAGCAATGCGATCCTATTTTCTTACAAGGTATTGTTGAGCGCAAGGTCTTCGCAAAGTGTAGAACAAAAAGGTCAAGTATGAACCAAATTTTTTTTTATTTTCTACATACTTTTATATTTTTGTTTAGTAATTGTTAAACAACACCAGATAGTGTTATTGCTTTGAAAAAAAAAATCAAGAAAAATTAATAGAAAAGGGCAAAACAAAAATTTCTGGCAAAGTTCCGACTATTTGCGACAAATTTTCGATTCGCCCCCTGAAAAAGTCTTTTTGCTCCAGAAAAAAGGTTTGTTGATTAATTTGCGTGTAAAAAAGGCAAACAGAACGCCAAACTTAAAAAAAAATTAAAAAATTGATAGGCAATTATTAGACGCGGTAGTGAGATTGAAAAAATTGGATGATTCCAACCCACCCTCAATTCCTCATCCGAGCACTTAAAGTCAACATTTCGCACAAACAGCTTGTTCTTCTCCATCCCAGTCGCGTATTTGAAACCAGCACCACCAACATCGGCCCCTGTATCTGAGGAAGATTTCCATTTAGTGCATCACTAAATGAGGAACTGGGCAATTCTTTTATGGCATTGATTTTCTCCGAATTTCCATTTTTTTCGTCTGATGGCTGTGAAATTCTGACTTCTTTAAAACTTTTAAGCGGCTGAGGATCTTTTGGTTTTTTAAACACCGATTCTTCAGGGACCTGCTCCTCTTTGCGCTTTTTCTGAGGCGATTCAGCGAGTTGATCATCTGATCCTGCTGCACGTTTGACAGCTGGAGATTTTCTTTCAGAAGTGAATGGATGATCTTTGACAGGTTTGGACTTTTCTTTGGAAGGAGGTCTGTTTTTGAGACGAATAGCCTGGGCATTGACCTTTTCCACTGCCTTGTCCAACTCCTGCAGAGTGCCCTCCTCTCGCTCAAACTGGACCAGAGCATTAAACACATCAAATGGTTTGTCAGTCACCGAATTCACAGCCATGTAGAGCATGCGACGAGTATGCACCAAGTCACCGAAGTGACGCTCTAAAGCGATGGCTTCAAGCCAAGCAGCTGCGGTGTTGCCCAGACCAGATGAGAAGATCTCATTCCATATAGATCGGGCCTGAAAATGAGGATACAGTCAAAACTCCCAATAACATAACACCCAAAAGTTTGTTCCCGTTTAGGGTCCGACACTTTTTTACCTCGATTTTTTTTTAATTTTCCTAATTCTGTTTTGACAGTCTGGCTGCAAATACCGTCAGGATTCCGATTTTGCCAATCGCCAATTTGCCGATAAAAAACTTTTGACCTTAAAAAAGCAAAAACTTCCATTTACGTAACCATATTTTCAAAAAACCTTACATTAAAGAACCCTGTCTCTTCCTTATCATGGCAATTTGAAAGGTTTGAATGCGCGCGGGACCACACACATTTTGTCAATAATAATTTCGAATTGTTTTTTTATTTGCGCTTATTGTTCAGAAAAGAAACTTGTAAATTTGTTCAAAATATAGAACCATTCAATAGTCGAGCCCAACGTTGCTTGACAGATCGGACAGCTTAACTTAATTAGTACTATGCCAGATCGGACAATTTATCCGACTTCCACAGCTCCACAACTGTCACTATCGAAATATGACTAATATCGAATAGAAAATAACGTTCAAAATTTTAAATTCAAACAAAAAAATAATTCTAAAACATTATTGACAAAATCTATGTGGTCCCGCGCGCATTCGAACCTTTGGAATATCCATGATAAGGAAGAGACAGGGTTCTTTAATGGGAGTTTTTGCTTTTTTGAGGTCATTTTTTTTCTTTCGCTAAAACGATCGGCAAAATCGCAATTCTGACGATATTTGCAGCCAGACTGTCAAAACAGAACTAGGAAAATTTTGGAAAATTTCAAGTTAAAAAAGTGTTGGACCCTAGGCGGGAACGAACTTTTGGGTGTTACCTTAATGGGAGTCTTGACTATAGTGGGTGAAAAATAAAATACAACAGAATTGTAAACTTCTTGTATTTAGTCTAATGGTTATCGGATTTCAGCCAAATATCACATTGTAGCTCTGTGCAGGACAAACAACACAGTAAAAATGTCCCTTGTCATTCTTTATGAAAAGAAAAAATGTCCGCTGGCCAGAATAAACCCGATGTGTCAATAAATTAGGACACCTTTAACCCTCCATAATTTTTTGTTATAAAATTCACAAATTCTGTAAATGCAGATCTTCGAATTTTCATAAGATTTGTTTTGGTATGCAATGTTAATTTTCTTGTCCCCTCGTGGTTTGGGCCTTGCCTGTCCAGACGCCGATCAGAGACCAACATCCAAACCATAGGGAAGACCGAGTGAAAATCGTGTTTTTCACTTCTCACGAAAATTTAAGTGGACTGCACCTACTGAATTTCGGATTTGCTTCAAAACAAGAAGTTAAGGATGCTTAAAGTGGCCGTACGTGTCCTTGTGCTTTTCTCATTTTTTCATTGAAAACCGTAATCATCATATTGTTTAAGTAGATATAACAATTATGGACCCTACCGGAGTATACCCCCCCCCCCCAAATGAAATTTTTTTTAAAGTGTTTTTAAACACCTATATCGACCCAAAATTGCCTCGGGAGTTCAAAAAAGACATTATTTTTGAGTTCTGGTTAATAAAAAATTGAGTTTTGGACATTTTGAAATTTTGACCATTTGCCTGTTTTGGCATGTTTTGGTCACTGGAGCTGGGCAAAAATAGTCTCTAAATGCATTTTTGTTCAAGAGTCTTCTCGGAATTATGTCTAAGGTAAGTGAGTGCGCGCATCTCTAACCAACCAAGCCCCTGCGCCCCCGAAGGGGGCGCAGGGGGCTTGGTTGCTTGGGGTTGAGATGCGCACACCCACATACCTTAGACGCAAATCACTCGAAAGTGACTCTGGATGCATAAAAATGTATGCATACCAGAGTTTATTTATGCGGTAGGCCCCAGTCAACAAAACTATGTTCAACATCTTCCTTTTCACACTAAATTGGCCCTTTTTTGGTCCTTTCCCACCCTAATATGCCCTAAATCCCTTCAAAAATGGTCAAAATAGGTATATTTGGGTGGTCCCAAAACTCAATTTTTTATTGACTAGAACACAAAAATAATGCTTTTTCGAGCTTCTGAGGCGATTTTGAGTCGATATAGGGTGTTTGGAAACACTTTAAAAAAAATTCCATTTGGGGGGGGGGGGTATACTCCGGTAGCGCCCAATTATGCAATAATTAAAAGCATAAAGACACAACAAAAAATAAATAAAAAAGCGTCCATGCGGGTTTGAACTCGAGTGCGTTGTCGACCGCCGCGAGTTTAACCACTAGCATACCGAAGCACACATTTTTTAGGGTGATTATCAAATATATATATACAGTCGACGCTCGATATAACGAACTCTCGATATAACGAACTAATTTTTTTGGGTTGGTTAGATTTGTTATAAACATAGGCGAACTGACGCTCTATATAACGAACTCTCGATATAACGAACACTTAGAGTGGTCCCGACTAATGAAATGACGCTCGATATAAAGAACTTTTACAAATTCCAATACAAATTGTGTTTTATTTTCAAATTTCAGCCAAAATTTTCACAGACTCAATTCTCTAACTTTTTTCATTCAATTTTCAGGGTGTGGCAAGAAATTTCAGCGTTTAAAAATGCCCCTAAGTTTTTCCTTGTTTTATTTTCGAAATTCTATTTATTGTAAATAAATTTATCTCGCAAGAATATTTTTATGTATAAAATACGATTCCCGCTTGAAAACATGTTGTTGGACCTTGCCCATCTAGGAGCCATCAGACTATGAATCGAAACCACCTGAGTCATTTTGTTTCTAGCTTTTGTGTCCTATTATTCTTTTTTTACATTCGACAAATAGATCATGAGCGCTGTTAGCAAGATGCGCCGCGCCATTTTTTACAGAAAACATAAAGGCATGATGTTGAGTAAGCAATTGTTCGGAAGTGCGATCAGCATGATTAGTTTTTTGTGAAAGGCCGTGATCATAGTCGGATCCAACATTTAGGGTCAACATTTTATTGAATTCAAAAATTGTAAATGATTTTCTTATCATTTGTTTTTTTAATATTTATTTTCCTTTTTCATTTATGAGATGTACACGAAAATATAGGTAGTTTTTCCGAGTGAATTATAAAACTTTGACGTATAAAAATCGGTCTGCAAAAAATATTGAGGGGTCAACTAAGGTCAACATAGGGGTCAAATTTTGCTAAAATTTTGTAGAGACAGAATTTTGAATTTCTGTTAAAGCTATCTTGTAGTACTCAAAAAATGAGTGAAGATCACAAATATCTGATTTGGCGCTTTCCGTTAAAAAAATTAATATTTTGATACTTTTCAAAAATGTTGACCCCTCAACACGACTATAATTACAGCCAAAAAACCTATTAAGAGAAAAAAATATTCCTGTTCTCCTCCAGCTTATTCATGTACTTTTCAATGTTGTATATTTGTAAAAAAATGTAGTTGTTAGGATAAACTCTCGATACAACGAACTTCTAAAAATTTGGTAACGAACCCCTGCGGCTGGTCCCCAGGAGGTCCGTTATATCGAGCGTCGACTGTAGTAGCGTCCACAAAAAAAATGGATCACTTGTTTTTTGTACTTTTTTTAAATCTCGCCAATTTTTCTCAGTCCAACCGTTGCACAGACTTTTTAGAAACGTAGTTTTGTAGCATTTTTCCTGCTCTTTAAGATTGCATAATTGGTTTTTCGTGATGTTCACCAAGAACGTCGAAAATTTTAGTTTTATCTAGATGGGTCATATTACCATGCGTCCGAAAAAATGGATCACATACCACAAACACCAGACATCACGTCAATATCCTAACATAATCAAAAATCTTTTTCAAACATAACAAAGAACTTTTTCTTAGCTACAATTTGGTAGGTAAAGCTTATCTTTGAGATTACTCTAGAAAAAGTTATGATCATAAATATAAATGTGTCGATTTCTAGTCGAAATCAAAGTAAAGCTAAGAAAAGTGGTTGCTTGACCGCATTAACAGTTGATTTTCTCGAAATTTTTTTATCAAAATTTTCATCCAATGCATTTTTTAAAGCTCTTCGATTTCCCTACAAAATGAAATGTCAAACGTTCTGTTAGAATGACACAGCTTTGAAATACAGACGGTTGGAGTTTTATAAATTAAAAAATGACTCAAAATACTATAAAAAGATAAGTTCTTTACTTTATGAAACTCCAACCGTCTGTATTTCAACGCTGTGTCATTCTAACAGAACGTTTGACATTTAATTTTGTAGGAAAATTGAAGAGCTTTGAAAAATGCATTGGATGAAAATTTTGATAAAGAAATTTCGAGAAAATCAACTGTTAATGCGGTCAAACAACCACTTTTCTTAGCTTTACTATAATTTCGACTAGAAATCGACACATTTATATTTAAGATCATAACTTTTTCTAGAGTAATCTAAAAGATAAGCTTTACCTACCAAATTGTAGCTAAGAAAAGTTCTTTGTTATGTTTGACAAAGATTTTTGATTATGTTAAGATATTGACGTGTTGTCTGGTGTTTGTCTTATGTGATCCATTTTTTGGACGCATGGTAAAATGACCCATCTCCATAAAACTCAAAATTTTCGACGTTCTTGGTGAACATCACGAAAAACCAATTATGCAATCTTCAAGAGCAGGAAAAATGATACAAAATTGCGTTTCAAAAAAAAATCCGTGCGACGGTTAGACGAGAAAAATTGGCGGGATTAAAAAAAATTGGCACAAAAGTGAGTGAGAGTGAGTGGCCGTATAAAATGCAAAATATTAGCATTCTTCAAAATTTTATGAAATAAAAAGTTCAGTTCCTTCATATAAGCACCGAAAAATCGTTACAATCACCGTTTACTTTTCAGGGCTTGACTGTATCAGAAAGAGAAGAGACAGCAAGTCATTTTATACCAAAACAAGACGCAAATCATTAGAGAAAGTAGTGAAAAGATTAACAAATTGGTTAGAACATAGGCTTTTCCGGGTTATTTCAAATTCGCGCCTTTTATGGCGTCCTGTATTTTCATGATTTTTTTAACGTGGGACACATTTTTGAGCACGTCTTGAGTTTAAACAGCCCAAATTTACAAAAATATATTTTTGTCTAAAATTAGGGTCGGACGCGGTCGGATAACAGTTGATAGGGCCAAATAAACCGTAATCGTCTAACCCTACTAAAAAGCATGAAAAAACAGGCAGAATAAAAGGCGCAAATTTGAAATAACCCGAAAGAAGCCTAGGTTCTAACCAATTTGTTAATCGTTTTACTACTTTCTCTAATGACTTGCTGTCTTGTTTTGGTATAAAAATGACTTGCTGTCTCTTCTCCATTTTTGGACGGCCGCCGGCGGCCCGCCCGGCAAAATTGGCGATTTGGAGCGCCGGCGGCGGCGGCGAAATTTTCGAAATGCCGGCGGGCGGAGGCGGCGGCGCCCATTTTTATAGACAGAATTCGTTTATGAATTGATGAAAAATTCTGTAAAAAGCTTGATTTTTACTACTAGTTAGTAACTAGTGTTACGACTAATCAAACATGTGTAAAAATATTTGAGGATATATAGATGTAATTTTTTTAGAATGACAACAAACTTCTCTATCAATAAAATTACTCTTCAAAGAAATCCTCTTTTACTTAAATTAAATTGCTCACTAATTAACGATACTAAAAAAATTACAAATATGACTAATTTCTCTCCGGCGGCCGGCGCTCCGCCGCGGCGGCGAAATTTTCAAAATGCCGGCGGAGGCGGAGGCGGCGGCGCTCATTTTGAAAAAACCTCGGCGGAGGCGGCGGCGCTTTTTATTTTTTTGGGGAACGTGCAAGTATGCTCTTCTCTTTCTGATACAGTCAAGCCCTGAAAAGTAACGGTGATTATGACGACTTTTCGGTGCTTATAAAAAGGAACTGAACTTTTTATTTCATAAAATTTTTTGAAGAATGCACACTCAACCATTGAAGATTCCTTGGAAAGAGCACTTTTTACGAGAATTTTTTTTTCCTATCTTGCTCCTCGAGAAATTCTTAACAAATTGCTCCAATTATTACAAACCGTTAAGCGGCTAAAAAAATTCGGTCGTATAGCAATTCTTAACGCTCAGAACTCCTAGCGGCGGTCAATGCCTCGTTGAACTCAGAATTCACGCAGATCATTTTTCAAAAATATATGGAATGTTCCCTTGCTAGAACAACTTATCCCTCTCCAATTTGCAAAACCAAGTGTAAAAAAATCACCTCTTCTGGTCTCTTTGACTTTGAATAAAGGTAATAAGCAAAATTTTTGCGCAATTGAACCGTACAGTCCAGTCGCCCTCCAAAATGCTCCTTCGAAAACTTGATTGCCTCACGAAATAACTTTCCACCTTGGTCAACTCTGGGCACTGAATTTAACATGAAATAAAAAAAATTACAACAAAATTTACATGTTTATCATATTGAAAATACGACCCTACCCGATTATATCGCCTCACCCTCTACCCCCCCCCCCCAATGAAATTTTTTAAAAGTGTTTCCAAACACTCTATATCGACTTTAAATGACCTCAGGAGTTGAAAAAAGACAAAAAAAATTTAAGTTCTGGTCGATAAAAATGAGTTTAGGGCATTTTGGAATTTCGACTTTTTACCTGTATTGCCATGCTTTTGTCGCTGGGCAAAAAGAGCCTTTAAATGCATTTTTGATCAAGAGTCTTGGTCGGAATTACGTCTAAGGTAAGTGAGTGGGCGCACTCTAACCTACCAAGCCCCCCCGACTCATTCGGAGGTCGCAGGGGGCTTGGTGTCTTGCTTGGTTGCTCATACGCAAACCACTCGAAAGTGACTCTGGATGCAAAAAAATGTATGCATACCAGAGTTTCTTTATGCAGTAGACTACAGTCAACAAAACTATGTTCAACATCTTCCTTTTTACACTAAATTGGCCCATTTTGGTCTCTTCTACAAAATACAGGCCTAAATCCCTTTATAAATGGTCAAAAAGGGAACTTTTAGGTGGCTCAAAACTCAACTTTTTATTGACCAGAACTCAAAAATGATGTCTTTTTTAAATTCCTGAGGTCATTTAGGTCGATATAGGGTATTTGGAAACACTTTAAAAACATTTCATTTGGAAGCGGAGGAGTATACTCCGGTAGCGCCGAAAATCCCAAATGATAAATTGCAAACAATTACCTGTATTCTTCAAATTCCTGTGAGTCAAGTAGATGTAGGTGCGAAACACAGACACACCCTCCTCCTCACTTTGAATGGCTGCTTTGGTGTTCGACCAGACTGACTCTAGACTCTCATAGGACATGCCAATGCGCTCTAAAGCTAGCAGGGAAGCCTGCCAGAGGGCACAACAGTCATAGCAGAGTTTGCAGGCTCGGTCGTACGTGGAGATGATCAACTAAATAAAGAATTTGATTTGGCTACAAAACTGGATCTTGCAATCATGTATTACATATACCTGTGGAATTTCATAGCAGAGTCCATCCAAGAAGTGTACTGCAGCCAGAGATCGGCGGAAAAAGGGAATTCTACAATGGCACGTTCGAAGATCATCTGGATGCGAGAAGGTTGCCACCATCCTGCTCATATGCTATGTATCCTGAAATCATTTCGTTATGATTTCTTTTTATATGGTTGACTGACTATGCAGCATCTAGAGCGACTATCTTTATACATGTATCCTTTTAGTATACAGCCGAATGTAATACAATTTTTTTGTCTTGGCCATTCCTCGCTTTTGTCGGAAATTCAACAATTTTTGAACCATCAACTATACTCAAAATTCACTTATTTTTCAATCTTTGTAAAGGAATATGGAGTCATTATGTAAAGCATCCAAAAATTGGTATTTAAGAGGTTGAAGGCTTTTATTATAAGACAGAAATCGGTTAGCTCTCGGCAGTGTACGACAAAAAATTCACTCAAAGATTACCTGCGAAAGCCGTAGTTTTGTCATCTGAAGTCAATAAATTGTCTTCAAGTTTTTTGGACAGCTGCATACGCCTTTTGAGAAGCTAAAAAAGAATTAGCGCATTTTTTCTCTATTTAACCTCCATGGGTAAATCAAACTTTGACCCCTTAAAATCGGAAAAATTTGACGTCGATTTTGAGATTTTTTGGGTATTTACCCAGAATCTGAAAAATGGAATCAGAATTGCTCGTGCTGATTATGAAAACGCAAAACAGATCGCTGTAGACTAAGATTAAGGTCCGCAGGGTGGGGGATCATTGGAATGGGGGGGGGGGTTATTAGATAGTGTGAAATTGATAGGGAAAGCACGATAAACTCAATTTCAATAAATCATGGAAAGAGTACCTTCAAGGGCTGCTTTCATTTCAGGCGACCCTTCCTCCTCACCTAGAGAATTTCAGGTCAATAAAATCTAAAAATGACCATTCAAAAAAACTTACCCAGAAACTCTAGGTATCGCTCGTAAATTTCGGCCAATCTCTGGTGGGGAACCCGAAGAGCTCTGTCAAACAGCGTTTTCAGTTGATTCTTGGCAATACATTTCTGTGTATTACAATCGTCCTCATTTACCAACATACAATACTCGGCTTCCACAATGTCCAAATAGCTCTCCCAAACAATATCTGCTGAGTCGGGCCGCAGACCAATGATACCGACTATCTGCTCCAATTTCTGAAAGCCAGTAGTGTTAACGGTCGAAAGATCGCACAGCTGTAAAAATACCACCTCTCTGGCAAAGGCCATGTCAATCCCACAAGCCCACTCTATATATTTGGCGCAGACCTGGGAGGAATGGAAGTCGGCGATTGCACGGTCAAAGAGAGATTCGACGGTCTTTTGATCGGCTCCTTTCTCAATCTCATCCCTGGAATAAAAAGCTACTTAAAGGCGAAATTTGATTAAAAGATATTAAAAACAAACTCTATCCAGCTCAACCAAATTGAAGGAAGGAGTGGAAATTGCTCACTGAATTCTTCCCTCAGCTTAGCCAGCTCGTGTTGATCACCGGATTCACGACAAGCGGCGATCTTGTCCATAAACTCCACATAGGCTTCCGGAATGTAGGACTCCTGAAGGAAAAATAATTGATAAAAAAAACCACAGTCACATTTACAGATAACTAACTTAACATACCTCATTACTGTCCACCTCCATGTTGACTTGATTTTCGCTGTGGCTAGAGATTACAATAATAAAATCTGTTCCGCGCCACCAAAGACACTAAGCACAAATGCGAATAGTAAACGCAGTTCGAAAAAAAAGAGCTTTTAACCAATGGGCTTTATTCAAAGTTTCAGGACAACAAGATATCAATCTCTTCTAACGTATTCGACACATTTGCTAGGATCTGCAGGGAAGTAGTACTGACACTTAGACATCAAACGCTTCAACCCATGAATGTACTTCCTCTGAGTTTCGTCATTCAACACATGAGCCACATTGGAGACGTAAGCTTTGGAAGACCCGGGACGCTGATGGATACCGGATCTTGTCACTCCCACCGGCCACGGCGCATTTCCAATTGCCATTTCCATGTAGGCGTTGTTGGCTAAAACAGAGTCGGTTTAAGTATAAAATTATTGTTTAAAAAACAGCCCCTACCTCTGATGTAGTCCTTCTCAATGATGCACAGACGACATATGTGAACCAAATGGATCCGAATGTCGGAATTACAGGTGTACTTCTCGAAACTACTAATTAATGGCCTAAATTATTTATTGAATTATGATTGCAATACATGGATATCGTACTGTCAAGTTTGTTATTTTTTCAAGGGTTTGACCTGCTTCGTCTTAACCATCACGTAAGTGAAAGATGATAACAATAAAACGACCATACCTCAACTGCTCCATGGTTTGCTTGTGCATGCCCGCTTCCATCTTGCCTTTGGGACTTCTTTTCTCCGCTTCATCCCTTGCATTCAGTTCTCGTCCCCAGCGTTTTAGCAAATATACCAGAAATTCTCGGATTATATCACAGTCTCTGTTGGCATCGTCTCCTTCGCCTAGCAGGTTTGCTCTTTGCTGCAAAATAAAAAGTCAAATTTTCGATCAAAGGGGCATACCAGCGCGTTACAATGCAATTAAAGCGGGGACCAGCAATTTATTTTTTCTCATGACTGTCTTCTACAAGCGTTCTACCTGATTCGACAAAAGTTTTCTGCCTAATTTTTAAAAGTAGGATAAGGTCAAAAATATCAGATTTGACATGAGAAGGACAAGGACAATTTTTGAAAAATTTCTGGTCCCCGCCTTAATTTACGGTGTAGCGCGTTGGTATGCCCCTCTAAAAAAATTAATACCGCGATTTGATCCCAACTGGTGTCGATATCTGGCATTTGCACGTCGTGTTTGCCAACCTCGTCCTTGTTACCCTTGATCACTTCTTCCACTAGGTCATTATCCACTTGAGTGAGCGCTGTCTGAAAGTCGTTTTTCCATCCTTCTTTTAGCTCTGGCTGCTCCATTTCCAGTTTTCGAAGTCTGCGGAGGGCATCAGCGTCAGTCTCTCCGAACAGCAGAATTGGTGCTGCTCGAGAACGTAGACGGAGAATGACTTCGGGGCGAGGCAATTCTACCTGCGAGGTCGACTCTAGCGATGTAAGATCTTCTCCGGCACGAGTGTTCAGAAGGTCATTGGCCTGAAAGCAGATGACCAATTATTTTATCATCAGATACCGTATTTCCTCTAATTAGTCAACGCCCTCTAATAAAACCGAACTCCCTACTTTGAAGACCTATATCTCAACTCAGATAAATTTTTGTGTTTGTGACACTTTTATACTCCCACGAGCTCCACGGATCCACGTTTTCGATTTGGTCAAGCACCACATTTCAGAAGTAGGGTGCTCGTTTATCCAGGTTTCACTTTTTCAGAGAAAGAAGTTTTTGGATTCTGAAAGCGATCGGTAAAATCGAAATCCTTGCGATACTTGGGACCGGACTGTCAAAGCAGAATTTAAAGAAAACTTTGAAGATTGAGCTAAAAAGGTGTCGGACCCAGCGGGGAACGAACCTTTGGGGTGCTCGTTTATCCAGGCTCCACTGTATAAAGGAAATTGATATAAGATAGATTGGGAACCAAAAAGATTAAAAAAAGAAGGTAGCTAACAACTTACAGTCTTGTAATTCTTGTCCAGCTCTTTTTGTCGCTCGAAATAGGCATCCTTCTCTTTCCTGAACATATCAGCTGTCCGAATGCACTTGCTTCCATTCTAAACCAAATAAAAATTTTAAAGGTATTAGAGTGATGTGGCCTACATATACTTACATTGTCAATCGTTATATCCTCAATTTGCTTTCGCTTCTGCGCTATCACTTGTTTTAACAAATCCATATCTTTCTTCGTATAGATAAGCGTAATATCTGCAAAAAGCTACATTTAATTTTGTCGGATTTCTCGTTAATACCTATTATCTATAAGAATCCTGATAAGATCTTGGAACTAATTTAGTCGGGGGCCACATTTTTTAATTCTTCGTAAATCATGTTTGAACGTCTTCTAAGTAATTTTCATATGCTTAAAACTAGAGATGCGCACTCCGATTTGCGATATTTTTGAGTTCAGTCCACTTTTAGCCAACTTTTATAAGCCAGAGCTTTATTTTTATAACACATCTTTTTAACAGCTTTTAACGCTTAACAACATGGTATGATTGGATTTTCGTATTTAAATATTTCATTTCTAGAAAACAGCCTCTCAAAACATATCGCAAAAGAGATTTTCATTTTGGGCTTGCGATATTTTTTCGAGAGGTTTTTTCGTAATAATTTTGATGTAATTTCGACTAGATGTTATATACCAAAATGTAGCTCAATGAAAGTTAGCTGAGGAATGTGAAGTTTGTTTAACCATGCGTTTTCATCATCATCGTCCAAATTGAGCCGGAACATGACAGAAATGACAATCGAAAAAATAATTTTACGTCATGTTCCGGCTCAATTTGGACGATGATGATGAAAACGTATGGTTAAACAAACTTCACATTCCTCAGCTAACTTTCATTGAGCTACATTTTGGTATATAACATCTAGTCGAAATTACATCAAAATTATTACGAAAAAAACCTCTCGAAAAAATATCGCAAAAATATCGCAAGCCCAAAAATGAAAATCTCTTTTGCGATATTTTTTGAGAGGCTGTTTTCTAGAAATAAAATATTTAAATACGAAAATCCAATAATACCATGTTGTTCGGCGTAGGTGCGTTTGTCCCAAAAAGTGCATTTATGCACTTTTTGGACAAACGAATTACGTAATTCGTTTGTCCCAAAAAGTGCACTTTTTTGAAAATGTTGCAATCGTACAGTTGCACATTAATACCAATTTTATCTCGATTTCACCCAATTTTACCTTTGTATTGACATAATTTCGGTTCAGATGAGAGAATTTGTGTGGACTTGAGAATTTGTGTGACAATTTGACTGGTGTGTATAAAGGGTCAGCCCTTGGCCCGAACAATGTACCCCCAAAGGGGCTTCCTATTGAATTAGGGTGCCTGCCGAAGGCAGGCAGGTGTGTACAAAGGGTCAGCCCTTGGCCCGAACAATGTACCCCCAAGGGCTTCCTATTGAATTAGGGTGCCTGCCGAAGGCAGGCAGGTGTGTACAAGGGTCAGCCCTTGGCCGAACAATGTACCCCCAAAGGGGCTTCCTATTGAATTAGGGTGCCTGCCGAAGGCAGGCAGGTGTGTACAAAGGGTCAGCCCTTGGCCCGAACAATGTACCCCCAAAGGGCTTCCTATTGAATTAGGGTGCCTGCCGAAGGCAGGCAGGTGTGTACAAAGGGTCAGCCTTGGCCCCTACACTTTTCATCGTTTTTGAAAAATTGAACCATGAAAATACGCAACTGTACGATGACAGGATTTTCAAAAAAGTGCACTTTTTGGGACAAACGAATTACGTTATTCGTTTGTCCCAAAAGTGCATTTATGCACTTTTTGGGACAAACGCCTACGCACCATGTTGTTCAGCGTTAAAGTTGTAAAAAGATGTGTTATAAAAATAAAGCTCTGGCTTAGAAAAGTTGGCTAAAAATGGACTGAACTCAAAATACCGCAAATCGGAGTGCGCATCTCTACTTAAAACGATAAAAAGTTATTTTCTAACATTTTAACACAAAAATGGATTTTTTTGAAAAAAAATTTTTGACCCAAGCTTGACTTTTGACTTGGGCGGCCAAGGCAAATTACCTTTTATTAAGGTACTAGTTTTGCCCGCCCTGCGGGCGGGTTTTATTTTTCGCTGATATTTTCGAATTGTTCGCTATAAATTCCGTAGTATTTTTCAATTTATTTACGCTGATGTTTCCGTATCATTTTTTTGTTTATTTTTCGTTTGTTTTACTTCAAAAAAATATACATATTCTTTTGAGAATCAAGAAAGGCTTCAATTTAAACCGCTCAATCATTGATTCGATATCTCATTCAGATACTTGGACGATTGAGAAAAATCAGAAACTATACATGACATGGAGTCTTTTTTCTTGTTGCTAAGATCACAAAAGCGTTCGTTTTGTGACCTGTGGTGGGATTCACAAAAACGTCTTTTCTATTGCGGGTTTTATAACAGTGGTCTGTGGTCTTTTAGAAGTCTATGAATTAAGCATATAAGCATACGATAAATAAATGTTAGCTAAGAGATTGAAACATTCAATGAAACTTGAACCATGATGAATGAGCCACAAACAAATGAGGACATATGAGACATAAAACATGAACCATGAGACTCGAAACATGAGTCGTGATCTATCAACTCCTGTCGAGAACATACAAAAGTACTACATTTACCGACTCTTTCAGACGTGGTAGTTGAGATTTTCAAGGCGTCTTTCTCATGAGCAAAATTTACGAAGGTCCCGTATTTTTAATGCGGATAATTCAGTAAAAGTGCCTTTTTGAGTAAATTTACGAAAGTGTTCACTTTATTAGCACTTCAACTGAACTATGATTCCTGTTTGAATCAAGACAATGAGATTCGTATGAAATATTTCGAAACTTTCGAAAAAGACTCGAACAGTTCAATCGATTTCAAAATTCAATTTAAGTGATTGGATGATGCAAATACAAAGTTTATTATACAAACAGCGATCAAATGAAATACAGAGATTCTTAAATGACTTCATTCTTTCGTAACCCACCAAGAAAGTTCCAGTACCTTGAATGGCCACCACTCGGGTTTAGCACTTGATTCTTTGCTTCTTCTCTTGAGACATCACGAAGAGTAGAGATACTAAAGCAGAAGGATTTACATTGAATCATAGAAGCATTACACAGTTCCAGTACCTTTAATGGCCACCACTCGGGTTTAGCACCTTGATTCTTTGCTTCTTCTCTTGAGACATCACGAAGAGTAGAGATACTAAAGCAGAAGGATTTATATTGAATCATAGAAGCATTACACAGTTCCAGTACCTTTAATGGCCGCCACTCGGGTTAGCACCTTGATTCTTTGCTTCTTCTCTTGAGACATCACGAAGAGTAGAGATACTAAAGCAGAAGGATTTATATTGAATCATAGAAGCATTACACAGTTCCAGTACCTTTAATGGCCGCCACTCGGGTTTAGCACCTTGATTCTTTGCTTCTTCTCTTGAGACATCACGAAGAGTAGAGATACTAAAGCAGAAGGATTACATTGAATCATAGAAGCATTACACAGTTCCAGTACCTTTAATGGCCACCACTCGGTTTAGCACCTTGATTCTTTGCTTCTTCTCTTGAGACATCACGAAGAGTAGAGATACTAAAGCAGAAGGATTTATATTGAATCATAGAAGCATTACACAGTTCCAGTACCTTTAATGGCCGCCACTCGTTTAGCACCTTGATTCTTTGCTTCTTCTCTTGAGACATCACGAAGAGTAGAGATACTAAAGCAGAAGGATTACATTGAATCATAGAAGCATTACACAGTTCCAGTACCTTTAATGGCCACCACTCGGGTTTAGCACCTTGATTCTTTGCTTCTTCTCTTGAGACATCACGAAGAGTAGAGATACTAAAGCAGAAGGATTTATATTGAATCATAGAAGCATTACACAGTTCCAGTACCTTTAATGGCACCACTCGTTTAGCACCTTGATTCTTTGCTTCTTCTCTTGAGACATCACGAAGAGTAGAGATACTAAAGCAGAAGGATTTATATTCGAATCATAGAAGCATTACACAGTTCCAGTACCTTTAATGGCCACCACTCGGGTTTAGCACCTTGATTCTTTGCTTCTTCTCTTGAGACATCACGAAGAGTAGAGATACTAAAGCAGAAGGATTTATATTGAATCATAGAAGCATTACACAGTTCCGAGTACCTTTAATGGCCACCACTCGGGTTTAGCACCTTGATTCTTTGCTTCTTCTCTTGAGACATCACGAAGAGTAGAATACTAAAGCAGAAGATTTATATTGAATCATAGAAGCATTACACAGTTCCAGTACCTTGAATGGCCACACTCGGGTTTAGCACCTTGATTCTTTGCTTCTTTCTCTTGAGACATCACGAAGAGTAGAGATACTAAAGCAGAAGGATTTATATTGAATCATAGAAGCATTACACAGTTCCAGTACCTTTTAATGGCCACCACTCGGGTTTAGCACCTTGATTCTTTGCTTCTTCTCTTGAGACATCACGAAGAGTAGAGATACTAAAGCAGAAGGATTTATATTGAATCATAGAAGCATTACACAGTTCCAGTACCTGAAATGGCCACCACTCGGGTTTAGCACCTTATTCTTTGCTTCTTCTCTTGAGACATCACGAAGAGTAGAGATACTAAAGCAGAAGGATTTATATGAATCATAGAAGCATTACACAGTTCCAGTACCTTTAATGGCCACCACTCGGGTTTAGCACCTTGATTCTTTGCTTCTCTCTTGAGACATCACGAAGAGTAGAGATACTAAAGCAGAAGGATTTTATTGAATCATAGAAGCATTACACAGTTCCAGTACCTTTAATGGCCACCACTCGGGTTTAGCACCTTGATATTTGCTTCTTCTCTTGAGACATCACGAAGAGTAGAGATACTAAAGCAGAAGGATTTATATTGAATCATAGAAGCATTACACAGTTCCAGTACTTTTAATGGCCGCCACTCGGGTTTAGCACCTTGATTCTTTGCTTCTTCTCTTGAGACATCACGAAGAGTAGAGATACTAAAGCAGAAGGATTTACATTGAATTATAGAAGCATTACACAGTTCCAGTACCTTTAATGGCCACCACTCGGGTTTAGCACCTTGATTCTTTGCTTCTTCTCTTGAGACATCACGAAGAGTAGAGATACTAAAGCAGAAGGATTTATATCGAATCATAGAAGCATTACACAGTTCCAGTATCTTGAATGGCCACCACTCGGGTTTAGCACCTTTATTCTTTGCTTCTTCTCTTGAGACATCACGAAGAGTAGAGATACTAAAGCAGAAGGATTTATATCGAATCGTAGAAGCATTACACAGTTCCAGTACCTTGAATGTCCACCACTCGGGTTTAGCACCTTGATTCTTTGCTCTTCTCTTGAGACATCACGAAGAGTAGAGATACTAAAGCAGAAGGATTTATATTGAATCATAGAAGAATTACACAGTTCCAGTACCTTTAATGGCCACCACAGAAAGTGCATTTCTGTTCGGCTAATAATAATTAGAAAAACAATCAAAAGACTACCGAATCACGAAAGAAATATGAATGATTCACCTGTTCGGGATAGATGCTACCACCACTCGGGTCATCCTTCTTGAGCATCTTAGCAGATTAACCGATACTTGATGCGAGCACGAACCACTACAAATAATCAATAGACCACTAAGAAGAGGATAGAGACTAAAAAATGATAATCAACAAATAAAAGAATGAGAGAATTAACCACTGACTAAAAATAATGATGAGACTCTCAAAGACTGAGTCGTCAAAAAATATTTTTCTGTTTCCTCTTGAGACCAACTTTCAAACGACAATTTTGAGACATTTTTGAGACAAAATCGGACGGACACAAACTCTCTTTTAGTATATAGGATTTAGCTAGAAGTGATTTGTATGCAGAGTTATGCCCATTTTATTGTCAAAAACAAAAATATCCAGAAAATGTATATTTGAGGGAAAATGAAAAATTCTCCGTGAATTTATAATCACTCTGTGGCAAGTTTGGGCGCAAAAGATAGCTCTGATCTGGCTCACCATTTTAAGATGTTATTCGCTTTGTTGGAATAGGAATATAGGAGAGAAGCACCTGAAAGAAGCTGAAAATTCAATAATCTGGAAGGTCACATTTTCGACAATTTCAAATTGCTCGGATCTCAAAAATTTCAATTAGAAGTGCGAAAACAAATTGCACCATCGTGTTCAGCGTGAAATTCTGAGTCAGAATCGACAGAAATCACAACCAACCGTTCCTGTGTTAAATGTCCAAATAGTAAAAAATTTGAGAAAACATAAAAATTCTAATTTCTGTTATTGGCATTCTGTTTTTACCTATCTTTTTCTAAGAATCTCAAAGAAAATATTCACTTTAAAGATAACTGAGATAATAAGGGAAATTTCAAGTGGTAACTTGGTTAAATATTATACACAAAAAGTAGGTAAAATGCAATCTTGGTTAACAAAGTGCGAAAAAATAAATTTTTTGAAAATTGTCAAAATCTCGAGACTTTTATCATCCTAACCCATTTTTGACTGCATTTTTATTATAAAACTAACTATGTTACCTTTGAAAATGACCGTTTTTACTCAAAGAAAAAATTCAAATTTTTCGAAAATTAATTCCGGCAGAAAAGGGTTAAATGCCTGCTGGTCTATATACCCAGCCTGAAGGCTAGTTATTTTTGTACTATTTTTAGACTATTTTTAAAGAAAAATGGTGTTTTTAGATGGACAAGATTCGATTCTTTTCTGCATGTGTTTTGCTTTTTTCTCTTTTCTCTTTCCAAAAAATAATGAAATTTGTAATACAGTCCACTCTCGATAAACCGGCACTTTTAGCAAAAATTGGTTGGCCAGCAAAGAAAGCCCCTCAAAAATTACCTTTGATAAACCGACATCCGATAAATCGGCACTCCCAAAAATCTGGCATCCTAAGCTTGGTCATGTACAATAAAATTACTTTCGATGAAGCGGCATCAACAGGTTTTGCGACATTTTTCAAATTCCAGCCAACTTTTTATGATTTTTTTAAATTTCCGTCAATTGTTTTGCTAGCCATCCTCAGTTGCAATGACAAATTGGACGATTGTTTTGCCCAGAAACAAAGTGAACTAACCGAATTCCTCAAAATTGCTTAGTGTTTGCTAATTTTGTTGTGTTGATACGGAATAAATTGATGAACTGAAGTAATAATACTGCCATTAAACCGGCCCCCCAGCCTGATCCCCAGAGGTGATGGTTTATCGAGAGTATACTGTATTTTTTATTTTAAGCTGCCTTAGTACACATAATTTCTCATAATTTCGAAAAAATACTTGGCTGCTGAGGTATGACCACTTATTGCACCCAGAAGATTTTTTGCCGAAACTATACAGCGTAAAAGTCTTTTCGAAAATCTGTAAATGGATTCGGATTTCGTATACGGGGTGGCTCAGGATAAAAAATATAACAAATTTTTTGTATTTAATTTAGGAGGCATTCAAAAAAGCGGGCAGAAAAAAGCCAACTGCAGGCAAAAAAATTTATGCTTTTCTTATGGCACTATTTAAAACTGTGACTCCAAAAACATGGTTTAATCTCCTACTACCCCTTGGTCATCCAGGACATACTAAAATTTAGCTCAAAACGTCTTATCCAGTGCTGGGAACTCGTCCTTGGCTCGTCCTTGATATTTTACGGTCTTTCTTATCGATAATGTCATTAAATTTCAGATGTTTGGTTTCAGATCTGCTTAAATAAATATTCTCTACAAGTTAATAAGATAATATTCCTGAAAAAATGCATAAAATTGAACGAAAATGACACTAAAAGTCTAAGGACGAGTAAATGTTCGAGTTTGGGACGAGTTGCTCGTCCTTAAACTTTTGACGTATTTTTTGTACAATTCAATTCGCTATCTGTGTTGTGTTTTCTTTGCAATTTTGTAGGGTAAAGCCTCTTTGACGAATCCATACCAAAACATTAAAAAATACACAACATCGTTGATGGAAAAAATCTATAAAATATAATGGACGAGGGCAGGACGAGGTATGGACGAGTTCCCAGCACTGGTATTAGCCCCTTGTCATTTTCAGCCACTTTCAACTGATCATAGCTTTTTTTGGCAACATCAACTCTAGTTTCTGTTAGCTTTTCTCATAAGTAAATCGACCATTCTGCACCGACTGCCGGAAAATATCGAACCAATTAAGATCAAGATTTACGGAATAAATATTACTCCCAGTAAACTCAAAAATTTTCAGTGTTTTTCCAAAGTTTTCCCACAAAGTTTTTTTTGCACAATCAGGGGAACTTCATTTGGTGTCATCAGCATCATCACAAAGCAAGTAGATAAAGGCAGCATTATAAGTAATGGAAACCCGTTAGTTAGCGAGTGCTATCCCAAACATAGTAGCTTTATTACCTACCTACTACTGCTCACCAACTGAAACCACTCGCACCAACAATATTTGCTATTTTTTATAAGCAGTCAAAAAGTAAACGCTATTTTGACACCATCGAGTGATACGAAAACAATGAAATTATAATCTAATCAGTTTATCATTTGAAAAAGTGAGCTTTTTTAGGCTATCGTTCCGAATCCGTGGTATATGGTAAGGGATTCGGTATTGGTGAATGTTTTTCGAATTTTAGTCATGACTCTAGCAGTGTTGGGAACTCGTACTCATACCGTACTCGTACTACGAGTACGAAGTACGAGCAGCTGAAAAACAGAGGTACGAGTACTAGTACGAACAGAAAAAATAATGAGGTACGTGTACGAGGACGAAGAACAGTACGAGTACGAAGAGAAACTTTAAGTACGAGTGCCATGTTTTTTTCTGGCTATTTTTGAGCAGAATTTTTTTATAAAAGCATGAGTTTTTAAATGAGAAAGGCATTTTGAAATCATAAATTTCCTATTTGCCCTTTAAATTTTCTGATTAATCTTATAAATTGACGTCTCTTTCATGGTATGGTCATGGTATTCCTCATTTGAAGGCACGCGAAGCGGCCGTTTCAAATCTATGCCTTTCCATGGTTTAGTCATAATATGCCTTATTCCAAGGGATGCGAAGCAGCTAGGTTTTGGTCATGGTGTTTTATTCATTTTATGGTGTGTCAAATATCTACTCCTTTAAAAATCGCAATGCGAAGCGTTGCTCAAGGCTTCAGTAGTAAACGCGTAGTGTTTCTAATACTGAATTCTTCTAAAAAATAGTCCCTTATGGTAGTCGATTCCTCATTCGACAAAAATTATATAAAAATGTTACTTAAATTAAATAAAAATTTGTGAAAATATTTAAAGAGTACGGATTTTTTATTCAAGTACGAGTACAGCATGAGCTTTTCCTCAGGTACGAGTAAAGTACGAGTATGAGTAAGAGCTTTTTTCAGCTCGTACTACTAGTACGAGTACGAGTAAGACGAGATTTTGTAGCGCGGTACGAGTACGGAGTACGAGGTCAAAAAAACACTTGTACGAAGTACGAGTACGAGAATTTCAGAAATCCCCAACACTGGACTCTAGTCGGTTTCCTCTCGGCATGATAGCTCAAATAAAAGCCCAGGATCTCAGCTACGTTTTGGTATATGAAACGTTTGACTTGTAGAAAAAAGTCAGAAAATATCGATGGATAAGCCATACTATAGAGTGTCAGTTCTCTGGCTATAAACTATATACTGACAAACCGAGCAACTAGTCCAGAAGCTAGTCATATAAATATTTCGAGTTTCAATTTACTGAAACTTACCTGGCTGGGTGTGTCCTGTGATCAAGCAGGCAGGACCTCCATAGTGAGAGTCGAGCATTGCACTTCTGCCCGGCTTGAACTGTGCTGCAGCCCTTCAGGGTTGGCAGACAGCTAAATTTTGGGTGTGTTGGCCTTCGGGTCGGGTTGGCCTTCGGGTCTCCCTATTTTCGGGCAAAGTTTTGTAACTATGCTGTTATAGAAGACAAAAAGTTTTAGAAGGTGGCATTTTGAAGAAGGATCGGTCTTGCAAACCTTCGAAAAAATGTTAAACCATTCAAGGAGGAGGAAAAATCCGAAAAATACTTCCCTGATTCATCACACTCTTTACGATCAGCAAAAAAGTGGGATTTTCTGGAGATGTGAACATGAAATTATCTTTTTTCTGTCGCAAAGTTACGGTTGTTGCAATCTTTTCTTTTTCCTTCTTTGAAAATTAATCAGACCATCAGTTGCAAAGGCCTACTACAATGGGTGGGCGACAAACCAACATCAATCATCAGCTGGTTTGCCCACAATTTGGGGTGTGGAAGGATAAAGCATAGATTAGAAGGGGGTGAGTGTACAAAAAAGCAGAAAGACATGTTTCGCAAAACAAGTAAAGGAGATGCAGGAAATGGCCGATAAATTGGATGTTTTTTTTGCTTTATCTCTCTTGCTTTTTGGTTGGTGTGCAAAAGATAATGGTTTGGAGAATGATGAAAAGAGGATATTATGACTAATTGTGTTTACGCTCTCCTGACGGTGGGGGGGGGGGATGCGATTGGGTGGTTCGGTGTGGCGGTGTGGAGCTCGTGCCAACCCAGGAATATTGGATATTTTCGTATGCCAATGATTTGGGAAATTAGGCTTAGATAAGGGGATGCTAACGAATTTTAGGAAGAGCTCAAAGATATTTTTTTATATTTTTTTTGTTGTTTAGGACACACTTTTGAGCCCCTTCTAACATACACTGGCCTATCCTGCGCCTAAGGCTATATTGTTAACTAAGTCAGAGTGACATCACGATTCAACATAACGTGGAATGGAACCTAGGCAGTACCAATAATCCTTATTGAAAACTGAGTCAATGGAAGACAGATTTCAAGATACAAGCTACAAAATAGTATATGAGTAAGAGAAGGTCGCCAAAGTTCTTCGGAGTTTGACTTCGGATCACTCGAAAGTGACAAATCCCTCGAAAGTGACTCTGGATGCATGAAAAAGCATGCATACCAAAGTTTATTTATGCGGTACACAGGGGCCCAAAATTCAAATTTATAATCATTAGCGAAATTTGGCGCCAAATAAAAAATTCCGAAAAATGGTCAATTTTGGACCCTGACTGTTTTGTATGTCAGATATAATTTTTTTATGATTTTTTGTGAAATGCTGTTGACCAGAAAATTTCATATAGCAAGGGCTTTCAAATAAGCCATCACTTGCCCATGAAACCTGCAGAATTTTGAAATTACAATTGATTACTCTTTAAAAAGTTCAAAAAATTTCTTGATCTGGTTGACTTTATTGAGATTTTAGAAAATTTTTCTGTCAGATTGTTCTCAAACAAAACCGAGAGCTTTATAGAGGAGTAAATTTGCTACATTTTCTTACCAAGGAAGTATGCAAAAAATGCAAATTTAGGGTGTGCTATGCAAAAGTTAGATGAAAACCTCAAAAACCCCTATTTTTACTCGAGAAAATGCCACTTGTTCACTTCAAATGGTCTCTAGTTTCTAAAACAACAACTTTACAAAAATCGGCTCAATTATTCTTGTAGCTGAATGTCAGGGCTACATTTTGGGGCTTTACATAGCTTCGACAATTAGATGTTTCAAAAAGCGCCTATTTGAATAATCACATGTTTCGAAAGTCAGAGGTTTCGCCAATTAAGAGATTTCGCCAATCTCTGATTTCATTTTTCGCGCCTTTCAATAATCGAATGTTTTGCATATGAACTATTTAGTCAATTTACATTTCATCATGGTACCCATTTCGACAATCTTTTGCTTAGTATGGAAAGTTCACTTTCGAGACTTAAATGTATTATCATTGCTTGAAACAGAGATTGTTATTTTATTTTTAAATAGAGCTGTTTTAACTGTGTTTTAGTTAAGTCTTTGGCGAGTTCTGTTCTTACGTGAGGTATTGTTGTTCTTTCGTGTCTTATTTTATCTAGCTTGTCAGTCGTGTAGAAATTGCTCGTGCCAATTGCATTGGACGAGTGGCTGGACATAACGGATTGTTACACTAATTTTTTTGAATCTATCCTTGTCCAAATTCGTATCCGAACATTCAAACAGGCCAAATTTATTCTGTTTTGGAAAATAACAACAACAATTAGTTACTTTTCTATCAAATTTTGGATACGTTCTCTTCATATTCCAATTCTCTGCAATCACCCGAATTTCTACAACTAATCAAATTTGAACATTAATATTTATTATTCTTCACACTAATGATAACCAAATCGATAACAGTTCAACAATGATCAAGTCTGGTAAACAATGCGTGATTCTTAACGTAGTCTAACATATTTGTTCTATCATAACGCAGTACCATATTCTTCCTTCGCTCCGAGAGCCTCAAATAGACTTTGTTGAGCTTCGGATCGCCACCTGTGCGCAGAGAAATTAGCTTAGCCTCTTGCATTGAACACTCTAATTTAAGCTGTCCAAGCCACTTCCAGAATTGAGGTTTCTTGCCACCCGTGGTTCCCATCGCCAGCTGCAAAGATCGATGCCACGCTTCAAGTGAGTTTGTAGTCTTCGCTTTTCCCTCTCGTGCTAATTCAGTACAGTTCCACAGAGAATGAGCAAATAGCGGGCGTCGAATTCCGTCTTCTCCCTCATGTCCAATCCAAGTCTCAAACAGAAAAACTACATTTAACGAAATCAAGACAAATTAGTCAAACATACTCTTAAAGTAGTTGATGAAACTTTGTTCAGGTGATCCTACTGCAAATTTAGCGCACTGTTCTCCCACAATAAGATAGTAGCAAGCAACGACATCCACAACAGGTACATACACTAAACTTTTGAGTTTTTTGACGACTATGCTAAAGAGTCCTCCGCTTTCGTAGACTTTTTTCAACTTCAGCTTTGCAACTTTCTTGATGTGCGCCTGAGCAAAGTGAAACATACATCCGTGGATTGTGACCACTAAAAAGTTATGCGAAAGAATGAATAACAAAAGAATGCGGCAGAAGCAACATACGAGGGAAAACTGCCGCAAAACTAGAAAACAGGGCTATTTCGTAGTCCATATGAGCACTGGGACCACAATAGTTGGAAGGATACGTTTGACTTTGCGGAAGAATCCAGTATATGTTCCAGCAGATTTCTTGGCAAGAGCACATGCAAACATGGAACGAAACTTTCACCGATCTTGGCATTAATTGTCATCAGTTGTTTCCATTCTTCTGGCACCAGCTTGAACGTTCCGTCCATCCCCCAGTATTCGGCCAATCGAAGACACTGCACAATAAACATTAACTTTTCATTTTGACTTATCAGGCGAAGTAATCTTACCTCCATCAAAGCAGGCGTAAAAAAATAATCATTCGTCGCGATCCTCTTCCTGTATCCTAGAGAACAAACGGAACTTCTTTGTACAGCCTCAAGTCCTCGGGAATTACCAAATTACATGGCAGGCACGATCCATTTGGACAGTCATTCAGTTTCTAAATGCAAATTTAAATTGAAAATTTTTAAAGATCTACCGAAAAAGTAATATACCTTCTGATGATACGATACAGCCCTTGCCACATTTGTCGAGTCTACAATAGCTTTAGCTTGCTCCGATATATGTTCAGTTACTTTGGCGTAAATTTTGCGCGCACACAACTGAAACTTTTGTGAGGAAAAACTCAGGACAACTCTAGAAATACTTAAACTTACATCTTTCTGACGAGCCATCTCTGCTACTTCCAAACTGATTGCTCGTAGCTCCACATCAACTGCTTCTGCTGTATGTACATGTTGCCCAAGGCTCATTCCAACTCATGGTCCATCCTTATTGCTTTCCAGAGTTTGCTTGCACCCATCTGAATATCTTTTTGCGCAGCGCCAGTGCTTGACCTGATCTGCGTTGGTGAAAGAATAGTTATAGCAGTGCCCTAAACATACAGCAGACTTGATTGGTGCACGCCTCGCAAAAATAGTAGGAAAATACCTTCACAAACGATAAGACTCTTGCTTCGACGAGATTGGATTAGACGCAGCTCCACTTCAGGCATAACCACAGCTTCTCGCTTTTTCGCCCTTCTCTTCGGAATAACTTGACAAATTAGGCTTGCATGGACTTGAGCAGGATTTTCCACTGTGCGCTGGATTTCTTCAAGCTCTTCTTCTGAAGAAGTTGCTTCGTCTTGACTGCTGCTATATTCGATGTCACTGAGCATCTTAAAATACAGTAATGATGATAACGAAAATCATACACCATTATGTCAGGTAATAAAAAACAACACGCAAAGCTATGACACCATAACAACCATAACAAATAGGGCTTGAAATAGTGGCGTAACTAGTGATTTTTGAAGTAGTTATCGGTGAAACATTCGATTATTGAAAGGCGCGAAAAAATGAAATCAGCGATTGGCGAAATCTCTTAATTGGCGAAACCTCTGACTTTCGAAACATGTGATTATTCAAATAGGCGCTTTTTGAAACATCTAATTGTCGAAGCTATGTAAAGCCCATTTTGGTATATGAGACGTCTCAAAAACGACGATTTTTTTCGATTTTTTGACGGAATGAAATTTGGTATAATTTTCAGGTATGATGAGGACCCGCAATTCAAGCTATCGAAGAAGCAGAGAGCAGGACAGAAATCAAGAATCAATGAGTCAACCGGTCCAAAAGCAGAAAGTTTCAGCAGGTGTAACAGGTTGGCGTTTGGTACCTCTTCAGTGTTGACACTTATTTTTTACTTTAGCAAACTGCGCATAAGACTGTGGCCGGAAAAGCTCCGAAAAAGTCTGTAGGTGTCAAGACAGATGCTCGTGCCGGAGTTGATGGTGGAATCTAGAAGGCGCGTCGCTATCATCCTGGCACTGTTGCTCTTCGTCGACTGATTTGGTGCTCCGTAAGCTTCCGTTCCAGCGCCTTGTCCGTGAAATTGCGCAAGAGTTCAAGACAGTTCTTCGATATCGGTACGTTCCTTTTGCGACTCCGGATATGTCCTTTAATAATCTATTTGTTTTTAGGGCTTCTGCCGTTCTTTCTCTTCAGGAAACCACGGAAATGTATTTGACAGCCTCTTCGAAGACAGCAATTTGTGTGCCATCCATGCCAAGCGGGTCACCGTCATGTGCAAGAATCTTCAGCTGGCTCGTCGTCTTCGTGGTCAACTTCATGCTGAGGCTTTGGAAGGAATTGCAACACAATCGTTACACAGTCATACTCTTTACAACTACTCCAAAGTTCTTCTAAGAACCACTTTGTTTTGTCTTTCTCATAAGTTGTTCTGAATAAACGCATTTATTCTGTAGTTTTTGTACTCGTATTCATACTTTCTCTGTGTTATAAGGTGAGATAGTCAAGTGGATTGTCAGGATTATGTCATAGTGAACGAGATTTAGATCCCTTCTCTTTTTGCGGTTAAAAGACCTATTTTAGTGTTTTTGCAATTTTTTTTACAAATAGTGAAAGGGCAAAATCTTTGATTCGTAAGGTTGAGATGTTGAAGTTTTAAATAAAGCTGATTACGTTCTTAACTAGAGATGGGCATTTCCCTTTCCCTAATATTAATACCGATATTTTTTGGTCCTCTCCAGACCCAATACCAACATTTCAAAGTTTGGACCTCAATATATTGCCCAATACCAATTTTTTTAGGTATACGATAAGGTATACGATGTAATTTCTAAACAAAAGATCTTTTGGAGTAAAAGACCGTGTGCTTTTTGCAAAAAAACAGTTCATTTTGGTGAAGAAAAGACAAAAAATTTAAAAAGGCGGGTAAAAACGCTAATTTAATTCTTGGCGTTTTGTTTAAGTTAAACTGATTATGAATTCGAATTTTAGGCCCCTGTGGGTAGGCCCCATTATTCAAAACTATGTTCAACATCTTTTTGTTAGTGGGCACTGTGTGATTAGTGGCCCCTTTATTCCCTTCCCTCCCAATACAGCCCTTAATCCTTTAAAATTTAAAAGGCGCCAATTTAAAAAATATTTTTTCCAAAATTTTCGAAAATTTCACCTTGGGGGACCAAGGCAAATCGAAAATTTTTTTTCACTTTCTCAGAATCTGATGATCATTTCCCATGAAAATCCGGGTCGAGAAACACGAATATGCTGTCTTGCCTTGAACGGCTCTAGGTAAATTGCCCCTCTTCAAATTGCCCCTCGGTAAATTGCCCTTCAGGTAAATTGCCCCTCGGTAAGTTCCCCTCAAATTTGTCTTGAGACGATTTTTTTATTAAAAAAAGATTTTTTCCAAGTCCAGCTACCAAATCACAGTGCTTCATTGGAGGCGGTATATCCACCGCGGTGAAACCCCCGTCCTGGATTCCACCTCCAAAATTTTGAGGCTACAGGTTCAAATCCTGGTGGTAGCAGACTTTACGTGGTAAGTCATAAACTGGTATTTGCGGGACCACTCAATCTCCGGTTGAGTAAGGCAAACCACCTAGTACCTTTTTCTAAAATGGGTATCCACATCCAGATTCTGGAATTTGGGATTTGGCCACAAGTAGCTAAAATCATTGTACCCTGTTCAGAACCATGTCCTGAACACTGTTCGATAATGCTAAAAAAGCGATTTGACTTGCAGTAACCCAGTTCTGGAGTAGTTCCCTATCTCTTAGGGTATCTAAGTGGTGGAGCTGACACTCTCACTCGCACTCTCACTGTTCTCAATGACTTTTTTTGAGTCTCACTTACACTTTCAGTAAAAATTTTGCAGAAATTCAAATTTTTCAGTCTGAACCAATCAAACCAAGTGGTCGTCCACTTGAAACAATTTTTTTTTACCTTTTCATGTTCCAAAACCTATTTTCTGGACTAATTCGGACATGCTGAGTATGGTTTGATAGTGGTAAAATGCCGTTTTTCGAGCATTTTTGAGTTTTGGTAATATCGAGTTTTGGTAAAATCAATTATTTCCCAGTACTCAAAAAATACCATAGAAAACCTGATTTTACTATTATCAAACCATATTCAGCATGTCCGAATTAGTCCAGAAAACAAGTTTTAGAACCTCAAAACGTAAAAAAAATTCACACCAAGTGGACGATCACTTGGTTTTGTGGTATTCAGGTAGTCTTACTCAGGTTTGGAAACTCAGGTATGTGGTGGTACCCGTGTAGTGATATTTTTGTCTTGTGAAGAGCTCCTATAATTTAAAATGTCTTTCTATTATCCAACCTCAGTTCTACTAAATAATCCATGCATCAACTAAACCAAATGGTCGTCCGCTTGGATCAAAATTTTTTTCACGTTTTCATGGTCTAAAAGTTGTTTTCTGGACTAACTCAGGCATGCTGAAGACGGTTTAATAATAGTAAAATCAGGTTTCTATGGTATTAGATAGGCGGACAATTGTCCAATTTGCCCGGACAATTGTCCGGGCAATTGTCAGTTTCACAACCCTACTAAAACCCATGATACCCCCCTGTGGTTCGAAAAAAAATTTTTTCTCAGAACCAAAAAACAGCCGGCTTTCTCATAAAATCGGGGTCGAGAAACTCGAATATGATGTTATCTCCTCCATCCGATCACTCCCGTGGAGGGGGGATTGTAAACTGCAACCAAAGTCGCGTCCTTGAATATCAAGCCTTAATATCGCGTCCTTAAATGTCGGGCCTCAAATTTCGGGTCTTGAGTGTAGAGACTTAAATTTCGAGCAGTGAATACTTCGTCCACATTCATCGGACTTGAAATATTGCGCCACAAATATTGGGCCAACAGTGTTCTGTCCACAAATTTCGGGTCTTAAATTTCGGGCTTCATATGCTGCATCCACAAATCTCGATGTGTAAATATCAATCCACATATAACGAGATCTGAATTTCGGGACTCACGTTTCCCTTTCTAAATGTCGAAGCTCCAAAGTCCATTATTTATTTTCCGTCCATTTAAGTCGGCTTCTAACCTTAAATCGTCAAAAACTAATCCCTCAGCTGACGCGTCCTTAAATGTTAAGGCTCACATGTCACCACGCCAAAAAATAGCAAATACAGTCAAACCTCGATAAGCCGGCACCCCTAGGTACCGAACTTGCCGGTTTATCGGGGTGTCGTCTTCCTTAAAAGTCGAGTACCTGGCCAAGTCAAGTGTCGACAGGGTGCCGGCTTATCAAGGGTGCCGGTTTATCGGGGTGCCGGTTTATCGAGGTTTGACTGTAGAACAAAAAGGGGTCGTGTGTTTCAAGCTCAC
>SADC01001058.1:39307-161208 GCA_004194705.1 Ditylenchus dipsaci | reverse complement strand
TTTGATCACTGTGAATTTTTTTTGGCTTGAACACCCAAGCAAACAAAAGGAGACCCACTTGGTCGGAAAATATCAATAAAAATTTATTTCAGTCATACACCAACCATACGATAACCGAAAAATCATAATGTCCTGGTATAAATAGTCAAGTACGAAAAACTTATAGAAAAACCAAGCTGAAGATAACTACGAGAAGATTACGTCAAACACACGTACAAAAACTAACCCTCCTCATCAGAAAAAACTGATGCAACTTCGACTTTTCAAACACTAATTACAAATACTTACTCAAACGGAATTCTTTATTTGAAAACAAGAGAGCACTACAGTGCGTTTCATAATTTTACAGGCACCCTCTTTTTAGGTGTTTAAGAGACATTTTTTAAAGTAAATAAAAAACCCGTTTTCACAAACAAGAAAGCATATCGATAACTTAGTAATTATGCAAAAAATATTGGGGATGTTGGGTCATGAAAAAAAAAATAGACCGAAAATTCAAATTACCACCGTTTCAAATTTTACAAGGCAGTTAGAGTAAAAAGCTGTATTTCATAACATGATGCTTGTGTATTTGGTGAGCTGGCGACTGGAGCTGTCGAAAAACCAAGTGCTTCCGTGGTCAAACTCGAGAGAAAAATATTGGAAAGGGTCGATGGACAAAGTAGTATTCACAGTTCTGTCGCTCTTGCTTATCTATAAACCTTTGCAGATTCTCTACCGCAGATGAGGAAAGCCGCATCCCGCACAGCATTGGAGCACTGAAGAAGTTTTTCCAACGTTGCACGAGGAAGAGGTTTCCTTCTTGTGAAGTACCTGCGAGATCTGAAGAAGAGGAGTTCAAGAGTTTGCATTATACACAGAGGAGCCGTAGTGAAACCAAGCGACGAAGGCTTTCAGGATAACTTTTTGATTTATGCAAGTGAGTCCTGTTTTTAAGCTTATACTGGCACTTCTTCTAAAAAGCTTACATCTATTTTTTCTTTGTTGCAGATAAAAGCATGGCCATCTTTGGGACAAAGAAGCAGCTGAATCTTTTCCGATGCTCAAAAGACTCTTATCTTCGATGGAGCCGTTTAAGTACCGACCGCAGGACACCTACCAGATCTACCAGGGGATTCGGCTTTATCAACGAAACTCACTGCCTGCCACTTGTCACTGTGCTGATGAGAGGGAAACATCGAACCCTGTATGAGAAGATGTGGAGAAAAAGTAAAATTTATTTGGGAGGATACTCTGGATACCAGGATACTCTGGAGTTTCGCCAGTCCCACTCGCCAGAACCCTAAGGGTCCTAGGGATTTCTTGACCTGAAAGATCTTTTTTTTCAGTTTTCACATATTTTTAGCGCTGTTTTGTGCGCCACAATTGCGAGGACCTTTATGGTTTTGGCAATATTTGAAGCTTCTGTTGCTAATTACAAGGTTACTTCCGCATATCACTCACTCAAAGTTTCCTCATCTCATTAGTTTATCGTCTCTACTTTAGGTCACCGCCATGGATGTGGTTCTATGCTCTGAAGCGCCAAGGCAGAACTCTCTACGTCTTTGGTGGGTGAATCGCTGCTGCAATCCGGAATTTCTCCTAACTCTCTATCGTTTATATTATGGCCCTTCGTTATCGCTGCTCCAAAGCACTCTCTACAGTGCGTTTCATAAATTTTACAGGCACCCTCTTTTAGGTGTTAGAGAGACATTTTTCAAGTAATAAATAAAACCCGTTTCAACAAAAAGATAAGCTTAGTCGATAACTTAGTAATTATGCAAAAAATATTGGGGATGTTGGGTCATGAAAAAAAATATGACCGAAAATTCAAATTACCACCGTTTCATAATTTTACAGGCAGTTAGAGTAAAAGCTGTATCATACATGATTCTTGTGTATTTTGCTCGCAAGCAAGCAATTAGCAAGCAAAGGCGAATGCCCAATACCAATATATTTTGGCCCTCTCTAGACCCAATACCATATTTCAAAGTCGTGGCCCCAATATATTGCCCAATACCAATATTTTTTTCAGAAGTCTATTTTTTCATCAAAAATATCGAAAAAAGTTCCTAATTCAGTCTAATCTCGATTTAGTAACCCACTGGAACTGATTTTTTGGCCTAAAGAAACGAATTGATCCATTCGGTTTTTATTAGGTTATTAATCGAAGTGTGCTCGAAATCGATTAATCGAGCAATTTTTAAACTCAATTTGTACGAATTAAATTTCGGACGATCTGAATTTCAGACTAATTAAAAGGGCATTGCCGTCTCCCATAACGGTTGTCCCCCGCCAATTCAAAAATTTCCTGATCATTGAACTCTGCACGATTTTTTTCAACTTGGTTTCTAACACAATATACCTGAAATTAATTTCTAGGCCTTGTTGTTAGAAACCAGCTGAGAAATCCGTACAGAACGTCAATGATTAGGCGAAAATTTTTGAATTGGCGGGGACAATTCAAACAGGGTGGCAATGCCCTTTAAGGACAATAGCCGTCGCCGAAAACGAGATTTCGAATGTTTGAATTTGAGCGGGCAGTTCTCTTTCGTCTTCATTGTACTGTTTTGAGTCATTCGAATGCAGAGTCAATAGAGTACAAGTGCGAGACAAAGAGAACTGTCCTGTGCAAATTCAAACATTTGAAATTCTCGTTGTCGGCGACGGCTATGGTCTTTAACATTGGCGACACTGAATTTTTGCACGAAATTAATGTCATTGCACCAGCGTCGAATGTAGGAGAAATAATTAGAAATAAATCTTGCTGTGGTGTGCACAAATGGGAAAAGAAAACTCGATTTTGTCAAAAAAAACACTTCTAGTCATAATTTGTTTTAATTGTCATCCAATTAGGCCGAAAAAAAGAGGAAATATGAGTGAAATTGAAATTTCTATTGAAAAATTTCATTATTTAGCACCAATATCTTGTCAAACCAATAGCAATACCAATATTCGAAAGTCCCAACAATATCCAATACCAATATTTAAGCGCCTTTATTTGACCCAATACACAATACAGTAACTCCCGATTTAGTATAAACACCGATTTAGTGTAACCCCTCGGTTTAGTGTAACCTGGATTAAATCATTTTGGCCGGGTTTATTAACAATAGACTAAGAATGAACCCTCGATTTAGTGTACACTCGATTTAGTATACACTGGAGCCAGTCCCCAGGGTGTACACTAATCGGAGTTGATGTATCCAATACAATACATTGTTTGTTTCCATCTCTAGCCATAATGACTTTGAAAATTTTTTGGTTGTATATATGAGTAGAACATTTATTACTGGCAAAGTGTACTATTTCGCAAACTGTGGATTTGAAAACGTATATTTCAAATAGCGAAGAATTGGCGAAATGCTAACTCGATTTTTTGACAACTCGCACAATCGTATTCGAATTATGAAGAACTCGCAAAAATTATATTTCATATAATTATCTTCGTGATAATGGCTTTGTATACTGGTTGACTCGCAAAGTTTATTTTTCGAGTGAGCGTCACTCGAATATCATTTTTATCACAAGCGTTTTATTAGTTTTACATAAAGTGAGCGAAACAGAGACATTAATGTTTTAAGGGTGTAAAAACTGAGTGTGCTTGTTTCTAATACCAATTGACTGTATTGTTAACATCGATAATAACTTTTGATCGCTTTGATCGTCTACTTGGTTATAAAAATATAGCTACCATTACCTTAAAACCTCTACTAATCCGGCATGCCGGAGTATTTTGCAACCAGTAAATATTAAAATCTAGCGTTAAGTTGTGACATCCAAACAATACCCGAATAATTGAAATTTCGGTGCGTGAACGTTTCACCAAAAATACGCATATGCGTATTTTTGGTGAAACGTTCAAAACAACAGGGGACCAAGGCAGTTTTTTTACGTTTTTTCTCGAAATTTTTAGATTGTGTCCGCTTTTATCACCCACAATCACCGCAAACACCGAAATCGTATTGTATCGAATCAGTATTGATACAACTTTTGGGTTTTACCTGCCTGCCTTCGCAGGCACCCTAATTCAATAGGAAGCCCCTTTGGGGGTACATGGTCCGGGATAAGGCTGACCCTTCGAAATGCTTAAAACCTGTTTTTGAAACAATTGGCTGTGTGATAGGATTGTGACTCATGTGATAGGCTGCGTGACTTTTGTAAAATCAATCTAAAAATTTTCGAAAAAACGTAAAAAACTGCCTTGGTCCCCCTGTTGTTTTTGAACGTTTCACCAAAAATACGCATATGCGTATTTTGGTGAAACGTCCCTTTACCGAAATTTCACCCGACAATTTTATATCCTATATCAAAACTGACAATTCTGTAACGAGACAACTATAACATTTTCATCAAAAATTCCTATTTTAATTTTATACTTTGATCTTGTAATTCCGGCTTATCGTAAATCCACCACTTCCAGGAGGCACAAGAGCATTTCTTTGAATGATTGGAGCATTGAACCAACCTCTTCGACGATTTGCAAGATTTTGATTAATTCCGGGCACATTTATGGCCACAGGCTGTTGCTGAGCGATACCACCTATATATACCACAATATATATTTATATAACTGGGAATTGAAAATTTCACGTGGAAACTCACCATTTCTTAAACTTGTTGGACGGTTCCATCGATTGGAGTAGGCAGCTTCAGTTATTCTGGCAAGACTCATGTTCACTTGATTGGAATCGAAATCATTGACGGCTCTTTGTAACACAGGAATTCCTTGTAGAGCTGGTCTCCGTTGAGCACAACATCATTAGAAGTTTTGAATAAAAAAATGAAAAACGAACATCCATCATCTAGAGTGATGATTTATGATCATGCGTTTTTGCCCAGTTTCTTCTCCAGAGTCGAACATCACAAAAGGAGAACCATCACATGCGTCCGCCAGAGATCAGGTATTCTCAAGTTGGAAGGATCAGTGTGCCTTCTGGAAAGAGCTTCTAAAAGTACTGGAAAAAATGAAACAGAGTAATGCGCAACGAAACAAACCATCTTGACCAGGCTTAAACGATGACCCAGTTTGTCTATGTCAAGCGCAAAGCGAACTTCATCAGAAATACCTTCTGTGGCTGCAGCAATAATAGAACGGTTCGTAGCCTAGAAATTAAAAAATATCTTACGTGACAATTCTAACTCTCACCATAGGATTAAGGAAAGCCATTTTCAACGCCTTGTCCACAGTGACATCAACTTCTACTTGCAAGGATCTCCGTCATGATTATGTCCTCTGGTTGACTCGCGAACGTATTCTTGCACGGTTGATCCAACTTGAATCTTCGTCCAAACTTTCTTCTGGCATCGGCACCCGGCAGTAAAAAGTCACTTCAGTGTGCAAAATATCTCTACTTGTTCCAACACATCTACCACTGCCTTCTGATACATCTTGTAGCCTCAAAAATTTCGATCATAATTTCAATAAATGAACAAAGAAATACCTTCATAAACCATTATCAGCTGTTTTTCTTTCGCTTCGGATGAATCTGATCTGAGCCCCTTCGATAGATTTGCAAAGCTCTCGATTTGTTTGTCCACTTAAAAGATCTCGGAAGTCAGCGTGCCCATCCACTTGCAGAGCTTGTTGAGGTTCATTAGACACCAGCAGGTCGTCATCGCTCGAATCGCCAAATACATTAATTTCCTCATCGCTAGAGTGATCCATCAAAATCTGTAAATAAACTTTTTTTATAGCTTTGATATGAGATAGAAGCTCGTAAAATGAAATATTGCAGGTGCCAAATATTGATGTGACTAAAAAAATAGTTCTCAGAAGTAAATTGCACAAAAAACAAGCAATTCAAACTACTTTTTCACGAGTTATCCGAATTCGAATTACTTTTTGTGCGAGTTCTTCGTTTTCCGAGTGACACTGTCCCAGTTTGGCGTTTTGCCAGTTTGACATTTTGCCAATTACATTTGTGCGAATCGAACATTTTGCCAGATGTCAAAATTCGGATTACCAACATTCTAATCGATATACAGCCAAAATTTTTTACTGGCAAAAAGTACTATTCGCAAAATAGTGATTTGAAAAATGTATATTTCAAATAGCGAAGAATTGGCGAAACGTCAACTCAAAAAATGTCAAACTCGCAAAAACGTAATTCGATTTTTGGAGAACCCGCAAAAAATTTTGCATATAGTTATCTTCGCGATAAGCGGTTTTGTATACTGTTTGACTCGCAGAGCTTATTTTTTGAGCTGTTGTCACTCGGATATGGTTCATAACACAACTGTTGCATTAGTTTTATATATAGTAAGCTGCAATACCCGGGGAAGGTACCTGATAAGGTGGATATCCACTGATATGGCCTGAAAAATAAAAATTCTTGAAAAATAAAAATAAGCCTTTTTTCCTTAGAATTGTGTATGGAATTGGATTTGTTAAGAGGATAAATTAATATTTCGCCATCCCAACTTCAATACCTGGGGTAGATACCTCCTGGTCAGGCGCATATCCACCTGAATGGCCTGAAATAAAATTATTTAAAAAAAAATCGTGCTATCACACTTGAAATCCTGTAGAGAATGCGGTTTGACACTACCAAACTACAATTTTTCCTACTCCAATCCAAAAACTCGAGGCGAGTGACGATCTCAGTATCCGCCACCTAGGTATCTCTACATAGGTAGCACTACCTGAAAGCAGCAATCAAGAAACTCCGTGGTTTTACAACGGCAAAAAGGATAACACTAAAAAATTATGTGTCAGAAGTAATTTCTCTAAAAACACGAAATTCAAAACTTGCTTTTGCCAACCATATAAATTCAAATCATTCGTTTTGCGAGTTTGACATTTTGCCAATTAAATTTATGCGAATCGAACATTTTGCCAGTTGTCAAAAATTCGAATTACCAATTTTTTAATCGATATACAGCCCATTTTTATCACTTTAACTGATCAAAATTTTAATTGGAAGTTTAAGGCTACAGCAAAATAAGAGCACCATGATGTAGCGCAATTCAAGAACTACAAAACCCACTTTACACAGTAGCTTTTAAAATCTGGGTGTTGAGATATGGCTTTTTTGAAAAATTAATATCTTGAAAAGTGACCAAAATCAAATTTTCTCCAATTTTTTTGAAATTTTAGTCACATTTTCAAGATATTAAATTAATATTATTAATTATTTCAAAAAGCCATATCTCAACACCCAGATTTTTAAAAGCTACTGTGGAAGTGGTTTTGTAGCTCTTGAACTGTGCTACATCATAATGCTCTTATTTTGTAAAGCCTCGAACTACCAATTAGAATTTTAATCAGTTAAAGTGATAAAAATGCCTATCAACATCCTAAAATGACCTCACATGTGTTTGTAGCCAAATAATGGCTTTTCTAAATTATTCTAATGAAACTTTAGGCACTTTTAGTTCCCCCCCCCCCCCCATACTCGGTTTTTTGAAAAGTGACCAAAATCACCACCCGAACTCATTTTTTCTGGATATGGATTTTTTGGTGCAAAAAAATTTCTTTTTGGTGCAAAAAGATTTTATTTTGGTGCAAAAAAATTTGGTGCAAATTAGATCTTTTTTGGTGCAAATTGAATCTTTTTGGTGCAATATAATTTTTTTTGGTGCAAAAAGATTTTATTTTGGTGCAAAAAAATTTGGTGCAAATTAGATCTTTTTTGGTGCAAATTGAATCTTTTTTGGTGCAAATATAATTTTTTTGGTGCAAAAAGATTTATTTTGGTGCAAATCGCCGTGGTGCAAATTGAATTTTTTTTGGTGCAAATAATTTTCTTTTTGGTGCAAATTGAATTCTTTTTGGTGCAAATAGTATTCTTTTTGGTGCAAATCCAATTCTTTTGGTGCAAATCGTATTCTTTCTGGATAATATTTTTGCCCGTATAATACTCTTTTTCGCTCATTGCATATTTCTTTTTGCCTGTAGATTTTGAATGGCCGTAGAATATTCGTTTTGCCCGTAGATTTCTCTTTTTCTATTTTTTCTACCTGTAGATTTTAAAATTTTGAGGAAATTCAAATTTTATGGTCAGAAAACGACTTGGTTTGCTCAGAATCCAACCTCAGAGTGGCCAAGTTGGTTTTTTGGAGTTTATTAAAGGGGGAGTAAACTTATTGCGAAAATTCGATTGCGCGCATCAGAATCCTTTTTCGATCGGCTCAATCTCTCAGAATCCGGATTCCGCCATTTAGAACCACCTTTATTATTGGTTCAGGGTACCTAAATACTAGTTGGTAGTGGTTTTGAAGGGTGAGGTATACTTCATATACGCATTTCTTAAGTCATAGGTTTGACTACCACTGGCTGCACACCTTTTTTTTCCTTTTATTTACAAGTTTTGTGTCAAAATTATCCTCACACTCTTGGCTGTCCAACAAGATTATCAGAGCAAGCTTTCACACCTAGTGAAGCTTGTATTCAGGCTGAAGTGGGCTAAATTTCCGAAAATCGACGGTTTTCAGTAATTTCTTTGATTAGTTACATTGAAATTTTCTGACCTTTTTTACAAGTCAGACTTTTTATATACCGAAATGTAGCCAAGAATCTAGGCTTTCGTTTCAGCTATCAAACAAAAGAAAGTTAGTATGAAATTGAAGCTGAAATTCAAAAAACATCAAACGATTTCCGATTCCATGCACTCCCACCCAGGGCTGTCACGGGCTAGATACCTTGTTTTTCTGTAGTGATTTTGGTTTGTTAAAATTTTTATCTGATTCACCATGAAATTATAACTCTAGTAAGTCACTAAACGCGTTGGTGAATAAATAAAATAAAAGTAGAGGTTTAGGCTAAACAAATTTTATACGCATCATTGTGGATGGTTTTCTTTCATTCTGATGGTCATTTGCTTCAATTCGCAAAATTGAGGCAGTTTCTGACAGCAAAGCAGTGCTGATTGCAATCTATTTCTAGACAGTTTTCGACCCTAGAAGTCAGTAAAATTAATATAAAAAATAAGATGTGCGCCTAGCGGGATAAAAACGGACGATTTAGGGCGATGCGTACATAAAGTGTAAATCCACCCCCCCCCCTCCCCTCATTGAGTGCTTCTAAATGGCGGAATCCGGATTCTGAGAGATTGAGCCGATCGAAAAAGGATTCTGATGCGCGCAATCGAATTTTCGCAATAAGTTTACTCCCCCTTTGATAAACTCCCAAAAAACCAACTTGGCCACTCTGAGGTTGGATTCTGAGCAAACCAAGTCGTTTTCTGACCATAAAATTTGAATTTCCTCGAAATTTTAAAATCTACAGGTAGAAAAAATAGAAAAAGAGAAATCTACGGGCAAAAACGAATATTCTACGGCCATTCAAAATCTACAGGCAAAAAGAAATATGCAATGAGCGAAAAAGAGTATTATACGGGCAAAAAAATATTATCCAGAAAGAATACGATTTGCACCAAAAAGAATTGGATTTGCACCAAAAAGAATACTATTTGCACCAAAAAGAATTCAATTTGCACCAAAAAGAAAATTATTTGCACCAAAAAAAATTCAATTTGCACCACGGCGATTTGCACCAAAATAAAATCTTTTTGCACCAAAAAAAATTATATTTGCACCAAAAAAGATTCAATTTGCACCAAAAAAGATCTAATTTGCACCAAATTTTTTTTGCACCAAAATAAAATCTTTTTGCACCAAAAAGAAATTTTTTTGCACCAAAAAGAAATCTTTTTGCACCAAAAAAATCCATATCCATTTTTTCTGCACAACACGATGCGAGAAGCATATATAAACAGTTTCTGAATAAAAAATTTAACTTCGCCAAAAGAAATTGCCTCCCACCCCTCAGTCAAAAATGGTCATTTTAAGGCATTTTCAATATTAAAGAAAAATAAAAATGATCGATTTTGAACAGGTTTTTACTTTCTGGAGCCTACCGCATAAAGAAACTTTGGTATGCATATGTTTTTACATCCAGAGTCAATTCATAGCAAGACTCTTGGTTAAAAATGCATTTAGAGGCCTTTTGCCAAGTTCCAGCAAGAAAAATATGATAAATCACCCAAAAATGACCCTAAAATGCCTTAAAATGACCATTTTTGACTGAGGGGTGGGAGGCATTTTTTTGTCGAAGGTCAAAATTTATTTGTCACAAAGTGTTTAAATATGCTTCCCACATCGTGTTGTACAGAAAAAATGAGTTCGGGAGGTGATTTTGGGTCACTTTTCAAGAAATCCGAGTATGGGGGAGGGAACTATAAAAGTGCCAAACTTAATATACCATTTGAAAGAAGAAGGAAAGAGCTGCAAAATGATATCATTGAAATGATTTTTGGATGCAAGAATCATGTTAAAAAAGCCGTTTAAAAATCCGTCGGGTATTTTTGGGACACCCGGTATCTTTCGTGGCTAGGGGAAACTTGCCAAAAACGAAATTTGCCAAATACGAATTTGCCAAATCGAAACGCGCCAAAACGAACTTTGGCCAACGAACCAACAGGGGGACCAAGGCAGTTTTTACGTTTTTTTCTAAATTTTCTAAACTATGTCCTAACCACCTAAAACCACTCCAAACAGCCTAAAACCACCTAAAACAGCAAAAACCACCCAAATCACACTAAACAACGCAAAACACCCCGAACCACCCAAAACTACACCAAACAAAAATTTTGCGGGAATTTGAATTTTTAGTCTGAACCAACCAAACTAAGTGGTCGTCCACTTGGATCAAAACATTTTTTTTTCACGTTTTCGGGTTCCAAAACCAGTTGCGTTCCAAAACTTGATCCAAGTCGACGACCACTTGGTTTGGTTGGTTCAGACTAAAATTTAAATTAAATTTATAATTTTAAATTTTGTTTAGCGAAGTTTTGAATGGTTTCTGGTGGCTTTTGGTGTTCTCGGTGGTTTGGTGTGATTTCGGGTGGTTTTGGGTGATTTTGGATGGTTTTCGCTGGTTTGGGGTGGTTTTAGGTAGTTAGGACACAATTTCGAAAATTTTGAAAAAACGCAAAAATTGCCTTGGTCCCCCTGTTAGTTCGTTGGCCGAATTTCGTTTCGGCAAATTTCGTATTGGCATATTTCGTTTTGGCATATTTCGTTTTGGCGCATTTCGATTTGGCATATTTCGTTTTGGCAAATTTCGTTTTGACAAATTTCGTTTTGACAAATTTCGTTTTGGCAAAACATACGTTTGGCAAATTTCGTTTTTGGCAAGTTTCCCCTAGCCTCTTTCGTCACTTCTTTGTCACCGTATTATATCCAATCTTTGTATAATTGACGGATCTTAACGTTCACATTACACAGATGAAGCAACAAAAGTTTTTCTATGTAAAAAATTGGGATGAAATTTTTCGTACATCTAGCATGAAGAACTGGCGGATCAACTTCACATTTGCAGCATTACGCGATTCCCTGAGAATTTTTCATAAAATCCTTCATTTTCATGCACTAATTCAGTAACTTTCCACGGCGTGGTGCTCTAATATAGACTGGTGCTTTATTAGAATAAATACAATAGTCCTATTTTACGACTATTTTTGAATTGGCTGTAACTAATTTCACCCGCCAAATTACTGATTTACCCCGCCAAATTAATTTTTTACCCCGCCAAATTTGAATTTTGAGCAAAATACTCATTTACCCCGCCAAATTACTGATTTACCTGGCCAAATTTGAATTTACCCCGCAAAATTTGAATTTATCCCGTCAAATTTGAATTTTCGGTGAAATTTTGCAGTAAATTTTGCGGGAATCCGAATTTTATAGTCAAAAAATGACTTGGATCGCTCAATATCCCACCCAGAGTGGCCAGAAACCCTGAATCGCTCAGAATTTCACCCTGAACCATTCTCAACCATCTTAAACAACCCTAAATCATCCCAAACTGCTCCGAACTAGTATCTAACTGCCCTAAATCAGTGCTTAGGGTGGTTTAAGATGGTTGAGAATGGTTCAGGGTAAAATTGTGAGCGATTCAGCCGATCGGACTGGAATTCTGATCCGCCGAATGGAATTTTTGCAAAAAGTCTACTCCCTTTAGTAAACCCCCAAAAACCAACTTTCAGGGGCTTCTGGCCACTCTGGGGTGGGATATTGAGCGATCCAAGTCATTTTTTGACTATAAAATTCGGATTTTCGCAAAATTTACTGCAGTATTTTACCGAAAATTTAAATTTGACGGGATAAATTCAAATTTGGCCAGGTAAATCAGTAATTTGGCGGGGTAAAACAATTTGAGCCTTTTTGAATTTAGGACTAGTATTATTTTAAAAAAATAGGACTACTTTAGGACTTTTTAGCCCGAAAATAGTCCTTTTTAAAGGCTTTAAGACCTTTTGTAGTACCCTAGTAGTGTACAAATAGGCCGGACAATTGTCCTATTTGTCCGAACAATTGTCCACCGCGTAACCCTAACAAATACTAACGAATTGGTCGAAGGACAGTTTTAATTTCTATAGTCTAGAACAAAAATGATTTTATGTATGAATAAAATAAATAAAATTAGTTCCAATATTTATGAGCTTCAACCATGGATTTTTGTGCTGATCAATATCTCGACTACTGATTTGAGTCATATTGCAGTTCAATTTGAAGAAGTTCATCTCAGGTTCTTCTGTTTTTGGCACGCCTTGACCATGCTTGTTCACCAACTTTGTCATAATCTTTTTTAATATTTCACTAGTCACTTGGACACAGCCTCTAACATCCAATTTCTCTAATTGCTCACAGCTGTTTAGCACATATAGTATAGAATCATCAGTGATTTTTTGACAATTATGTATTTGAAGCCACTAAATATTAATCGTATAAAAATGTTGTATAAAAGATCAAAAAAAATTGTTTCTTAATTGCCTCAAAAATCATGTAAATGAGCTTTTTATGTTCAAAAAGCCATACCCGTGCTCGACACAGAGAAAAAGGGAGACCAGCAGTATTATTTTTCTCGAACATCATTTACAGGGTGTGTCAGAATTACGCGCACGTTTTTTCGAATAAAAATTTTGTGGCATTGCGTTTAATTCAGATCTGATGAATGTTTAATTTGTTTCACCTTACTGCCTTGGTTTCACGTCGAAATAAATATCTACCATTGTTCTGCGCGTGTATTGTGACTGCATCTTTTTTATATCTCTTGTGAAAATAGGCCTTTGTACCCATATTATTAATTGAAAGTGAATATCAGCAATTTTTTGACATCCACATCCAACCGGAGGTGGATGTAAACATCCAGATATAACTTGGGAATCCGGATGTCAAAAATTTTGACATCCGGATGTCATTTGGATGTCAGGATGTCAAAAAAATTGACATCCGGATAAATGTGGTCGTGGATGTCAAAAATTTTTAAGTCGGATGTCGGATGTAGATGTTAAAAATTTTTAGGCCGGATGTGGATGTAGGATGTCAAAAAAAAAATTTTTAAAGCCCTGACCACAGCCGGTAAAATTTACCAACAACCGGTAAGCTGAAGCGGCTGTACAGTTAACTTTGGCCTGTACAAATAACTGCATATCGTACAGTTAACTGCAGTTTTTACAGTTAATTTTAGCTTGTAAAGTTTACTGTATATATAGTATTAAACGGGCATTATTAAACTCTATTAAACGGGCATGCCCGTTTAATTTTCAACCCTCCGACAGGGGGCCCGTTTATTGAGAGTGCCCGTCTATTTTTCAACAGAAATTGTTTGAAAATTTGTTAGAACGAAAAAATTACATTTCGTTGCATTAATTTTTTGCGCCTTTTCAATATAGATGACTCGTATTTGTGTTCTTTTTTGTCTTTTGTGAACCGCCGATCAACTTGTCAAGTGATTAACTATTTCAAATGGGTGGAATTTGTTCGACTAGAGGGCCATAGTAACAATCAAAGTAGAAGTGGACAAAAGCGAAATATCTCTGATCTCGGTTCACATATCGAAAAGCAGTTTCGAAAAAAGACATGATAGCTCGGCTCAATCTGTGTTGGTTTTTCGCCCTGAAGAAATATGCCTTAGCCCCGCTGTTAATTTTTTAGCTTTTGTTTGGGTGCAGAGTATACCATGTACGCTATAAAAAGCTCAAACATGTCTTTTGACTACAAAAAGAAAATAAAAAAATTATGTCTGTCCTAATTCACCCAGCCCTATCCCAAGTTCAAGTATAAATAAGAAATATACTTCTAAATTTAAACACATTATTGATGACATCGCTGTTATGATGTTCATCAAAGTTGATAAAATATGTATATTTGGGGTGAAAACAAAATATTCTTAAGATAAAAATGATATTATTTTGAAAAAAGATGAACAGAGACCAAGCGGACCAAGGCATATTTTTTTGGAGTCACCACCTACAAATATAGATTCATAGCTCTAGATTTCCTTATAAGGATAGGATTGGGCTCTAAATTGTCTATTAGAAATCAGACATAACGTTAATGAAAAAAAAATTTCAGACCTCTGTGGCTAAAACTATACAGTAAAAGTGTATTAAAATTTGTGTCCGATGGGGATTCTGTAGAAAAAAGCGCGAAAACTAATTTCCACGGAACATTGTGGTGGTTCAGTGAAAATTGTCGGTCGCACCAAAATATAAAAATGACATAATATATATCTTAAAATATTGAATTTGAAAATTTAACAAAAATTGTGCTGAAAATATCCTATATAGTGCAGAAAATTTGTATTCGCGGGGGGTGGCTTGCCGTTTATTAGAGAGTGCCCGCTTAATAGAGTAAGCTAGAAACGGCGCCGCGGCCAAAGGCCGCTATTAAAATTTCTCGGTACCAACGTGGCTCGATGCATGTGCCTGATCTGGTTAGCTAATTCATCTCTAAATTACCTGAGTCACACTATTAGAATAAGACCTCCTGTCTGCGTCCCTCCTGGGTACTCGCACCCAGGTATTTCTCCTGGATGACCCAATGAGCGCCTTTACCTGAATAACACCACCTAAGTAGACCTTACACACTTATTAACGGAGTACCTCCCACTTGGATAGCTCTACCTGGGCACCCGCACCTAATATACCCTCCTGAATACACCCACCAGTGATAGGAGGGCTACCCACGTGGTTCGGGTTTTTTCCGCGTGGTCCCGGTGTAACCACATGTATCCTGTTGATTAACGAGCTTCCTAGTGCCATCGTGGTGGTTCGAAACTATACACGTGGTTCGGGTGCATCGTTATGCCCTACATCTCCATACATGGCCACCTATCTACCCTACTTGGCCACTTACCTAGCCTACCTGACCACATGCCCACCCTATCTACCCATCAAACCACTCTACTTACCGTTTTGCCTACCCTACCCTACCCACCCATGCATCTAATCTCATACCTACCTATCCACCTACCCTCCTACCTACCTTGCCTACCCATTCATCTATTCTCATACCTACCCTACCTACCCTATGTGGCCACATGCCTTCCTTATCTACCAATCAACTCACTCTATCTACCCATTAACCCACTCCACCTATCAATCAACCCACTCTACCTACCCTTCTGCCTACCCTACTTACCCATCCACCTATCCTACTTACCCATTCACCTACCCTCCTACCTACCCTACCTGCCCATCCATTTACCTTCCTACCTCTTCTGACTTGCCACCTACCCATCCACCTACCATTCTACCTACTCTGCCTACCCATTTACCTACCTTACCTATTCATGCACCTACTCTCATACCTACCTACCCTACCTGCCACTTCCTCTACCTACCCATTCACCTACCCTACCTCTCCATTCACCCACTCGTCCACCTACCCTCCTACCTATTCCACCTACATATCCATCTAATCTAGCTACTGATTCACTTATGCTGCCTACCCATCCACCTACCCTACCTGCCTGCCACTTCCTCTACCTACCCATCCACCTACCCTACCTTCTCATTCACTCACCCGTCGACCTACCCTCCTACCTATTCCACCTACCTATCCATCTAACCTACCTACTCATTCACTTATCTTGCCTATCCGCTTTTTTTTTAATTTATGAAGTGATTTGCAAAAAAATCTGGTTTTTTCCCTAAATTTTAGGTGAGTACCCGGCTTAAATCGATAGCCAGCCTCGAGGAAGCATGATATCCAGGCAATCTTATTTTTAAAAGCTAGCTGAGATTCTGCGCTACAACGTAACAGAGCGTTTTCTTACACAAGCATTGAAAAATGGGTGGTATTTAATTTTGCCCCCTAATTACTGAAAAATGCCCCCTAATTCGCTGAAAAATGCCCCCTCATCAGAAATTGAAAGTTTTTTCTCGATTTTTACGTTTATTTTCCAAATTTTTTCGACTATCATGCAGCCCAGGATCTCAGCTTTCTAACGAGCTATCAAACTCTATTGAATGGTCATGTAAATGTAGAGATTTAGGGGTTTGAATGAAGCAACTTTTGTTTTTCTCATATTTTTTCAAACTCCTAGATTTCTACATTTTCTAAACCATTCAATAGAGTTTGATAGCTCGATACAAAGCTGAAATCTTGAGCTACATGATGCTTAAAAAAAATTTGAAAAATGAACATAAAAAATTAAGAAAAATATTCAATTTAATATTAGGGAGCATTTTTCAGCGAATTAGGGGGCATTTTTCAGTAATTAGGGGCAAAATTAAATATTACCCTTGAAAAATTAAGATAATATTAGATGTTTAAGTTTAAAAAACCATCTGCGTCCCGACAGAAAATAGCGCTTTAGTAAATATAGAAGAAGAGAAGAAGATACGGTATATAGTTAAAGTGGCACTAGTAAAGTAAACTGTGAACTTTTACCGTTTACGAAATCGATGGGCAAATCGAAATTCTTATGATTTCGGGAAGCATATCGTGCTGAATACTATGGTAAAAAACTTAAACAGTTAAGTCAAAATGGGCCACACCCGACTAGGGAACGAACTTGAAAAACTGCTTTATATCAAGAGTGCAGTGTAAAATGATAAAAGGCGTTTCTAGTGAACGCTGCAATTTGCACTTTTATGATAAAAGGCATTTTCTGTAAAAATGGACCACTCTTTGTTTCCTCGATTTGTTCAAATTTTTAGTTTTGGTCTTATTCGAAAGAGGAACTATTTCTGACACGGGAAAGGCACGACCCGGGTGTGGCCTATTAAAAAACGTTATATACCAAAATGTAGCCCTAATTGAGCTAGTTAAGGAACCGTTCGCAGAATCTGCTATGGATCAATCTACGCTGAGAAATAATCTTTTTAAAATTACAAAAAAATTGTGTTGACATATAAGTCAAGAACAACCCTTTTGAAACATGTGAGTTGGTGGCCGAGTGGATGAGTGGTGCGGCGCCGAACCTATTTCTTTTTTTTCGGGAAAGGTTCGACTCCAGTCGCGTGCACGTCTTTTTATTTTCGGTTTTTTTAAAGCTTCACTTTCCTACACAAAATGACACGGGGAGAACAATAAAAATATTTTTAACGTCGTCGGATTTGTAATACACATTGTGAACGGTATATATTATATATATTATATATATACGGTATAATCATTGTCATTAATTGTTCGTTGTTCGTAAATGAAATATATACCGTTCACAATGTGTATTACAAATCCGACGACGTTAAAAATATTTTTATTGTTCTCCCCGTGTCATTTTGTGTAGGAAAGTGAAGCTTTAAAAAAACCGAAAATAAAAAAGACGTGCACGCGACTGGAGTCGAACCTTTCCCGAAAAAAAAGAAATAGGTTCGGCGCCGCACCACTCATCCACTCGGCCACCAACTCACATGTTTCAAAAGGGTTGTTCTTGACTTATATGTCAACACAATTTTTTTGTAATTTTAAAAAGATTATTTCTCAGCGTAGATTGATCCATAGCAGATTCTGCGAACGGTTCCTTAACTAGCTCAATTAGGGCTACATTTTGGTATATAACGTTTTTTAATAGGCCACACCCGGGTCGTGCCTTTCCCGTGTGAGTAAGTTTAATTTTTACAGATCTTTAACTACCTATTTAGATCTCAAGATATGGCCATTTCGAAATTCGACATATGTTGACTGCCTGATATGTGGGTATTTTCTCACTTCAGTATAACTTTTCAACTTTTAGTACAGGACCCTCACACATTATATAACATTCGACGCAGAATTAAGTGGACTTTCTCATGGTCTGTATACTTTTGCATACTGTTGATTTTTGTGAAAAAAATTAACAATTTTTTACAAAGTAATACACCAGGTTTTCGATGATTTGCTTGTCCTGATTCAATAGTCTTATGGATTGGCCTAAAAGAGGAAATGAATCATTTCAAATAATCGAGTTGGAAGGCCACATCTTACAGAACTGATCCTTAGATGTAAGCACATCAGTCAACTCATGTCGAATTTCGAAATGGACATATCTTAAGATCTAAATAGAAAGTAAATAGGAATGGCGCCCGAAATGGCTTGATAACCTCCAGCCACCAGGAAAGTACCCAAGCAGGAGGGTGGGCGGTAAGTTTGTTGGCAGGAGGGTAGCCAGGAAGAGGGTAGCCAGAAGGCGTACGCAGGAAATGGTTATCAGGGAGGTTTGTGATAAATTAATATTTATAAAAATTTCAAAATACAATAGAGGGAAGGATAGGCGCCTAGTTCAGTGATTCTGCCTATCCTCATAACTTTTATATCAAAGCTGTGGTTCGGCTTTTTTGTGGTTTGGCTTCTGTGGTTTGGCTTTTCTAGGCATATTATGGCCAAAAAATTACTTTAAAATAAATTTTGAACTCTCTCAGAAAAGAAAAAAATTGAAATTATATACCTAGCCTTCTACCGAGCATGCGTGAAAAAAAACGCGAATTTGTTCAAAATATACGCAGATTTTCGGTTATTGCTACGAAAAAATATCTGCAGATAAGTTTAAAAAATGCACGAATTGTATCCCGGATTTTTCGGTATTGCCGCGATTTTTCTATCCGCTGGATTTTCAAACAATCCGCGGATTGTATCCGCAAATTTTTTGTTATTGCTACAAGGGTAGATGGCAGACAAGCAGAAGTGCGAGGATTTTTTAGAAAAAAATTTTATCTTTGCACTAAGAAATTTTCCGGACGTCTCACAGTTTCCAACTTTTTGGTTCTGATTTTTTACTCACGGTTCTGATTTTTGTTTCCACTTTTTGGCGCTACCGGAGTATACCTCCACTTTTTCTTGCTTGGTAAAGTGCTTTTTTGAGTCAGTTTGTATAGCCACACTTTATCGAGAATCTATTGTACTAATAACTGTGGCTGCAAAGACTGATAATACTTATTTACATACCTTTAATCCAGGATTGCTTTGAATTATTAATTTAAGACATCATCGCTAAGAGTGCTTTTGTAGAGGTTCAAATATAAATATTCAAGTTTTACTAGATTTGCCAAAGACAAAAGTCCAGTCTCTGTGAGTAGGCCACTAAAAGAAAATAACGACCTTATTAAAATAAGAGTATTCAATTGGCTGCATTGGCTTATAGATTGAAGATTTTTTTCAGTAAGACTTTCACAGCCATAAATTTCTAAATGGTTCAGCTTTGTGAGACAGTGGAATTCCAACGCCTGTAATGTCGCCGCAAGAATTACAACTAGCTTTCGAAGGCTAAATGCAAAAGTTGTATTTTAAAGGGCATACCAGCGCGTCACATGGGCAAATTTAAATTCGCAAAAGGGGACCAGGTATATTCCCGGTTAAAATTCATTTACGCCCTCAAAATGCTCATTTACGCCCTCAAATCTATATATTGCCATTTTTAGTCAACTTTTTGCTAGAACTTTTTCAATATTTTACACCAACGCGTAGCCCTGAATCTTGGCTTTCTAATGAGCTATCAAACTTTGCTGAGTGAATTTAGAAATGCAGAGTTTTAGGGGTTTTAAAAAATAAATTTTCAAGAAAATTTGTCTCTCAAAACCCCTAAATCTCTGCATTTCTAAATTCATTAAGCAAAGTTGAATAGCTCATTAGAAAGCCAAGATTCAGGGCTACGCGTTGGTGTAAAAATATTAAAAAAGTTCTAGCAAAAAGTTGACTAAAAATGGCAATATATAGATTTGAGGGCGTAAATGAGCATTTTGAGGGCGTAAATCACTTATAGCCTATATTCCCCTGCGTTCCGAAGGGGGCGCAGGGGCTTGGAGATAAGATGCGCACACTAACTTACCAAAACGCTACACCGTGTTGAAATCAAACTCGACCATCTTTGGACTACATCAACACATTACCACTGAGCTACACATGTTATTAGACTGACACTGCGCTTTTCATAGCTTATTTCTTTTACAGAATAACAAATTTGCATTTAAAAACAATTCTCGTTTGAATATGGCTGGTCCCCCACCTTTTGGAAATTTGAAATTGACCGTGTAACGCGCTGGTATTCCTCTTTAAGTTAAACAATAAGTGGCTTTAGCTTATAAGTGTGATGTAACAATTTAACACAGTTTGTACTGATGCGAGCGTTTTGTTCAGAATTTCACGCTGAGCAAAAAAAATTCTCTCAAAAACCCTGGAGCCTTCAGATGTTTATTGCGTGAAATCGCACTGTTTGGAGTTGGTTTAGTTATTGGACTGTATCTTCTTATACTAGAAGAATTTTGCGCAACTAACACACCTATCTGGTGCAGAATTTGACGAGTTTTCAAATAAATACAAAGTTACAAGAATGGTTAAAAAAACCGTTTACTTTTTTTCTTGTAACTTTGTATTTTTTCTAAATTCTGCACCAGATAAGTGTGTTAGTTACGCGAAATTCTTCAATTTAGGGTAGCCACCGGTGTCGGTGGCGGTAGGTGGCAAACACATCGATGGCGGTGTTGGTGGCTAAAGATTTTTTAAAGGATATTTGAAGATTTTAAGATTTTGCTTAAAAGAACACTTTTTTCTGAATATATTTACTTTTTTAAAGATTTTGCCTAACACCCAGAGGACGGACGGATAAAATAGATCTGTTTGATGACAAAAAATCAAAAGTGGTAAAAATATGCACTTATGAAAACGTCGACTCAAAGCAATTTTCGCTGTTCAAGTTTTTTCTGTGCTGATACTCTACAATTTTTCATTGCATATTTAGACTGAGAAATTGAACTGGCGCAGAACAGTATATTCGTACATTAAAAACAGTCGTAAAATTGATGAGAAAATCAACTTAGAGAAAATGAAAGAACGAAATCATTATTCTGACGTCTAGCGCTAGGAAAACCATCAATTGTGACAATTCTGTTTGAGAGAATCCGGATCTGACACAGGATTTATGTTTATCGTGGTCAATGTGCTTTTAACTAATTCTCGATCTTTAACTTAACTGTCAAATTTCGAATACCCCTCGAGACAATAAATATTCAAATATCCAAAATGTAAGAGCTCGCAGACTTCCCGCTCTCCATTCTCGAGAGTGTGGCTCTACCCCGTTAGCGCCCAAATTGTTCGCGCCAAAAATCGTTACAGCCAAAACCATTACATTTTTAATTAATTAGCTTGCTACGTATAGTTTTTCTAAGTAATTTCGTGGATATTGTCATTTACAAGTTAATACTCAAATTAAGGCCAGAGAGACGGGCTACATTTTGAGCATAAGATTGTAAATGACCACATCTGCAAAATTGACTAAAAAGTCCACAAATTCTCAAAAAAGGTCAAAATTCCGGAAATTTTGGAGTTTTTAGCAAATTTTGCAGATGTGGTCATTTACAACCTTATGCTCAAAATGTAGCCCGTATCTCCAGAATCAATTTGAGTATTAACTTGTAAATAAGAATATTCATGAAATTACTTAGAAAAACTATATGTAGCAAGCTAATCAATTAAAAATGTAACGGTTTTTGCTATAACGATTTTTGGCGCAAACAATTTTGGCGCTAACGGGGTAGAGCCTAGAGGTCGGCATTTGCCCTTTGGTGATGTTGCGATGCGATGTTTTTCAGCCAAAATATTTGCGTGCGATGTTGCGATGCGATGTCGATATTTGAGTGCGATACATCGCTGCGATGTTTTACTTTAAATTTTCGTGTGCGATGTTGAAATTTTGACTGAAAATTTTTACATGTTTAAAAAATTTGCGAAAAAATTTCGAACTTTTTCAAAAAAAAATAACAGATTTCAATCGGCCATATCATGCACATATTCGATCTGATCCTTCAAGTGAGCGTCCAAAAAAATAGCCAGACCATGTATCCCAAAATATGATCATCTTGAGATAGGTACATGCAAAGTTATTTAAATGATATTCTTTGGTACTTATAGGCACGTTAGAAGTAGCCTCTGTTTTGTCCCTTCCCCTTCCAATACAGCCCTTGACCCCTCTTAAAATCACCTTTCTGGTCCTTCTATAGCAAAATTATTACTTAAAATGACTTTTGACCACTTTGAAAAATCATGATTTTCGGGGGAGGGGGTACGTTATCATAGTAGCGCCTAGCTTGCTTCATTAAAAGAACAAGCGAAAAAGACACATACAAGAGAACAAGTCACCATCAAGCGCAATTTTCCAGAGAAGGCTCGTACTTCACGAAAAGCATAAATGCCTTCGTAAATAATTTCGAAAAAATTGCAAAAAGAATGTACGATATCAGCAAAAAACAACGACTAAAAAAATGTCAAAAATTCACAACTAGTTCGTAGATTGATGCTATTTATGAATCTTAAATTTATATTCTGAAGTTAACGATGTCGACTTTGGCGTTATGCAATTTTTCTTATTTTAAACGGATTTTGCAAAAAAAGTTTGCGATGTCTTAACAAATTGCGATGCGATGTTTTCAAAATCATGCGTACGATGTTGCGATGCGATGTTTTTGGTCTAAATTTGCTGCGTGCGATGCGATGTTTGCGATGTCAACATCGCATCGTGCCGACCCCTAGTAGAGCCGAGAGTGTCATGTGTTCTATTTTGATATGAATAGATTTTCGTCCTGAGAGGAAGTGATTATGAGAAAATAATTGCATCTGAGTTTCTAGGCCGCAGGATAATATAATTCTCTTCGTCGTCTCTCGTCAGCTCTCAATAAATAAAAATAAATGGAAACTAGCGCTGGTGGAGCAAGCCCGTCAAGCTGGATCTCTCGAATAGAAGGCACGTATGAATGCTCGTCTCGGTCAAGTGAAATCCCGTCTCGATCAGCTGGAAGTCCGAAGAAGGAGAAGCAGTCAAGTGAATTGCCGACTCAAAAAAGTCGTCATCTTTCTCGTCAGCATCGTCGTCAATTGGCCAAGTGGATCGTCGGCTCAAAGGAGCCGCCCTCTCTTCGTCATCATCACCGTCATCAATCAGAGGGGAAACGTCAAAAAAATGAGTCCCTTTTATTATTATCTCTTCATCATTTCTAGTTCTTCGTGATCTGGGAGTCCCGACTGACAGCTTCTCTCGTCCTCTTTATCGCGTCAAGTCCGGTCTTGTCGTCAGCCCAAGTTCCCGAAGCAGGTCGCCATCCCTTGTCTGTGGTGGTGGTCCTCTCCCGTCCCGAAGCAGTCTCGTCATCAATCAGAGCCTGAAGCAGTGTCTTCGGTTGTGGTCTCTCGTTCCGCAGAAGAAGTCCCGTCAGCATCCATGGATCAGTTGGCCTTCGGTGCTTCAGCTCTAAGACTCAGCGATTTCACCTCATCTGGTTATGGGTTCAGTCAAGTAGCATCTCCCGAATCTCGTAGCACGCTCCCGTCTCAATCTGCGCTCTGGTTACTGTGGCCAGCAAGAAGCGTTTAAGTGGTCAGTTCCCGCCAAGTTTCTCACCTGCCGACAACAGCAATCAAGTGGACAGCAAAGAAGTGCCTGAAGAAATTTCCCAAAAAAATAATAGAATCCCGATAAATTTGTTGTACTGTCCCGTTTCGCTGTTTGTTTGGGTTATGAATAAATTGTTTTGGCGTGGATCTGATCCGCCTATGCTATTGTTAGTGCCCGGTCCATCATATTTCTTTACTAATATAAAAATTTTTTTTCTCGATCGGAATTCGAAAATTTACAGTTACGTTGAAGAATTAGGATAATAATAAGCATTTTTCAATTTTTCGTAAATGATGTTTAAACGTCTCCTAAGTGAATTTTATACGCTAAAAATGATAAAAAAAAAAGCTGTTTTACGACACTTTTTCATATAAAAGTTGTTTTTTGAAAAAAAAAATTTGTTTGACCAAAAATAGACTTTTGGTCTTGGGGGACCAAAGTAAACCACCCTAAAAGGGCATCTGGATACCATAAAAAGATTCAATTTGAACATAGTTTTGTTGACTGGGGCCTACGGCATAAATAAACTCTGGTATGCATACATTTTTTATGCATCCAGAGTCACTTTCGAGTGATTTGCGTCTAAGGTATGGGGGTGTGCGCATCTCAACCCCAAGCCCCCTGCGCCATCGACGGGGCTTAGTGGGCTTGAGAGTTAGAGATGCGCGCACTCACTTACCGTTTTCCTCTAATTAGCCCACCCCCTCTAATAAACCCACCCCCTCGACTTTGAGGGTCTGTATCTCGGAACAGGGTGAATATTTTGCCAAGCTGTTTATTGCGTTTTCTTAGTTCCGAGCTCTACCGGTATCGCTTTTCAGATTTATAATTTTCAACAGATAAACTCGAGATCGAATTTAAGTTTTTCCGATTTTCGGGTGATTGAAAAATGAACCCACCGGTGGGCTAATTAGAGGAAATACGGTACCTTAGACATGATTCCGAGGAGTTCTCTTGATCAAAAATGCATTTAGAGGCTCTTTTTGCCCAACTCCAGTGACCAAAACGGGGTATAATACCTTGATACAAGGTGATTTACCATGGTCCCCCAAGGCAAAAATTCATATTTTGGTCAAACGATTTTTTTCAGAAAATTAATTTCTTATGTGGAAAAGTTGCACGCACTAATATCGAAAAAGTTCTAGCAAAAGCCCACTCATCTGTACAGAATGGCCCTTCTTACATTCTAAAAACCCAAAAGTACAGGGTGGCCCAAAAAGAGCTGAAAAAATCTGAAAATTTTTGTCAGGGGCTTCCGCGCACCGTCTGAAATAAAGATTTTTTGTACAAGCAAGGATGTTTAAATAACGGTTGCGAGGCCGGTACCGAGTCCTCTCATTCTGCCGTAGTCTTAGGTCTAGCTCTCGAAGCATGAGATTAACGCGGCTTGCTGCACATGGCTAACTCACTAATGACCTAAGACTGCAACCGTCCATCCTTGTTACACCATATTCAATGCAAAAATAAGAGAGCACGATGAAAAAAGAAACAAAAAAAAAACAAGCTATCAAACACTGCTGCATGATGTTAGAAATAAAAAAGTTTAAAAGCTTTAAATAAAACAGTGTTAATTTTGAAAAATTTCAGGTTTTTAGGGCCATCCTGTACTTGCATAATACACCTAGATTTATACACTTATAAGCTATAGCCCAATAGTTAATGTGGCTTACCATGCGAGCTTGGTGAGAAGTGCGTTGAACCCTATTGTAAGATCCTTTTATCTAAACTTAAGCCAAGACACTCCAGCTTGGGACAATGAGTTCCAATATTTGCAAGCTTAGTATTGTCTACACCTTTACACTGTTCAATTCTTAGACTTTTGAGGTTGGACGGCAGATACTCAAAAGATATGTTGATTAGATCGTTGTGACTGAGGTCAAGCTCTTCTAATACGCTACAGTTCTTCAAGAAAACAATTGATGCTGGATCTATTTCTTTTAAGTCTATTTTTTTAATATATTTAGCACATCTATTGACCAAAGAGGACAGCTTAAATATTAGGCGGTAGGCAATTACCAAAAATTTCCGGTATTTACCGCTGTTAAAAATTGTCTGTGACCTGTTTTTGTACCAATCGATGCAAAATGGTTGATTTAGTATGTAGAAAATTCGCAATAAAAGGAGTGACGATACCAAAAAGGATGTGGCAATTTTCAACCGCGGCAAGTACTGGAAATTTACCGGTAACCGCCTAACGCCAAAAATTAAACAGATAATCATGATACCGTCAAACCTCTCTATAACGGCACCTCTTGATAACGGCATCCCAACGCCGGTCCGCAGGGGTGCCGTTATAGAGAGGTTTGTTTGTAGTTACAAAATAGTTGGTGACTGACCTTTTCATTCCATCTTGCTGTTCCGAAATGGGCCTCGCCTTTTAGCTTAAATACCTTACAGCAACAAGCTGAGTATTTTTTCTCCAACAGTGTTTTCCAGCAATTGTTTGCCATCTCTTACAAACCGCTTCTATCCTCATTTTGGTAACAATGTCTAACTGCTCAAATATGTTGACCTAAAATTGTGTGACACGTCTTTATCTGACTGCAAGATCAGCTCATTCTGGTGTAGAATTTCACGGAGAATCCAAATCTGCAAACTGTTTTTCGAAATAGGCGGTTTAGCGTGAAATTTCGACCGATTTCTGAATGCTGTCGAATGGGACTTGAGCACATTCAGAAAATCAACTGGTACTTGAAAACTTTATATGCACACACATAACTTCTGTAACCCATAAAAGAAAGCAGAGTATGAACTCTTTATGACATATTGATGAGGAATTTATGATAACTAGGGACCCAAATTCTATGCAAATGCATATTTTTCTGCGGATATGCAAGCAATAGTTATGCACAAAAACGCACTTTTAGCCCTGTTTGAGTACTTTTTTCGTACTTTTATGCAGCATGTTTTGCATATTTTCCATTTTTAGTGCATATTTTGCATATTTTGCAATTTTGACGCATATTTTCTGCATATTGTAGAAAATCTCAGAAATTTTTTGGCTAAAAGATGTTGCAGCATGCCAAATCTCGTCTTTTGTGTATAAATAAGTCAATTTCTTAGTTTCCAAAACCAGGACACTTTATTGTCAAGCGTGTAAGAAAAAGATTTTTTGGCGCTACTAGCGAATACCCCCCCAAGCATCCGACCTTTAAAAATTGCTGTAACTACCCTTGCAAACAACAAGTTTAGGCTTAGCCCTTAGCTTGGGGTAGGCCAGCGTACGGAAGTTGTGACTAATGAAGAGTTTGCGCACATTTTCCGGGTCTGGGACATATATTTGGGTACTTTTTACTAAAGTAAAAAAAGTGAAAATCGTTGGGGGGGGTATTCGCTAGTAGGGTCGATTTTTTTACTAAATAACCTTTATTGAGGTAGCTAACATTTCAGTACCGTGCAATTCATATTTTCAGTTAAAGTAGCAAAATAACAGTGCAAAGCACCGATTTGGTTTGTAAAAGATATTAATTTCGAAAATCGCAAAATGCACATTGTTTATATTTGCGAGAAGATGCGAAGAAGTGGCAGGAGTACAGAACCCCCAAATGTCTCGAAATTGCTTCACAAAATATCTTTTTTGCAACTTAGCTAGTAAATGGCGGTCAACACTTTTCAAAAATCTTTTTCGAATAAAATCCTGCGGCATCTTCATGGGAGCAGAAAGTTTTTTAAAGCTATGTTCAAATCCTAGGTCAAATGGGACGTCAAATAAATTAAATCCTCAGGTTAAATCACCTTGCTTCAGCAAAGCCATATGTCAAATTTTGGTCAATTTTTTTGCAAAAAAATTTAGGATTATCCAAAAAGTATCTTTTATCATGTATAAGCTGCCAAACCATTTAAAAGCATCTTTTAGAGCAATTTTACGAGATATAGTGATTCTTCACAAATGTTATGCGGTACATTTAAAAGGTTTAGTCTAAAAATTATACTGCATATTTTACGTTTTTAGCGCATATTTAAGCATTTTTTAGCGCATATTTTATGCGCATATTTTGCATTTTTGGTGCATAGAATTTGGGTCCCTAATGATAACATAATGTCAAATGTTTGGCCAGAAGAAAAAGTTGTGTCAATGTGAAAAATTAGGTGGGATACAGATATCTATTCAGCAAACCCTTCGTATCATCTGAAAGAGCAATCAACACTATACCAAAAACAAGTTCAGAGTATAACTAAACAAAGTCTTTAGAGTCTTTTTTTTGTCACAGATCCACTTTTTTGTCACTAATTCAATTTTTTTCTGTCACAGATTTCAAATGTCACCGATTTCCTCATTTTTGTCACAGATTTAGCTAAAATCACAGGGGGAACCAAGCACTTTTAAAATTGGCCCAAAAAGCTTTTTCTCATAACAGCCTGAATTTTTTCTACGACGTTTATACCATGTTTTAAGCATTTTCGCCAAAAATTATTTTGGCGAAAAAAATTATTTCCTCAAAAATTTTCGCCTTGGGAGACCAAGGTCACATTTTGGGTTCCCAAAAATTTTAGGTTACATCGGTCCCTCAAGGCAAAATTTTGCGGAAAAAATGATTTTTAGCAAAAATGCTTGAAAGATGGTAGAAACTTCACGGAAAAAATTTCCGGCTTTTATGAAAAAAACATTTTTCCCCAATTTTGAAAGTGGTTGGTTCCCCTGTGGTTTTAGCTAAATATGTGATAAAAATGAGGAAATCTGTGACAAAAAAGTGAATTTGTGACAAAAAAGTATTGCTTCATATTTTTGGAGCGCCAAGGCAATTTTTTTTGAAAAGGTCTTTTTTTTTGAAAAAGTGCTTTCCCAAACCTAAAATTGGATTTTTTTTTATATTTTTTCAAACATATTTTTAAGCATATTTTAACATATTTTTTCAACCTTGAACATCAAAAGAAGCAAAACTGAGATGATTTTGCGCATTTTTGGGCGAAGTACGCATTGTGTACTCCGGCCGACTTTTTATTTTCAATCGCAGTTGTATAAGCAAATCGACGATAAAATTGCAAAAATACATCACTGGCTGTATCCTACCTAATTTTGCACATGTGAGTAAAAACGCCGTTTTGAAAAAATGACACAATTTATTCCTTCGGGCCAAGCATTTAACACTTAGTTATCATAAACCCCTCAACAATATGTTATTAAAAAGCTGAGTTTTTGCGCTTTTTAATAATATGTAAAAATAATGCATTTGTAAATAAAAAAATATGTGTACCAGCTGATTTTCTGAATGTACTCGAGTCCCATTGGGACACGGTCATTTTCCCGAAAAGTACTTTTCCACGAAAAGTACGTTTCCCTGAAAAGCATCGTTTCTACGAAAATGTTTGAATAATGTTAAATAGGGGTGTTAGGTTCGTGTCGTTGCATTCGTCGACCTTGACGCATCTTGTTTTGTTTTGGCTTAGGCGCAAGGTAGGGCCGCGTACAGACATGTGTAAACGCTGAGGATATATAATCTCATGTGTATTTCACCGGCATATAACTCCTCATTAATGCACTTTGACTTGTTTTGTATTTACTTTTTTTCGTGGTGCGCAGAACAGATAAATTTATCTGAACCGATAAATTTATGTATCAGATAAAATTCAAATTATTTTTATCTGACAGATAAAATTTTATTTGACAAATAAAATTTTTTCGTTTAGATAAATTTCGACTTTCAAATAAAATCATTACAAAATTGAAAAATGGGTTGCACACTTGCCAGCCCATAGAAATTTTTAAAAATGCCGTATTTCCTCTGATAAGCGCCCGGGGCGCTTATTAGAGCAGGTGTCGGTGCAATCACTTCTTCGTCTTCGCTTTCAGGTCTAGAGTAGTTAGCGATGAGATCCATCGATCTGTGAAAGAATTATAAGATACCGTATTTCCTCTAATAGAAGACCCGGTGTTATATTTTTCAACCTCCCTCTAGGAGGGTGTTATATTAGAGGGGGGTTTTATAATAGTGGGGGCTGTTCAATATTTCAACCATGTCGCGCCAAAGACGCCGGGTTTTTTCAAACAAAAACAACAACAAAAAATTAGCCAATCGAAGATTTATTCCTAAACCATTAATCAAAACCACGAGGTGAAAAAACAACCAGAACAACATCTAAACTCATAACAACAACCAGGAGGTGGAAACAAAAAATTCGTTCCAAAACAAAAAAATTCGATTTGCTTAATGTTTTTGACTCTGGGGGGATCTTATATTAGAGGGGGTCTTATATTTTTCGTTCATCCTCTAGGGGGTGTTCTATTAGAGGGGGGTCTTATAATAGAGGGGGTGTTCAATTAGAGGAAATACGGTACATCAAAAATGGCGACAACAAAAAATAGAGCGTGTCGTTCAAAATGCAAACTGATTTTTTCACATACGAACAACTTATTAGAGCGGGGCGCTTATTAGAGGAAATACGGTAATAGTGTCTAAAATATTTGATGGGTTTCGCCAGAAATCGTGGCTCAAAAATTTGGAAACCCATCAACTATTTTAGTCCCTATAATTCTTAAAAATTTCTATAGCCTTGCAAGTGTGGAACTCATTTGTTAATTTTGTGATTCCAGTCAACTCTCGATAATCCGTCACCTTCCTGACACTTTGTTTGGTTTTGCCTTAAATAAATAAGGCTAATCCGTCACTCTTGATTATCCGTCACCCCACGGCCGGTCCCAAGGGGTGACGGATTATCGAGAGTTGACTGTATTCATATTAAAAATCGAATTTTATCTGACCGATAAAATTTTATCTGTCAAATAAAAATAATTTGATTTTATCTGATAGATAAATTTATCTGTTCTGTGTATCACGCTTTTAAGGCCTTAGGCTTAGGCAAGGGTAGGCCAGCGTATGTTAGGGGTTACTACTCATTTGGGTTCCCTCATTTGGGCTCCCTCATTTGCGCCCCGTAGGTAAATATCGAATTTTTTTGGTCGTCCACTTAAATAAAAAAATTTATGTTTTTGAGTTCTAAAGTTTGTTTCCTGCACTAATTCGAGCATTCTAAAAATTATTTGATGGTAGTAAAACTAAGTTTTGATGGTATTTTTCACAGTTCTCGTAAATCTTGCAAACCGTAAATTTACTACTGTGAAACCATGTTAAGAATGCTCGAATTGATGCAGAAAACAAGTTTTGGAATTTAAAAATTGAATTTTGCTTCCACTTGGATTTGAACCTGTAACGCTACAAAATCGGTGGATAAATTCACAGGGGATCTTCAGTCATTGTCTTTTCAGCCTGGGACAAGGCACGGAGATGGCCGGGATACGTTAATCGTTGGAGATTTATTCGTTTGACAAGATTCTGTTCATCACACAACTTCATTCAAATTATCAATATTTTCAGGGAAACAAACATTTCGGGAAAATGATGCTTTTCGGGGAAACGTACTTTTCAGGGAAATGATACGTACCCGTCCCATTCGACACCATTCAGAAATTGGTTAAAATTTCAAGCTAACCCATTTTGTTGAAAAACAGTTTACAAATTCGGATTCTGGTGAAATTCTACACTATGATGAGCTGGTTTTACAGTCAGACATAAAAATGTTAATATTATTTTTTTGCGTCGCAAATTTTTTTTATTGTTTCTGTAAGAAAGTTGGTCAGACATTAAGAAATTACAGAGTGTCCCAGAAAAACACCCCTACACTTCAAGAGAGCCGCTCGACCATATATACTACACTGTTGTTAACTTTATGTCATTTTGAAGCTCTTCAAATTCTCTATCGAATGGTGTAAATGATTTTATCGCTGAAAAAAATTACTGTATTACCTCTATTTACCCCCATCCTCTAATCCTCCTTATTTTTTGACTAAATATCAAAAGAAACTGGAGGAAATAGAGAAAGCCGAGAAGTCAAAAGTAAAAGGACTACAGCAAGAATTGACTAACTTTGTGGCGCTACTGTAATATACCAACCACCTCCCCCCACCCCAAAAAAAATCTCATGTAATATACACCTCCCCCCCAATAATTTTTAGGCTTAGGAATTAGGCTTAGCCCTTAGGCTTAGGGCCGTAGGCATTAGGCTCAGGGACAACACGTAATAATTTCACCACTTTTCCAAAAAAAAAGTAGACTTTTTTTTGGTTTTTTGATAGTAGAAGTTGTATATCACAGTCAAGTTTGTGATGCGGGAAAAAAGTAACTTCAAAAATCTGTTGGTTTCCATGTTTGACTTTTAATATCACCGCCTCTTCTTTAGTGAAGCGAAAAGACGTATCCAATCTTGACCAGGATCACACGAACCAAAAAGTCACTGCCCAACCAAGTGCGCAGCTCTTTTTCGTGGCGTGTGATGTCCTCGACTATAGAAGGTCCAGCTTGAAAGCAAGAAACGCTAAAAAGTTGGTCTTCTTGAACAAAAAACCTGCTGTTGTTGAATTTTGAGTACTAGATTTGTTGATTGTGATGTTTATTGAGTTGAATAAGTGCTTTAAAAAAATATCGTAAAATATCGCGATATATCGTTCGCGAAAAATATATCGTATTGTTATATGGACCGGTCTAAAGTTGGCCTAAAAAAATTGTATCGTTATATCGGTGAAAGGCAAAATGATTCTCTACTTTTAAGTATGAGCGAAAACTTACCAAAATTTCCAATGGCAAACGATTAATTGTTGGCCTTATCTTTTGAATGACAGATAGTGAACCTCCACATCGTGTCTAAAATTTAAGATCAATGTTTGAAAAATACCTTTTCATCTTACATGAATTGACGACATTGGCTTATATTGATTGGAGAATCGGATAGAGACAAGTACTATATAGTAAATGGTTTAAAATTCATACAAATGGGTGCACTTTATGAGCTGCTCAAATGTGTGTATCTGTCTCTAAGATGAAATTGCATAACGCCAAAAGGCACAAATTTGAAGTAACCTTAGTATAGCCTAGTCATCAACAAATTTGTCAACTTGAATTACTTCTTTTGAAGATTTGTTGGAAAAAAATCACATAAGCTTGCAAGTTCGATTTTGTTTTGTGGCAATTTGTTTTATTACTTCCTATTAACAAAAGAGCAAAGAATGGACTACATTTCTGTTTTCAATTTACTTAGCAAAGATTACTCAATTAACCAATAAACTAGGGTTGTCTTATGCCCCGGGCATTTGATAAACGGGTATATGCCTGGGCATTTTCCAAATGTCTCCTATCGCTCAATTTTTGTTGAAAAAACTTCAATATCATCAATAACATATCAAAATAACCTAATTTGGTGTATTTTTAATATTGTCTTTAAGATCTTTCATTTAATAAGAGCAATTCACAACATCATCAAAATAAAATAACTGGGATTAGAGATATGAAATAGGAAACTACAGTTAACAGTACATCCACTATCGACAGGGGACACGGACAAAATATGCTCGGACCGAAATCTTCTCGGGGACAAAATCTGCTCGGACCGAAATCTGCTCGGTCAAAATCTTCTCGGCACAACTTTTAAAATTCTCTTCAATGATACTCATAGTTTTTTCACAGTTGACAGTACATTTAAATTTCTAGGCCTTCCTTTTAACTTCAACTTCTTTTTGAGAAACTTAAGACAGATCGTGGTATCTTTTGTACAAAATTTCGTACTTTAAAAACCCCTATTTTTTCAGCTAAATTTTTTTATTCTGAGGCACCTTAGAATACGAAAGGCTGTAGGTGAAAACACCCCTCAAAATGTGTAAATCACCCTCCAAATTTATTTTTTGTCCCCCCAATTTGAATTTCGCGTAAAATGTGTAAATCACCACCCAAATGTGTAAATCAACCCCCAAATTTAAATTGGACACGGGACACGGACACTGTTCTGGATTCCCCCGAGAAATTGCTTCCAGAAATCCTTTGTAGCTCCAGGTGTCTTCGTGAGAAGATATTGCAACATAAGTTGGATAGAAAATTTTATCTGCATCTGAGAACCGGCGACCTGTAAAATTTTATTTCGCGCTATTCGAAAGATGGTACGACAGTTGACTTCATACCAGTAACGGATAATTCAGTGTCATCAATTTGTAAGTGCCATCTAGCTGAAGGCTTGGCCATATTGATTGACGGTATTGTAGTTTTCTTGAAGTAATCACCAAAAGGAATTGCACCGACGGCCTCTGTACTCCATTATAAATCTGTACTCCATTATCTGTACTCCATTATAATATAACGTTTTTGTAAATCCTCGTTTTCGAGCCCATTGAGCTTTTTGGAATGCTCAATCCTTCCAGGTCTGGATCATTCTGAACAAGGTCTACCCTATCGTTCGAAATGAAACTCAAGACATTTTCTAACCTGTAGAGATCTTTGTATGTGCCTCGCAGTCCTGCCACAGTAAGCTTCGTCTAACTTTTGAATTTTTCTCTTGACCGGAGAGCTGAGTCCGAGATCCCTAAGACAAACATGATCATGAGTACCTGTCGTTTGGATATAGGCCTAAATAAGAATACATTTCAGTAAAACAATAAGTCCATAAAAATTAAACACACTTTTGATAGATCTTTCATGTATCGAATCCTCATCTTCGCCTCGCAATGAAATTTTCCACGGCGATTCTTGTGTGAATAATAGCAGACGTATCTGTCAGTAGCTATTCGATCCCCAGGCTGACCAGTATCAAAGCGCCACTCAGTATTACTCTGAAGCCATGTATCGATTTCTTCTTTGTTATAGCATATTACCACATTTGTCCAAATGAGAGCTGGTCCTCGAGGCATCTGAAAGAAAAGCTGGACATCGTGAAGACAAGACTGGATATGAAACTTAGGTATCTTGCAACAAAAGTTCAACTTGACGAGGTAAAAGCAAATGTATGACTGTCGAAATTTGAATTTGATGGGAGATTTACATACTTTGACGAGAGATTCAAGTATCTGCGCCTACGAGAGCACACAAAATTACTGCGAAAACAGTGCGAGCGAGTGCAATAATCATGTTGACCACTTGAACCTATGTATTATGCACAAAAATCCACTTGAAGGGGTGAAAATAGACTCGAGGGGGTAAAAATTTGAAATTCAGGGAAGAAAATTTAAATTTGGGGGTTGATTTACACATTTTGGGGGGTGATTTACACATTTTAAGCGAAATTCAAATTTGGGGGACAAAAAATAAATTTGGGGGTGATTTACACATTTTGAGGAGTGTTTTCAATTTTAGCCGAATACGAAACTTCCTCAGAAATTTGAAAAAATTAACAGAAATTTAAAATAATACTTTCTTTCCGAGATATGAACAATGTTGGAGTGTCAATATGTTAAAAAATGACTGACCAACTTCAGGTCATATCTCGGAAACCAACATATTTTAAATTCGAGTTTTTATTCAAATTTCTGAGGACATTTTTCATACTTGTATGCCTCAGAATAAAACTTTTTAGTTTAAAATGGCAGTAAACTAAAAAAGAGATTACGGGACACTGATGATAAAAAATGCAGTCTGCAATCCGCTCCGCCGGACTATCGACGGCTATCGATTACCGACGGTCAATGAATTTTTTTTTCGAAATTGTTGATCAAAATCGTCAATTTTCAGGGCAAAAGTTTCTGGAAATTTGACCTTAGTACCACAATCTCATCCTGAATCCGAATCCATTGAGATCAGATCAAAATATTTTTTATAGACTGAGATACCCATTAAAATAGGTGAATGGTGCCAAATTCCTGATCCATCTACTCAAAATAGCTATATATCAGCCCATAAAAATTATTTCGATCTGATCTCAACGGATTCGGATTCAGGATGAGATTTGGGTGCTAGGGTCGACTTTCCAGAAACTTTTGGCCTGAAAATTAACGATTTTGATCAAAAATTTCAAAAAAAAATTCATTGACCGTCGGTAATCGATATTTTACCGCTCCGCCTTCCAAATATTAAAAACTTTTAGAAATTTTACATTATTTTGTTTGTTGTTAATTTTCTTGCACTATTAAAATGGTTGCCACTTTTTTCGACCCCGAAATGACTCTTTTCTGCCTTAAAGGACCATGAAACTTGATAAGCACAGCAATTTGGAAATTTTGAATTCGCGCGGGACCACCCAATTTCGTCAATGTCAATCGTCCTTTAATAGAAGAAACGACAAAACAGAGGCGAAATAACACAAACAACTGCGAACAAACTTTGTAGTCAAAAACGTGACGGGCATAGTCCAAATACTGTGTAGAGATAATTTCTTTTATTTAACATAAAACGAGCAAAACCTATAAAAATTTGCATAAATGACTCAATAAATGATGACTACTATATTACTAATTTTTTCTGACTGTGTTGTATTTTTTTCACCAGCTCTTCTCACACAGCAAAATAACAAATCACATAGGAGGTACACAACATAAATAATAGTTATACTCAATTTATTTTAGAAGTAACAAAAATTATTAATTCTGGCAGAAGTCCTCAAATACGAAACAATTTCTGTTTTTCAGACAGAATGTTTTTTAAGACCCCTTTTTTGAAATTTACATACCGTATTCATTCTATCCACTCCCCATTTATACGGATATCCGTATAAATGGCGAAATTTCGGGAAATAAATTTGGCCCTACTCGGTTTTACCCCCTCCTCAAAAACACCTCCTCGGGAATACTTTTTTTGCATTTTCTTAACTTCCACGAGCTCTATCGATTCCACTTTTTAGATTTTGATTGAGAACCCGAAAATCTTGAGGTCGACCTTGAAATTTTCCGATTTTCAAGGGTTGAAAAATAACTAACCCGGGTGAGCTATTAAAAAAATACGATACACGGATTTTTCAACTCAGTTTCCAAAAAACTAGGCCTAAAGTAAATTTCTATGCCTTGTTTTGTTAGAAACCAAGTTGGAAAATCCGTGCAGAAGTTCAATGATTAGGCTAAAGAATTTGAATTCCTGGGCAACACCTCTTATTATTGCCCCTTTAAATACTTTTGTCATTTCCTGTCAATCTATAGTGATCTAACAAACAAAAATTCAAATTTTGGCGCTAGTATAGAATACCACCCCCCCCCAATCGGACCTTTTCAAAAATCGCTGTAACTACTCTTGCAAACAACAAGTTTAGGCTTAGCCATTAGGCTTGGGGGTAGGCCAGCGTACGGAAGTTGTGACTAATAAAGAGTTTACGCATATTTTCCGGGGTCTGGGACATATATTTGGGTAGTCTTCAGTTAAGTTTCAGAAGGAAAAATTTGTGGGGGGGGGGGGGGTATTCTGTACTAGAATCCAAATTTTCAACGTCCTGCCCGAGAGTTTGGCATTTTTGTGTTTTACAACTGTAAAGGTCATTCTTCAGCTGCATTCTTTCTGTGATATGTTTTTGATCGTTTCCTTGCACGCTTATTGCTTTTTCTGAAATATCAGTTTTTACATACTGCTTCATGATTTAAACTACCAACTAACTTTTGTGCCATCTCCCTTTTGGCCGATGGAGCTTTTTTATTGTTGCTGGCAGAGATGGATTTGCTGGTCAGGTCACTGGTCTTCTTGGTCAGCGGCTTAGTGGCTGATATGCCTCCGGCGGAAGAGCCAATCACTTTGTTTGCTTTGCTGGTCATTCCGGTGCCACCTAAAGATGTTGAAATTCGTTTTTATTGGTTCAAACTTCAATTCGAAGTTCTATTCGATTTTTTGCGAATAGATTTTTCACGCCGAAAATATTTTTTGTATAAATGTCAGAAAAACAAATTTTGGTTGGTTCCCCTTTGTTTTAGGTCCTGGTCTGTAAGTGCTTTCTAGATGGGCAAGGGCCAAACCATAAGGGAGACAAAGCGAAAATCGTGCTTTCGACATTGTATACCGAAAAATTATTGTTGCCGAGAAAAATTGATTGGCACAAACAGGAATTCGAAAATTGTTCACGAAAAAAGTTATGACCATTTCAAAACCTAGGATTTCATGGCATACAAGATACGCAACCCAATTGTAGTTGGAAAAAACCCAACTTACCAGTTGCCATAGCAAATCCAGAAGGCATCTGAGCACTAGCTACCGACTTGGAAGAGCCTTGACTGATCTGGCGCATAGGTGCAGCAGCTACAGGCTTTCTATTGGTGGTGTCAGTGAAAGCGACGCCTTTGGGACGAGGGACACTTCCGTCGAATACAGGTGCTGTGGCAGGAATTAGTTGGCCTGGAGGTTTTGCAGTAGTCATGAGAGAGTTGGGAGTGCCGGCCAAGGCTGGTTGCAAAAAGTTGGAAGGCACTAGTCCTCTTATTCCATTCAATTCTCCAATGTAGAAACCGTCCTCGTCCATTTCACCAAATACTGTGATCACCTCTCCTTGACGGAAACTCAATTCCACCTGAAATGGGATTTGTACAACAGGGTAAATTTGTCGCTTTGGTCCCCCGTGCTGTTTTTTGCTTGTTTTTAGGCCAAATATGAGCCAGTGCATTTTATCATAGACTCATTTTTTTAAACTTTGAAAAAGTGAAAAAAAAATTGTGTTAGGCCTTGGGCCTGCGGGCCTATCCTGCGCCTAAGCCACAAAAAATCAATACAGTCGAGTCTCGATTTAACGTACCCCCGATATAACGTACCCCTCGATTTAACGTACCCCTAGGGTTGGTCCTTCCAATAATAAACTCCGTCAAATTAACCCCCGATTTAACGTACCCTCGATTTAACGTACCCCTAGGGCCGGTCCCCAGGGGTACGTTAAATCGAGACTCGACTTAGGGCGGACTAGGGAAAATATGGAATGGATTCTAATATAGAGTCGGCATTTTTTACGGTAAACAGGTAAACTAGCTAAAAGACAGGTGATCCAGACAGAAGTTGGGCACACTAGGCAGAAAAAAGAGGTCCCTCTATGTCTTCGGAAATACGAGTTTCTCGGCAGGATATCAGAAAGATGTTCGCCGATATATGCTCTGAAGCAGGATGATTGCCATTGAAAATCTCAGTTCTCATACAGTCGAGGCCCGATAAACCGCCAACCGTGGTGTTTACCAGCAAGAACAAAATCTGGTTGGCCAGCAAAAGCCAGTCCGGTCAAAGGAATACCCTGAAGAAGGCGCTAACAAATCAGCATCCCCAGGCTTGCCAGGTTATCGGGACCTCACTGTACTTTTAGGTCATATCTCAGCAAAAAGGCTGGCTAAATTGTGGTATATGGTCCTCGTCTAAAAACAGCCAAAACTTTTTTCAACGTTTTAGCTGCTGAAACATTCTTAAAATATGTTTTAGGCGGTCCACTTTTTTCAGAGAAATTTTTTTTGACTAAAATTTGAATTTTTGTTTTGACCCCCCCCCCCTTCTTCGCCAAGGTAAACCAACCTAAAAAGGTACCTAGATACCACAAAACCACCAAAAAAATTCGAATTTATATATAGCTTTGTTAAAGGGGCTCCCACCTTCGCGGGAGTAGAAAAAAGTGGCCTCCATGGCGTCTGAGTTTTTGGTCCAAAATGGTGTTGCAGGTTCGATCCCACATGGTGACAAGCTATTTATTTTGACTTGTTTGGCCAGTTCTAGAGGTGATTTGGGTTGCTGATTCCGAATCTGGCGTCGAAAAGGTCTAATTATTTCTAAAACTGGTCAAACAAGCCAAAATAAATAGCATGTCACCATGTGGGATCGAACCTGCAACACCATTTTGGGCCAAAAAACTCAAACGCTCAAACGCCATGGAGGCCATTTTTTGGCGCTACTTGGATATACCCCCCCCCAAATCAACTTTTTTCAAAGTGTTTCCAAACACCCTATATCGACCTAAAATGGCCTCAGGAGTTCAAAAAAGGCATTATTTTTGAGTTCTGGTCAATAAAAAACTGAGTTTTGGGACCACCCAAAATCACCCATTTTGACCATTTTCAAAGGATTTAGGTCTGTATTTGGGTATAAATGGACCAAAAATGGGCCAATTTAGTGTGAAAAACAAGATGTTGAACATAGTTTTGTTGACTGGGGCCTACCGCATAAATAAACTCTGGTATGCATACATTTTTATGCATCCAGAGTCACTTTCGAGTGATTTGCGTCTAAGGTATGTGGGTGTGCGCATCTCAACCCCAAGCAACCAAGCCCCTGCGCCCCGAAAGGTGCGCAGGGGGCTTGAAGGTGAGAGATGCGCGCACTCACTTACCTTAGACATAATTCCGAGCAAGACTCTTGAGAAAAAAATGCATTAAGAGACTATTTTTGCCCAGCTCCAGTGACCAAAACATGGTAAAACAGGTAAAAAGTCAAAATTTAAAAGTGTCCAAAACTCGATTTTTTATTGACCCGAAGTTAAAAATAATGTCTTTTTTGAACTTCTGAGGCCATTTTAGGTCGATATAAGGTGTTTGGAAACACTTTTAAAAAAAGTTGATTTGGGGGGGGGGTATATCCAAGTAGGGTCCATTTTTTTCTACTCCCGCAAAGGTGCGAGCCCTTTAACGGGGGCCCACTGCATGAAAAAACTGTAGGTGTGCATATATTATTCATGCATCTAAAGTCACTTGAAAAAAAGGACCATATACTACAATCCGGTCACGAAGCATCTTTTCAAGTCCTAATTCAAAAAAACCAAAGATATGTTACCTGCTCGGCATCCACATTTGGACTCAATTGCCTGGAGTCATAGTCATATTTGGCGGTCATTTGTCGGCGGTTGGCTGCTACATTAGGGCCTATTGCCATACTGTTATTTTCTACATTGTTGGCAGCAGGTCCAGCTGGATATCTCCTAAAAACAGACCAAATTAAAATACGAACCTTAGTTTTAAACAGTTTTTTTTTCTTCAAAAGCTTACCCTTGCTGGTCCTGTCCACTATATTGTGCTTTATTATTGTATGGCTGCTGCTGTTGTTGTGCTCCATACACCTGATCTGCGCCCAATTGTTGTTGTTGACCAGGAGGACCACCACCTTGAGGTTGTTGAGGCCATAGAGTTCCACCGGCTTCCTCAGCATACCTTGGCCCTGCACCTTCCGGATTGGCCATTCTCCTCGTCCAGGCATGGTGTTATTAGCAACAGCAGTAGGCGGAGCACCAGGACCATCGTTATAGTTGTCATACCTGCCTGCAGCATAGTCCTGACTATCTGGTGGAGGTCTCCCCTGGATCCAGCATAATCCTGGCCATCTGGTAAAGGCCTGGTTCCCCTGGGTCCACCATAATCTTGACCATCTGCTAGAGGTCTAGTTCCCTGGATCCACCATAATCCTGGCTATCTCCGGAATAATGGGGTTGCTGAGGTGGCAGCTCCCCTCCACCTCTGTCCACTGAATAATCATACTGGTCGGGAGGTCTGCCTCCTCTGCCCTCATCCCTCCAGTCTCCTGGCGCCCTCCTAGGTGGACCATAGTAATCTCCAGGTGGAGGGCCACCTCCGCCAGAAATTCTAGCCGGTTTCATTGAAGGGTAGGAGTCTCGATGTTCTCTGGCCGGCTGGTCATACCCATCCCTCTCACTAGCCGACAATCTACGGTGCTCATAGCCTCCAGAAGTGGAGGCATACCCATACCCTCGACCACTCCTGGCTGATAAGGAGCCAGTGGCTTGGTGATATTGCCCTCTTTGGTCGTAAGGATAGCGAGCACTGGCAGGCATGGAGTGCTCCCTCCTTTCCAGAGAACTGGAGTAGTGGTCATTGGCTGGCTGGAAGGGGGCATGCCGAGAGGCTAGGGAAGAGGCAGATGGATGTCTGGGTCGACTCCGGTCAGCTGGATGGTCATAGCTGCGGCTTTTGAGACTACCCCACCGCATTCTTCGGATGACGGGGTCTGCGGGGTAGGCCTCACTCCGACGACGTTCAGGCACCACCTCGTCCTTGGCTATTTCGATGACCATGTTGGAGGGTACTAGGCCAAATCGACGACCGATTTCGGCGTAGTAGAAGCCGTCGGATCGGCGTCGCCGTAGACCTGGAAATTATTATTGTTTTCAGTATATGCTTTTTAGAGATCTGCGGTAAATTTGGGCTCCATCGAGGTGGTTTCTAAAAATCTACTTCATGTTTTATTTGTCACCTAATAGGCAGTTCATCTGGGTTTAGATAGTTTATTCAGTTTCTAGGTGGTTTTCCCCACACTGTGGTCAGCGTTCTGATTCTTAGATTTTTCATTTGGACAAAAAATGTCAGAGCACCCCTGTTTTTTCCAAAAAATCAAACAACTCTTGATCAAAATCAGATTTTTGTCAAATTTTCTTTAAAAATTCTCAAGTTCGTTCCCGCCTAGGATTATCAATTTTTCAGTTATGCTGTAACAGTCGGGTTCTTTATTTTGCAAGGGCTCTGATTTCGCCTATGGTCTTTAAAGGCTGTAACTAATTTTACCCGCCAAATTACTGATTCACCCCGCCAAATTATTTTTTTACTCCACCAAATTTGAATTTTGAACAAATACTCGTTTAGCCCGCCAAATTTTAATTTTTAGTCAAATATTGCAGTAAATTTTGCGGGAATTCCAATTTTATAGTTAAAAAGAACTGGGATCGCCCAGAATCGCACCCCGGAATGGCCAGAAGCCCCTGAAAGTTGGGTTTTTGGGGTTGACTGAAGGGAGGGGGAAGCTTTTTGCGAAAATTCGATTGAGCGGATCAGAATTCCAGTCCGATGGCCTAAATCGCTCAATATTCCACCCTGAACCATTCTCAACCATCTTAAACCACCCTAAACCATCCAAACCAATACCTAAATTCCTTAAATCAGTGCTTAGGGTGGATTAAGATGGTTGAGAATGGTTCAGGATGGATTAGTGTGGAATTTTGAGCGATTTAGCCCATTGGACTGGCATTCTAATCCGCTCAATCAAATTTTTGCAAAAAGTTTACCACCCTTTAGTAAACCCCCAAATACCAGCTTTCAGGGGCTTCTGGCCATTCCGGGGTGGGATTCTGGGCGAGACAAGTTATTTTTAAGTATAAAATTCAAATTCCCGCAAAATTTACTGCAATATTTGACTAAAAATTTGAATTCGGTGGGTAAATTCAAATTTGGTGGGGCAAATAAATAATTTGGCGAAATAAATTAGTAATTTGGCGGGGTAAAACAATTTGAGCCGTCTTTAAATAACTTAATAACATTTCGCTTCTAAAAACGCAAAAGTTATATATAGTGCCCCTCTTTTGAAAATTAAAGAGTCCACTATATAGAGTTTTTTAAAGTGTGAAGTTATTTATTGATTGAAAAATGACTGGAGAAATCGGAATGCATGCGAAATTTTAGGACCAGACTGTAAAAACAGAGCCGGCAAAATTGTTTCAAATTTCGGGTGAAAAAGAGTCAGAACCTAGGCGGGAACGAACTTTGAGGTGGGTCTAGGGGTGTGCACGGGCCGGCCAGCGGCCGACCGGGACGACCCTGATACACTTTTTGTATACATATGTCGGCCCTAAGAATATATTCTTGAAGCTGAAATTCCAGGATACAAAACGTACCGTATTTTCTCTATTAAACGGGCCGGCCCGTTTATTTTTCAACCCCTCGAAAATCGGAAAATTTTGAGGTCGATCTAGAGATTTTTGGGTGCTCAACCAAAATCAAAAAAGTGGAATCGGTAGAGCTCGCGGGAGTTAAGAAAATGCAACAAACAGGTTTGCAAAACATCTTGTCTGGGCTGAGATATGAGTCCTCAAAGTCGAGGGGGCCCGTTTATTAGAGAGGGCCCGTTTAATAGAGAAAATACGGTATACTAACATCTATAGAAATTAAATAAAAATTTCAATTATTTTTTTAAAAACTCCCCAATTTTTTTACCACGCTCGGCCCGTGCACACCCCTAGGTGGGGCCACTATATTGAAGTTCGACTTATTAGAATAAATAAGGCATTTCGAATGTTTTTCAATGATTCTCTAGCTATTGTGCAATTAATTGGCTTCACAAAAACAGTCAATCAAACGAGTATAATTTTCGTCACAAACACTACCTTGATCAATTGATGTTTGCGAAAAGACAGCTCCTCCTGTTGAGCATTAGGATTTGGTGACATTTTATAGCTATAGTCGTACAATGCCACAAACCACCGGCTATTTTCCTCGTCAGGCGGAATGGCAGCCATAGGTCTTAGGTCTGGCTCACTTCTAGTGCCTAGCAAGTACTCGTCACTCCTGACCCTCGCCAATCTGGGAGGTATAGCCGGGTTGGCTGAGGGCAGTGGTCTCCTGCCTCCAGCCAACACTGTAGCTGATGGCCTAGGCAGTTGGCATTGCGCATAGGAACTGGGGGTGGCTGACCGTTGGTCTGGACATAGTAGTCCACCCGATTAGGCCCTGTCCGACCCAACATGTTGAACTCCTCAGCCAGTGGAGAGCCAATCCATTGCTGCTGGTCTCTTGGGCCGCTGGTGTCCCTGTTGTTGTATTGCTGGTGGTGTTTGAGCAGGTAGTTGTTTTCAAGCTCTAATACACTCGGCTTTTCCTCGTTGTTCGGGAAGTCTTTGTACAGAGATTTGGGGTGGAAGGTGTAGTACTGACTTTGGTTCTTTTGTTTGCGCTGAAATAGTAGAGATGTGGTTTTTTTGCAAAAAAAAGTAAGAAAAAAAATAAAAGTTTTGAAACCGAGTTTTTTTTGTTAAAAATGGAAATTCGGCATCAAATTCAAATCAACCCCAAAATAAACTTTTTTTAAAGTGTTTTAAACACCCTATACAGACTAAAAATCGCCTCAGGAGTTCAAAAAAGACATTATTTTTGAGTTCTGTTTTACCATGTTTTCAACATGGGACTTGGCAAGAAGAGCCTCTGAATGCATTTTTGATCAAGAGTCTTGCCTGGAATTATGTCTAAGGTAAGAGAGTGTAGGATCTCTAATAAAATCTCTAATCAACCAAGTACACCGCGCGAAGGGGGCTTAAAGTTGATATGCGCACACCCACGAACGTGGGGGAGAGTGGGGAGGGTGGGGAGTAGGCTAATCGGGCTTTAGCCAACCAACCGCCCCCCCCCTCGAATTTTTTTTTATTATAGAAAGACCAAAAAAGTCGAAAAGTATGTAGGTAAAATGACCTCTAGGGGTTTAATTGCCCTTTTTGGTCCATTTCCACCCCAATACAGCCCTAAATCCCATTAAAAATGGTCAAAATGGGTAATTTTGGGTGGTCCAGAAACTCGATTTTTTATTGACCAGAACTCAAAAATAATGTCTTTTTTGAACTGCTGAGGCGATTTTGAGTCGATATAGGGTGTTTGGGAACATTTTAAAAAGAGTTGATTGGGGGGAGGTATATGCAGGTAGCGCCTTATTTTTGTTTTTTTAGTAAATATGTTATTTCATGTATTTTCCCTAAATTGTGCAGTTTATTATTACTTTTAAATAGATTTCTGCTAAAGTAATTAAAAAATTACTAATCGCCCAAATTAACAAAAAATAGAGGAAATCGGAATAAATTAATTGACGTAGTCACAAACTAAAGGATTATAACACAAACAAAATAATCATTTAGGCTGCAATAACAAGCTAAATAATTGCTTTTTAGGAAAGAAATTTAGCAAATTGCTTTAAGATTTTCTGAGCCGGATGACCGACAGCATCAAATTTTAGACGACGGTCGATGCGAAACAGATCTGATTTAAAGGGGCATGCTCGTGCGTTAAGGCGCGAACCAGCAGTTTTTTTCGAATTTTTCGAATCATCCCATTTTTCACTCGTTCTGCGTCATATCTGATACAAATGACCTTTTACTGCTTTTAAAAAATAGACAGAAAACTTAAAAAATCTAGACGAGAACGAATGTAAAAATTTATCGAGAAAGAAAAGAACTGCTGGTTCGCGCCTTTTCTCCCTATCGGGCACGATCATGCCCCTTTAAGACACTTTTTCACCTAACTTTTGGGACTTTTGTTCGAAAACCTACAATTTTCATAGTTTTTTGAGGGAAAATTCCTTCCTGATACCAAAATGTCTTGAGATCAAGTCAAAAAAAAAAGATGGTTAAGTCAAAACAGCCATATCTCAATAAGGGTGGTATACTCAACAATTACTTCAGCCATCAGTCTCAACCGGCTGACTCAAATTTAACGATCAGCAACAGCCTTGAAGGAAATTTAGCGCTAGTAGCGAAAACACCCCCCCCCCTCCCAAAGAATCCGACCTTTTAAAATTGCTGTAACTACCTTATGTAACCCCGGCTTAGCCCTTAAGCTTGGGGTAGGCCAGCGTACGGAAGTTGTGACTAATGAAGAGTTTGCGCACATTTTCCGGGGTCTATGACATAAATTTGGGTACTTTTTACTAAAGTAAAAAAAGTGAAAATTGTTGGGGGAGGGGGGGGTATTCGCTACTAGGGTCGGAAATTTTATCACTGCATCTTCTTTATTAACTAAACACTTCAAAATTGTCAGAAAAACAGTTAAAAATCAACAAAAAAATGCCAAAAATTTGATTTGAAAACTTTCCTCAGCCGGCTGACTTCTGAAAAAATTAATCAGCCTCAGTTAGGTCAAAATTTTTATCTCAGCCTTCAGCCTCAGTCACAGCCGGCTAAGGTCTGAAAATTTTCCTCGACCTCAGCCGTCAGCCGGGCATAAAATTTTTACTTAGCCGTCAGCCTCAGCCGGCTGAGGATACCACCCTGATCTCAACTAACTGTGGATATTTTGATCTGATCTCAACGGAATGGGATTTTACAAGACTATTTGGTAGTTTTTTTCTCTCTCTCTAAAAATGGTAGATGTTCGATCAAAAGTTCCAAAAGTTAGATAAAAAGAGTGTCTCGTGTAGTATCGACCTTCTCGAATCTTACTTTTACCCCAACTTTGACACCAAATACACAATTTTGAGGTAATACACAAAACCCACTTCATACAGCCTAGGAGAAGATCCATTGTGAAGTCCTGGAGCACTTCCTCTGTGCTGCATTTTAGCATATTGATTGACGATGGAGTAGTGTTGTGAAGTCATGGGCTGATTGCTGCCCCTGCCGTGGTGTACACATTCAGAGGTCTAGCCAAAGGTGAAGGCTGGGGATTGAGTATAGTGGCTGGATACCCAGCTTGGTTTACACTCACATATTGAGGGCCTGCATTACCTATTACCATTGGATCATCCATGCTTGCAGTACTCAACAGACCAGCTGGATGAGACTGCTGTTGCTGCTGCTGATGCAGCATATTCATGGGCAGCGAGGGCATTACTGTCTGTTGAATCGGGCCTGAAAGTTGGTGTTGTTTACCGGAAATGGCTCAAATATCAAGGAATGTCCTTGATCCTGATCCTAGCCGTATAGCTGAATACGGGTCACGGATCAAAGATTACCTTGATCGGGATAGTTATCCAGGGTCAGGATAATTGCAGTGGAAAAATAAATAAAAGTGACCTTGTCGTTTTTTTTAATTTTGCCGTGGTCTCTATTAATTTTTTTCAAAATTCAAGAACATTTGTCTTAAAAGAATTTTTGGCGCTAGTAGCGAATAACCGCCCCCCCCAACAATTTTTTTTCAAAATCAGGTTTTAACCATTTCTAAGTAATTCTTATGCGCTGAAAAAGATAAGAAGGTGTGTTCGGACATTTTATGACCTAAAAAGTTGGTTTTTAGGAAAATTTTTTTTGACCAAAATTCAACTTTTTGCCTTGTGGACAAGGTAAACTACCTGAAAATGGTACCTAGAGTCCTAAAAAGATGGGATTTGAACATAGTTTTGTTAGCTGGGGCCTACCGCATAAAGAAACTCTGGTATGCATGTTTTTTTAATGCATCCAGAGTCACTTTCGAGTGATTTGTGTCTAAGGTATGTAGGTGTGCGCATCTCAACCCCAAGCCCCCTGCGCCCTCGAAGGGGCTTGGTTGGTTAGAGATGCGCGCACTCACTTACCTTAGACATAATTCCGAGCAGGACTCTTGATCACAAAATGCATATGGAGACTCTTTTTGCCTAGCTCCAGTGACAAAACGAGGTAGAATACCTTGGTCCCCCAAGGCAAAAAGTCGAATTTTGGTCAAAAAAAAATTTCTCCAAAAATCAATTTTTTAGGTCAGAAAATGCCCGAAAACACCTTTTTATCGTTTTCAGCGCATAAGAATGACTTAGAAATGGTTTAAACCTGATTTTGAAAAAAAATTTGTTGGGGGGGGGGGTGAGTATTCGCTACTAGGGTCGAATTTTGAAGATTTTTTATTTTTACGTGTTTCGTTGCCAGTTAGCGTATTTCCTCTAATAAGGCGGCCGGCCATCTTATTTTTGCATTTCCCAAAAATCGGAAAGGTGGGAATTCTGTCTAGAATTTTTTCGGTGCTCCACTAAAAATGAAAAAGAGAAAAACATAGAGCATTTGGGAGTGAAAAATAAGTTAAAAAGATTTCGAAACATTATTTACTCCAGACTTACATACAGGTCCTCCAAGTCGAGGGGTCGGCTTATTAGAGAAATTACGGTAGTTGTCGTAAATATCTTGCTTTTTTGAATATGATAAAAATTTGGTCAGTCTTTTTTAGAGCAGACTGAAAAAGCGGTTATTTCCTAGGGTTGGGTGATGGGAATATTCCCGGGAATATTGCCGGTTTATTCCCAGTCCGAATATTGGATTCGGACCGAAAGATCGGTCCGAATCTTTTTGGATTTTTTTCAGCGATTTTGCTCGATTTTTTGGGTTGGCCAGACTTGCGGACAAGATTTTGTGGATGCGTGTTTCCGGACGTGATTATTGCGGAAAAAGCTATGCGAATGAGGTTTTGCGGCTCAACTTTCGCGTCCGCAAATATCCGTCGTCAAATACCGCGTCCGCAAAGATTTGCGGACGATAATTCGCGGACGAAGTCTCGCGGACAAAGATTTGCGGACGAGAATTTGCGGACTTCATATAAGCATCGCCTAAGTCACAGGTTCGACTAACATAGTTTTTAATGCCGTCATCCTTCACTCCGGCTTGAAATACCTTCTTTTTCTGCTCCTTTTCTGCCAAACTTCGTTTTATCCGCAAAAGTCGGTCCACAAATGTTGCATCCGCGAAATTTGGTCCGCAAAGTCTCGTCCGCAAATCTTTGTCCACAAATTTTCGTCCCCAAATGTTGCGTCCGCAAGCGTTACGTCCGCAAAGTGTTGTCCGCAAGTCTGGCCTACCCGATTTTTTATGATTAAAAAATAAATTTGGCTATTAAAAGATTCGGACCGAATCGGACAGGAAAAAAATACTACAACCAGAAATATTTCCGGGAATATTCCAAAAAAGATTCGGACCGGTCTTATTCCAACCCTATTATTTCCGAATATGGGGTTTGGTTTATTTTTGTCTTAAATAATCCAAAATTTTGCTGCAACCGGTTTTTGGTTTATTGGCTAAACCAGCAGGTTTTCGGTCAACTGACCGGATCTTTATATTTTTCAACTTATAACCTCTCTTAAGAACCTTTTTTTAATTTACAAAATGTATTCATTTCAGAACGTCTCACAAGCTAAAAGAAAGTGCCAAAAAGAGGCAGCAGCCCAAGTGCCCGCCCCTCCAAAGAGTATTTTTCTCTAACAAGGGAACCGTTTGAACTGTACGATTCGAAAATTCTGACAAAGCCATCTTGTAGAGCATAGTTGATTCACTATATAGAATTTCAATATTTTTCCCCACAGACAGAAAAAAGCAAATCTGGAAACTCGAAAAAAAATCGAGCCACAAACGGCCTTGATCCCCCTGTAGATTCTTAAAAACGTATTTGTTTATAATCCATCTTGATATGGTGACACCGCCAAAAGCTCGATACTTAGCAGGGTCTGACACCATTTTGAACACATATATATGTGGAAAAAAAGTGTCAGACCCAGTTAGGAATCGAAAATTTAGGGTGTCACTGTATGAAGGCTTGCCTGAAGAAAATTTGTTTTTGAAAATCCACGGGGGGGACCATGGCAGTTTTGGCTTGATCTTTCTCGACTCTCCAGATTCGATTTTTTCTATCTGTGGGGAAAAATATTGAAATTCTATATAGTAAATCAACTATGCTCTACAAGATGGCTTTGTCAGAATTTTCGAATCGAATCCTACAGTTCAAACGGTTCCCTTGTAAGCTAACTTTTTATCATTTTTCACATATTTCACAACCTTTGCACCATTAATACCAAGGGTACTTGGCCGCTTCTCGGCAAAGACCAGCACACTCCACATTGCAATGGATTGAGGTTAAAAAAATCAAGAGAACCAAGAAAGGTATGCTCAGAGAAAAATACTCTTTGGAGGGCGGGCGCTTGGGCTTTTACCCCCAAAACAGATAGATCTGAAAAGAGTCAATGGTCAAAGTTTCAAATGTTGGATGAAAAAAATTGGAAACACAAATTTTGAGATAACTTTGTCACTGTTTGAAAGGGAATCAATATAGGTTACACGGCATCTGTTAAAAACCACTTTTACCGGCTCTCTCTAAAAGAAACCTACCAATCGGTTGCTGTAGCTGTTGATTTTGGTTGGATTGTAATGGAGCAGCAGACAATAAAGTGTAATTGGCTGCTGTAGGAGTGTCGCCGAGTAGTGAAGCAGGCCCTAGTGCAGTGTTAGTAGAGAGCACTCCAGTGGCGTTGAGTGTGGAAGAAGCACTTCTGGGCACTCGCACAACGTTGGAGTCGGCTGAGATGGTGCCTTCTCGAGTCCTTGTCCTGACTGTGATGAAGATGGGAGGGTCGTCGGCTAGATCTGCTAGCCTACAAATAACCACAAATATATTCGAATCTATATTTAAGAAATAAGAAATAGTTTAAAACCAACCTTAGAAGAACGTGATCAGCTAAAATTTGCAAATTGAAAATAAATTTAGTGCAAGACTCTAATGGCTATAAGTGATTTACGCCCTCAAATTTATTAGTTACGCCCTCAAATTTTTTATTGCCGATTTTCTTTGTATTTTTGTTGCAATTTTTACTAGCAATTTTTACACCAGCATGTAGCCCTGAAGCTTGACTTTCTAATAAGCCATCGATCTCCTCTGAACGATACAAAAAATAGCGAGATTTCGAGGTTTTAAAAATCCAGTCAAAATTTTAAAAACTATTTTGAAACCTCGAAATCTCGTAATTTTTTATAACATTCAGGGGAATTCGATAGCTCATTGGAAATCCAAGATTCAGGCTTACACACTGGTATGAAAATATTTAATAAATTGCAACAAAAATACAGAGAGAAATGGTAATATAAAATTTGGGGCATAACTAACAAATTTGAGGGCGAAAATGAGCATTTTGAGGGCGTTAATGATTTTTAGCCTACCTATAATTATACTTTAGATTCAAAATCATGTTTATATCATTGTGTTTGAGACCCACTTTTGCTGAACCAAACACACAAATTTTGTAACAATTCAGGTATTATCAGCCGAAAAAAATACATGATGGCCGACCACTCCAAATCCACCCATAACCATCACAAATCACCCAAAATACCCAAGCCACTTTTAATCGCCCTACATCAAAAGACTCTTGATCACCAAAACTTAATTCTTACCACTTAGAATATCCAAAGTTACTTTTAATCGTACTAAAAAACCGTTAATTGCCCAAACATCATTAGACCAGTTCAAATTACCCTAACAAAATTTGGTAGGGAAAAAGGTTTATAGAGCCATAAATTTTATGAAAGAAGACGTATTTAGTTGGTCCTTGAGAAATCGATGGCCTTTCAAGCTAAAAATTGACTGTTAGCCTATTTTTTCATCATTTTCAGTGAATGAAATCGTGAAAAACTTATATTATAACTAGGATTGTCGACTCTTTTTTTTCTTTTTTTTTCGAGTGTCGAATATCGAGTCGAGCACTCGAAAATCTCGAGTACTCGCCCACCCTAGTCAAGTAACCAACTAGTCAAGCAACTAGGGTTGGGCAAAAAGAGTCGCTTAATGCATTTTGATCAACAGTCTTGCTCGGGATCATGTCTAAGGTAAGTGCGCGCGCGCATCTCTAACCTAGGGTCAATCTTAATTATAATAGATTACAAAAAAAAATGAGTTTTGGAACAAACAACAACAAGGGGAACCAAGGCAAGAAATTGGTACTCGCTTTTAACTAGGGCCCAAGGAGCAGTAGACATACTAAGGCAGTGGAACATTTGAGTCTCTGCATAGTGACCTCCACCATAGTGTTCAGCTACAATATGACACTGAATTTGCCAATAAAAATCAAAGTTATCTTGCTGAAAGAGGCTATAAACACTTCGCCAAGATCAAGGTATGAATTTTTATTGTGTATGAGGCCTTGAGAAGTCATATTTGTTCTAGGTTTCTTCCATGTGATCTTTCTTGACTCTTCCGAAACCTGACTATCTCGTAGATCGCCACATTTTCCTCCAGTTGTAATAGGTCAATAAAAAACAATCGCGCTTGTTCGTCTACAATTGAATTCATTTTTATCACCTCTAGACTACTGATCATCCGACTCAAAATGACTCAATAATAGAGATGATGGATCTCTTATTTGGACTTTTGTCTGGGAAACGTCTTTAACATTTTTCGGCTTGAGATGATTTTTAAGTATTCTGGATAGGGTTGTCGAGCGCTCGAAATTTTCGAGTCGAGCGCTCGATTCGAAATTCGAAATTTTCGAGCGCTCGATTCGAAATTGGAAAATTTTCGAGCTCTCGTTTCGAAATTCGAAAATTTTTAGCGGCTTCGCCGCCTCATTAATGGATTTTTTAGAAATAAATTAATCGAAACCATGGTTAATCGACCACACATGACCGCTTTACCACACCAAACAAAAAAGCGGCCGAAAAAACTACCATTCTTTGTCCATAGTTGTGCTTGATCAAACGGCGCAGATCGGAGACTCTGAGATCGTAAAAACACCGCTCTGGCTTTTTTCGCCTCAGAAGGTCCCAATTTTTTATTCGCTAACTTTTCCTTGGGCCTTGCCGATTTCAGGTGACCCGAAAGATGAGTTGTTGATCTACTCTTTGGCAGTCTAAGCTCTTCCCCACAAGTGAAAATAGTCTTTCCACCGACTTTCTTAAACGATTTCCAAACTTCGCTTGGCATTTTTCTAAAACAAGAAAAATTCACCATTACATTCTTTTTTGTGTGCTGCAAATTCCAAGCTATAACTCGAAAATAAGCGCTCAAAATTCGAAAGCATATATACCTTGCGAAAAAAATCAGTGGATCCGTAAAACAGATTTTCAAAAACACGGCTTATTGAAACAATTATGGCTGTTGAAAAGTATCAATATTTTTTGAACCATCTTGTATATTTCCTTGTGTGTTTTCGGGATCACGATTCTCGACTCAAAAATCGCAAAAAACGCCAAATTACACCGTAATTGAGCCAGGTCGAATATTTTTCAGTGACATTGTATTTTCAGTACTTTTGTGCTCTAGCACTCCTGATTTTGACTTTATACTACCGATTTGTGAGCTTTCTTTTCAGACCGATTTCGAAAAATAGAGCATGTGCGCTAAAATATCGCTTGTCATCCACGTTGGGGAAATTAATAACTGGAAAGAGGGTGAAAGAAATCAACGAGCAAATCTCAAAATTTCGTTTCCTTCTCTAAATACAACTTCATAACAAGTGTCCAGTGGTAGATTTATTTCAGATGTCCGTCAACATAGTTTCATTACTGTTACTTTAGGGACTTCGCCATCACGAAGTTAAGCAGTAGCTATATTGAATTCGAGGTGTCGTGGCAAGTAAATTCTTCTGTTCCATCGTCAATCTCAAACCTGGAAGTGCACATTCACAGACTTGGTGAATCACATGAGGTACGCTTTGCATTGGCTTTTTGAAAAAAAAAACAAAAATTTAATACCTGTATAGCTTACATTTCTGAATTGTTTAGCTGGTGACTTTTCGGAAAGGGGATGTTCAAGGTATCAGCAGGATCCATCGACGCGCAAACTGTGGTGACTTGAGCGAGCGAGAAAATTTCGAGGCGATAGTCAGTTACGAAGAGTTGCTCGAATACCCTGTAAGCGTTACTTTGTTTAGTGAGAGTCAGCTACGAAAAAAATGCTTGAGACTAAGTAGGACGTTTTAGAGTCACAACTCCATGACCCATTGAAGCTCTTTCGAGTCTCATTTTTACATTTTTTGCGTTTGGTTTTTCGGTTTTTTTCTGGTACTTTGCAGCAGACGTTTGAGCATGGAAGAATATTACTTAAAAAGGCTCTAATCCGTCTTAAACCTTTTGTGATACAGTCGAGTCTCGGTACAAATATACCTCCTCAAATTCAACCCACATCTGTCTCCTGCATTTTTTTCCTTTGCATATACCGAAGTAGTCTACTTTGTGCGGTCTAGCCGATTTTGCAGATTGCTTTTGTATAACGTAGATAGGTGCATGTCAAGCATGTTATCTTATCCACTCTAATCAGAAAATTCGACAAATTTTTACCATAGCAATTTTTCTTGTTGTCTGTACTTTGAGACGATTTGTCTAACCGAATGACTTTGCCAGCAGAAGTACTCCTGGAAGTTTTCGAATTTTCAGCGGTTGATGATTATCCAAGATTTATTCCAGTTTCGCGATTATTCTCTAAATTTATTCTTTCGAAATTAAATTTGCCAAGTGGATATGCAGACTTGACTGTTGGGGAACATTTGGTGATAATCTCATTTTCAATTACAGTCGACGCTCGATATAACGTCCTTCAAGGGACCGGTCAAAATGGGACGTTACAACGAGCGGACGTTATATCGAGCGTCGTTATGTAGAGAATACACTGTAGTCTTGCCAAAATAAGAATTTTTTGGGACGTTATATCGAGCGTCCACTGTATATGAATTTTCGTGAAACAGAGACTTTTCCTGTGAACATACTTCCTGGTCGAGGCTGTTTTCTGCCTTCTCATCATTTCTATGTTAGGGATTCTCTAATCTTTCAAATTTCTGAGAATTCCATGCTGAATTCAGAAAGAACCTTAAAACGCATTGTTGCATGACCAAATTAAAATATCGAGGATATTTTGTTGGACTAAAAAATGACCCCGACCGGAAAATGTGTTGAACGACTTAGCCTGTTTCCATCTGTACGAAGATGTTTTGAATCAAAAACAGAGTGCAGTTGTATCTAAAAAATTTTAGACGCACGTTCATACACGCCAGGATTTGATCCGTCAACGCAACATTCTTGCGTACAAAGAAGATGAATGGGCGTGGGAAAGAATCGAATTGACTGGGGCGCGAGATCAAATGGAGCAGGAAAGAAACCAGATGGAGCAAGAAAGAGATCAAATGGAGCAAGAAAGAAACCAGATGGAGCAAGATAGAAATGAGCTGGAGCAGCAGCATTTGCAATTCAAAGTAAACTAAGAGTTATTTTCCAATCATGTAGTAGCCGAGGAATTATTTTCTAGATCGTCCTGATACTTACACTGCTTGTTGTTCTCTTCTTCAGCATAAATTACCATAGCCTGATTTAAGCCAAGTTGTAAAGAGATATTTTGGATTCTGATTGTATTCCATGATTTTACTTGTTGATGTCTGGTATAGGGGTTGGAAATTTGATGAACAATAAAATATATTTGAGTTATTTGTGGTCATGTTGTTTTGAGTTGTTTCTTGAGTTACAGATGTTTCAGATTTTTCGTGATTATATGCTTTTCTCTACCTGTTCGATACCCCTAGCTTTTACAACACTGACCACAAAAAGAGTTGTTGCTGTTGCTAGGTCTGAAAAGGCTGTATGGCAGGGCTCCCAAGTGGGATGAGCCATGAATCAGCCGAAAATTTTCAAAAATCAGCATTTGGTGTGGAAAATCAGCCAAAAATTACCAAAAATCAGCCAAAAATCAGCCACACATATTGTTAGGTACTTATGCCATTAAACAGCAAACCAAGCCACCTTCAAGGGGTTGATTGCTAGGGGTTGAGATGCGCACACCCATATACCTTAGACTTAAAACACTCGAAAGTGACTGTGGTTGTATAAAACACATGCAAACCTGAATTTCTTCATGCGATAGACCCCATAAAGTAAAAACCTGTTCGAAATCTATCATTTACACTTTAATTTGACTCGAAAAAGGCTAAAATTTGGTCGAAAATACTTTAAAAAGATAATCTAGCCGCAAATTTGACAAAAATTTAATTTATTTATTTGGAAAGTGTTTAAATAGGCTTCTTGCATCGTGTTGTCCAGAAACAAATGAGTTCCGGAGTCCAGAGTTGTTTTCGTGTCACTTTTCGAAAATTTCGGGTGAGAAGGGGAGTTCGATGGCTGAAACGGGATAAGTACTAATTGTTACAAAAATTACATGAGATAAACCAAAAAAACAATACTAAATTCTAATATACAACACTATAGCATAAATTTTTCAATAGAAAGGGCGGGAGTTTAGCAATTTTACACGAAAATCGTTAGTAGTTTTATCAATTCTTCATTAAATCAGTAAAAATCAGCCAAAATTAGCCGAAATCAGCCAAAATCAGCAAATCAGACGAAAAAATAATAATCAGCATTGAGGGCTCAAAATCAGCAAATGGCTGATAAATCAGCCAACTTGGGAGCCCTGCTGTATGGGCTAGAGGAGATGTGACAAAAACGAGATTTTTCAAAACGAGCTTTAGCAAGCTTAACTGAGCTCTTGGAAGCATGACTACACTAGCTTGCCTAGTTCGAAAACTCCCAAAAAGATTTTACAACGTTTTAGGTGCCAATGTTTAGCGATTTTCAAAGTTCTGTTTTCGACAGTCGATTGACAATGTTTTCTTGTTGTACAGCGTCATTCAAACATTTTAAGCCTTTTTTAGGCATAACTCCATGCGTAGGCCGAATTTATTAATTTCGTCAACGGCAATCGACTCAGAATTGAAAAGCAATTTTTTGGTATATAATGTCGAAAACACGATTTTTGCTTGGTACCCCAGCGGTTTGGTCCTGCTCTGTGAATGTCCTTTGATTCGCGATTTAAAAAAATGGGTACGACCCAAACCACAGGGGACCAATCAGAAATCGTGTTTTGAACATCATATACCAAAATTTTTTTTCCAATTCTGAGTCGATTGGCTTTTACACAATTTTTAAAATCGGTGTATAAAAAAATTATGCTCAAAAGAAAAGGGTTAAAATATTACAGTCAACTCTCGATAATCCGTCACCCCTTGGGACCGGCCGTGGGGTGACGGGTAATCAAGAGTGACGGATCAGCGAGTGACGGATTAGCCTAATTTATATAAGGCAGAACCAAACAAAGTGTCACGAAGGTGACGGATTATCGAGAGTGACGGATTATCGAGAGTTGATTGTATAATAACCCTGTATATTGTCTAAAACACAATTTTGGCGAGGGCCACTGTGGTTTTAGATCCTGGTCTGTGAACGGCTTTTCGATGTGAAGGAAATCAACCACAGGAAGATATGAATGAAATGCTTTTTCGAATTATAATTTTTTTTGCATTAAAAATTTTAATTTTATATGTTAGTCTAACCTCAATTATTTCGACAATAGTAATTTATAGCTCAATGGAGGTCATCGTCTGGCAAGCTCAGGCTACCTTGGTCTCAGCTACTGGATAGTTCTGCTTTTTGAATGTAAATTCATACAAAAACTTATTCGAAAACCATTTTCAACATTCTCACAGTCAAAAAGCTGTCGAATTTACGCATTCGCTCCAAATTCATACATTCGAAATTGTCATTCATTTATCACTAAGTAAAAGTGTTGGTCAAATGGCCCACCCCTAATGAAATGGCTCGCCCTTATTCGAGATTTGGCGTGTTTTAAACGCGAGAAGAGCTGTGCTTCTTTTTTTGTCTGAAACTTTTTTTGTGGGTACTATTTGGTAGCTGAGTTTCAGGGCTTCAAAATAAGCTATTGACAAGCAACATCTGATAAAAAAAATTGAGGTAAAAATGCTTAGGTCCGCGTTCCGTCGAGTGTCGATGCGAGTGCGAACCTACGAATTAAGACCACCACCCCCCCCCAATTTGTTTATATCAGATGTTGCTTGTCAATAGCTCATTTTTAAGCCCTGAATCTTAGCTACAAAATGATAACAAAAGAAATAATTTTTAGTAAAGAAAAAAGTGCAGCTCTTTTTGCGTTAAAAACACGCCATATCTCACACTCAGTCCCACACTCATTGTGCATCTGCCGTAAATCTCTGCCTCGGGTCGAAGCCCGCGACAAATATTTTGCAATTTTGCAATTTTGTTTTTTTTCTTTTTCTTAATTAGCAGGAGCTCTAGTGTTTTTACTTTCAAGATTTTGATTAAGTCCGAAAAGTTGTCGAAATCGGATAATCGGACCGATCAAACCGAACGCCTGGAGAATACTTTAACCTTGAAAAACACATCTTATGACCGAACTATCGGTGCCCGCAGGTCGGATCGACTCTCAATGCTCGTAACTAAGTTTTTTTTAGCCAAATAATGGTATCCAAGCATTTTAACCTACATGTGCATGTGGTGGTACCCATCTGCCCACTTGGTGGTTAACAAGTGCTACTGCTCAGGTAATTTTACTAAAGACTACCCAGTTTTCCAAGTAATGGCACCCAAGTCGCAGTACTTATGTGGTGGTAACCATGCAAAAATTAGCTTCTGCCTCCGGTCTCAGGTTGATAAAATAGCCTGCTACCGTATATCGACTCTTTAATAAATGACTCACCTCTGAGAGGGGGTTGAAAAATAAACGGTTCGAGCCGATTGATCGAGGATATACAGTATTTACTTTTCTGGTTTTTACAACTTTGTTTTTTTCAGCTTATTGGATAATTTTTGCTGAGAAGATTAATTTAGTTCATTCTTTGCTCTTTTTAGTAGTTAATAGGAAGTAATGAAACAAATTGCCACAAAGCAAAATCTAACTTGCAAGCAATTTTCAATAGAAAATTGATTTCTCTTTATCAATTCAAATAAAATTGAATGACAAAATCTAATCCTCCCTCCAAATTTTTGAGGGACAATGCCAGTTCCGATTTCTTCTTTGCCAGATAGCGTATGTGCTGGTGCCCTCGGTTATGCGAATGCCGGGCCATTTTGAAATCAGCCATATGACATGTAACCGCCCGAACGGCAAAACCCGGCCATTTTCACAGTTGCCTCCAACATGAATTTCCGCAGTTGGAAAAGCTGCTATTATCACTAAGTAAAAGTGTTGGTCAAATGGCCCAGCCCTAATGAAATGGCTCTCCCCTATTCCACCATATGGCCATCACTCAACCTTCTTTATACCACATTCTCTCAAAGTATCCCTCTCCTTCAATTGTTTGACCATGATTTCAGAGTTAATGCTTGTTTGAGAGGTTGGAAAAGACAGGACCTCCCAAGTAACCCTCCCTCTTCCGAAAGAGTATTTTTTTCTAAGCTAACTTTTTTCGGTAACACTTTACTTGGCCCCCCCCCCCACGGCTGACCCACTTTCGAGGTGAATTTTTGAAAACCGATTGCATATTCGTGTTTCTCGACCCGGATTTTTACGGGAAATGATCATCAGATTCTGTGAAAGTGAAAAAAAAATTTTTGGGATTTGCCTTGGTCCCCCAAGGTAAAATTTTAGAAAAATTTGAAAAAAAAATATTTTTTAAATTGGCGCCTTTTGAATTTTAAAGGGATTAAGGGCTGTATTGGGAGGGAAAGGGAATAAAAGAGGCCACTTTTATGGCAGAACAATAGAAAAGTAAATATATGTATTCTTCGACTGCCTCACCATGTTTTTCAACTGGGCTGTGGCAAAAAGAGACTCTATACGCATTTTTTGATCAAGAGTACTTCTCGGAATTATATCTAAGGTAAGTGAGTGCGCGCATCTCTAACTCTCAAGCCCCCTGCGCCCCCTTCGGGGCGCAGGGGGCTTGGAGTTGAGATGCGCACACCCACATACCTTAGACACAAATCACTCGAAAGTGACTCTGGATGCATGAAAAAGCATGCATACCAGAGTTTATTTATGCGGTAGGCCCAGTATTCAAAACTATGTTCAACATCTTCTTGTTAGGGGCCTTGTGTGATTAGTGGCCCCTTTTATTCCCTTCCCCTCCCAATACAGCCCTTAATCCCTTTAAAATTCAAAAGGCGCCAATTTAAAAAATATTTTTTTTTTCAAATTTTTCTAAAATTTTACCTTGGGGGACCAAGGCAAATCCCAAAAAATTTTTTTCACTTTCACAGAATCTGATGATCATTTCCCGTAAAAATCCGGGTCGAGAAACACGAATATGCAATCGGTTTTCAAAAATTCACCTCGAAAGTGGGTCAGCCGTGGGGGGGGCCAAGTAAAGTCTAGCCCTTTTTTCATTTTCGCCTAAACCCAAGCCTAAGTTAGCGCGCTACACATTGCAAAAAAAACTTTGAAAAATCAAGGGAACCCAAAATAGTACGCTTAGAGAAAGATACTCTTTGGGGGATGGGGGCGGGTGAGGTTACTTGGCGCTCTTCACGGTTGGAAAATAATCTCTTGGAAGAATTCATAGATAGAAAACTACATCATTTTATTTTATACCTTGTAAGAAAGCGAAGCTTCAGAGATATAAGCTAGTCAAAAGATAAAATAAATGAAATCAAAGCAAGGCTGCTGTGATTATCAAGTCTGAAAAACTTGATAGGACTGTGGAATATGCAACGTGTGTCCAAAAATATTTAGGGTTTCAAAATAGCCGTAACTTGTTTCATAGAGCGATTTTCAAAATTCTGTTTTTAACAACCGATATTTCTTGCCAACAATATTTTTTAGTGTATAATGTGGAAAAAACGATTTTTGCTTGGTCCCCCTGTGATTTGGGCCTTACCCATTCAGAAACCAGGACCAAAACCACAGGGAGAGTACCAAGTAAAAATCGTGTTTCCGACATTAGAAACACAAAAAAACGTCGGCGAGAAAAATCGATTGTCAAATACAGAATTTTGAAAATTGCTCTATGAAAAAATTTACGGCCATTTAAACCCCTAAAATTTCTTCAAACACCCTGCAATTTCAAATTAGGCCAAAAATAAAATACCAAGAATGTTCAAAAATACACAGCAAACTCAAATAATTATTATCCCAGTTTTTCAAAACACTTTAAAATACATAAATGTCAACCTGTAGCTGAAGGACACTGAGCAATATTCTTTCCGTCAGCAAATATTAAATACTGAAAGAAATCCAAAAAGTTGGCATTTAATTGGCAGCACAAGAAAGCCCTACTGAATGAATAGCAGCACGCGATGGCGGCCTTGGCTGGTTGGTTACCGGCTTCCAGGAGATTAATAAAGTTCCTGGTTGAGGCCCAACTTCCACTTGTACATTCTGGGGTGGATCTGGCAGTCCAACTGTAAAAAAAACATTTTTTACACTTATATGGTCTTTTACAAGAAAATTTGAAAATTTTTGTCAATGACTTTTTCCGAGCACCAACATTTTTTGAGTTGGTATTTTTTATTTTTGACAGAAAAAATCCCAGGAGATGAAACCGAAATCGAGATAAATGATTTCCGGAAAAAGAATTGGTGTCCGGCCCTTTCAAGGGTTACTACGCATTTGAGCCCTTTGGATTTGAGCCCCCGCATTTGAGCTCCCGCATTTGAGCCCCCCGTATTTGAGCCCCCGCATTTGAGCCCCGCATTTGAGCCCCGCATTTGAGCCCCATTCAATTTTTTGTGTGGGCTTATTAGTCGCTCGCACTTCAGGTTCTGATCGAGGTCATTAAAAGTCCCTAGAGTTTCACGCTTTTTTCAAGATTTGATTTTTAACAGAACGACAGAACAAATCTAGTGGTACATATGTAAGCAACTTATTGATAACATTAAACAATTTAAATGAAACACTAGAACAAACAACAAATTCAGTAAGTGTCATTTTCATTCTCCTCAGATTCTTCTCCTTCTACCTGCCTGCCTTCGGCAGGCAACCTAATTCAATAGGAAGCCCCTATGTGGGTACATGGTCCGGGAAAAGGGCTGACCCTTTGGGGGCACATGGTCCGGGATAAGGGCTAACTCATTATATACGAGCTCTATATTAGCATCCATCAGATTGCTAAATTTTTATATTTAAAGTAAATATCGATTTTCAAAGAAAAAACACAGAAAAATGAATAAATACAAAATCGGACTTAAAAAAATGAACAGATACAGGCGGTGAAATGACCCGGCGGTGAAATGTCCGTGTCCCGATTCAAATGTCGGCTTTTGCTATGGGGCTCAAATGCGGGGCTCAAATGCGCGGCTCAAATGCGGGAGCTCAAATGCGGGGCTCAAATGCGGGGGCTCAAATGCGGGGGCTCAAATGCGGGGGCTCAAATCCAAAGGGCTCAAATGCGTGTTAACGCTTTCAAGTTCGAACCCCAAGTGGGTCCAGCACTTTTTTATCCCAGGTTTTGAAGTCTTTTGCCGCAATCGGACAGTCCTTCTAGTCCTAAAAATCAAAAATATTTTGATCTTAAAAGTCATTTTTTAGGAAGTGCCAGAGTTAATAAGACCCGACGTCATGTTTTTTTTTGAAAAAAGAACTGTGGTCCTTATTGTCACTCTTTTTTTGAACAAAGGATGAAGTCAGGTCAAATTGGCGAAACTTTGGTCATTTTTAGGTATCATTGCTGCATAATCCGGCTCCGAATTTTTTCTAAAATTTCTTTGATCTTTTTGTACTAATTTTTTGCGCGATAATCAAAATTCTGAAAAGCACATTTTGTTTGATTCAAATTCCGAAATTTGAAAAAAAAAAACTTGGCTCCGAGGTTTTCTTGGTCACTTTTGCACTTAAAACACATTTAAAAACAGCCATTTTTTCAACTGGATAGGGATGCCTCTTTTCTTCTGAAAAACGTAATTATCAAAATTTGATTATCGCTCAAAGAAGTGGTATAAAAAGGCAAATGAAATCTCAGAACCAACTAAGAGCCGGAACCAGGTTATAAAACACTAAATACGACTGGTCAAATCAAGATCCTTAAGATTTTCGAGAATGGTCTGGTAAAATGCTGGGTTAAAAATTTAAAAACCGGTATGAAAAAGTCAGCCTTTACTGAGCGTCAAACTTGAGAGGGCCGATTCCGGACTCAACTGTACGAAAAATCAGCTTGGTTCGATTCCTTCTCGTAACATGCACATTCATGGCAAATAAATAATTTAGTAAAAATCTTTAAGACTTTTCGAATAAGACTGGCCAATAATACACCGGATTTTTTTAAATTGGTAAAAAAATGGTTGTGCCCAGCTATGGGTCAAACTTGAGAGGATCACTTTCTGACACAACTGTACAAAAATTCATCTGGGTTCGATTCCCGCTTGAAACATGCACATTTTTTGCAGGTAGAAAATTAAGTGAGAATTCGGTCTAGACTGGCGAATAATATATGGTAAAATTTTGAAGAATGAGTAAAAAATGGTCGGGCCCAGCTGAGGGTCGAACTTGAGAGGATCACTTCCTGACACAACTGTACAAAAAATTCAGCTGGGTTCGATTCCCTCTCGTAACATGCACATTTTTCGCAAGTAAAAAATTAAGTAAGTAAAGATTGTGGTAAACAGCTATTTTCAACCACATTCTTCAAAAAACATTAGCCAAAAATAGGCGGAATGAGTAGAAGAAGAAGTAGAATAACATTTGGGATTAGAAGATTGGACAAGAAGACGGAACAAGAAGCACATAAAAACATATTGTTCTCTTTTAGCCAATCTACCAAAATGGCAGCAGCAGAAAGACAAGTTTAAGGCACATTACCCCATAGCCAGCCAACAACAACAATTGGGGCGAAAATGAGTGTGGAGAGCGTGGTAAGGCGAAAAGTCGTGGATAATTATTGATGGAAGCCAAGGAGGGGAAGCTGTCAGTCCTCCTTTTCAACCACAACTTGCATAATGAAATAGAGGAGGCATGGCTTCCCGGAATTAGAGGCACACCCCCAATATATAGGGTGGTGGGTGTTAATGCTGCTACTAGAGCGAGAAGAAGCCAATCTTTTCTTCTTTGCCACCATTTTAGAGGGGCTATTGCCCCCCTATGGTCTAAGTGCTTCATGGTAGTTGCCGCATTCAGGTTAGCCTACGGCTCACTGACCAGGTTTTTTGTTGTTGCAGAGTTGTTGGCGGACAGAAGAAATTAGGTGGAGGGCAAGTTAAACGAATTAAACAGGCCATTTGGTGCTATGAGTGCTGCTACTGCTCTTACTGAGAGAAACCTTTTGTTTTTTTAAGTTAACTGTAGGAAATGGACAATACAAGAGAACTACCAGTACGGCATGGAGGATAGGACTAGGTCAACTAGCAACGGTTTTTTGCGCGGGTCGACAATCATTCTAAAAATTACCTTGAAATATTTTAAGGCCACGAAATTATTTAAAAAAAGGCAAATAAAAAATATTTTAAGAAAAATGCCATAAAAATCCAGCTTGGGGAGCTATGCAAATTTCTGGGGGGCGTTTCTTTATTCAGCCTAAAAAGTTAACCCTGACATTACGGGAAAAAAACTAGCACTGTTTACGGATGGGGTAAATATGACCCCAAGGCCTTCGAAAGCTGTTAATAGGCATCACGTGAGCTATTTTAACAACAGCTTAGTGCTATCTTGTAGCGCAGCTCAAAAGCTACAAGACCCTTTTTACAGAAACTCTTTGAAAAATTTGAGTCTTGAGACATGGTTTTTTGAAAAAGATATAAGATTTAAAAGATTTGAAAAATGACCGAAATCCAAGTTTCTCCAACTTTTTTCAGATTTTGGTCCTTTTTTTTTTAAAGAAATCGATCTTTTTCAAAAAGCCATGTCTCAAGACTCGAATTTTTCAAAGAGTTTCTGTAAAAAGGGTTTTGTAGCTTTTGAGCTGCGCTACAGGATAACACTAAGCTGTTGTCAAAATGGCTCACATGATGCCTATTAACAGCTTTCGGAGGCCTTGGGGTCATATTTACCCCATCCGTATAAGGTGCTGCTTTTTTTATACACCTACAAAAATAATAGCAATGTAGTCAAAATGTAGCTAACAATGAGACGAACAAAGTCACAAAAAATCAGCTCTTAATAATGTCTAAAAAAAATTACAGCCGTTTTAAAAGTGCCCTGGGTCATATTGACCCCACCAAAATGTCAGGGTTAATTCTGGGATAAAAAATTCTCGGTTGCTTTGAAAAAATGTATTTTTTAATAGCAGTAAAAAACAAAAACGGTTTTTTCACACTTTTTGTCAATTTTCGTCAATTCGAGGAAAGAAGGCAAAAAGTTGGAGACATTGCAAAGCTTATCAAGTTTTTCTGTGCTGAATCGGGAAGTGGGCTAGCTACGCAAATAATTTCTTCCTTTTTTAAAGGGGCATACCCACGCTAATAAGAGGTGATGCCCGGGAATTCAAAAATTTTTCCTAATCATTCAACTTCTGTACGGAGTTTTCGACTTGGTTTCTAACAAAACTTCGCCTAAAATTAAATTTTAGGCCTTGTTTTATTAGAAATCAAGATGAAAAATCCGTACAGATATTCAATGATTGGGAAAATTTTTTGAATTCCCGGGCACCACCTCTTATTAGCGTGGGTATGCCCCTTTAAAGCATTCTGTGCGTATATGAGGGCTTTGACTGTAGGGCTCGATCTGTATTTTTCAGAAAAAATTTAACGTTTTCGGTACCCCAAATATCTTTTATTTTTGAAAGTTTTTCAACAAATTGTTTTTTCGCTTCAAAAAAGCAATAATCACTGGATAAATGGATTTTCTTTTTAAAAGTAGTCAAAATGTACCTTTCCGAAATACAGGGTCGTAAAAGCCCAAGTGCCCGCCCCTCCAAAGAGTATTTTTCTCTAAACATACTTTTTTCGGTTCCCTAGATTTTTTTCACACCAATCCATTGCGCTGTAGAGTGTGCTGGTAATTGGCCGCTACGCGGCCAATTACCCTTCTTGTATTGTCGGTGCAAAAGATGCTAATGAAGTAGGTGAAAATTTTGAAAAGTTAGAGAAAAATACTTTTTGGAGGGGCGAGGGACGGCTATCGATTACCGATGGTCAATGAATTTTTTTTTAAAATTTTTGATCAAAATCGTCAATTTTCAGGACAAAAATTTCTGGAAAGTCGACCCTAATACTAAAATCTCATCTTGAATCCGAATCCGTTGAGATCAGATCGAAATATTTTTATAGACTGAGATACCGTATTTCTCTATTAAGTCCCCCCTCTCTAATAACTCCCCCTATTTCGACCCCATATCTCAGTCTAAGGAAAAATTTTGTAAATCTGTTTTTTGCGTTTTCTTAATCACCACGATCTTAGTTGATTCCACTTTTTAGATTTCGGTCGGGCATCCGAAAATCTCAAAATCGAAATATTTTTTTTCCGATTTTTTAAGGGTTGAAAAATAACTCCCCCGGGGGACTTACTACAGAAAATACGGTATCTACTAAAATATGTAAATGGTGCCAAATTCCTGGTCTATCTACTCAAAATAGCTATATATCAGCCCATAAATATAATTTCTATCTGATCTCAACGGATTCGGATTCAAGATGAGATTTGGTATTAGGGTCGACTTTCCAGAAACTTTTGGCCTGAAAATTGACGATTTTGATCAAAAATTTCAAAAAAAAATTCATTGACCGTCGGTAATCGATATTTTACCGGGGCGAGCACTTGGGCTGCTGTCATACAGGGTGTGTCCAGAAATTTTAGCTTTTTAAAATGATCGTAAATTTTTTATAAAGCGATTTTTGAAATTCCGATTCCCCTAATCGATGTTTCTCGCCGACAATTTTTTTGTGTGGTGTCAAAAGCACAATTTTTGCTTGATCCCCCTGTGGTTTAGGCATGCCCCATCCAGAAGGCATACACATAGCAGAATCCAAACCACAGGGGGGGGGGGGTTGGCAAGCAAAAATTCTGTTTTTGACATTAAACACCAAATAAATATTTTCGGCGATAAAAATCGATCGCCAAAAACAGAATTTCGAAGATCGCTCTATGAAAAAGTGCGGCCATTTTAAACCCCTAAAATTTTTTGACTCACCCTGCAGTAAATTTTCAGAATTTTGAGATCGCGGCCCTGAATCGAGCCCTAAATTTGTGGGGTCCAACCTTTAATTGACCAAGATACAAGTAGATATAAGCCAAGCATGTAAACCAGAGGAAGCCTAGGGTGTTGGCAAAAAGAGCCTAAAAGACAGATTTCCGGTGGCTAAGGAACATTGTTTGTTTGCTCACACCCCTTCCTTTGACGTCAATCCAAATGTATTAATGTACACAAACACACACACATACGTGAAGGTCAATTGGATATGGCGGCACCGGATTTGTCTGGTTCAAAACTAAAAAAAATTTCAACTTACTTTTAGGCAGGGTTTTGAAGTCGACACAACGTTCCACTGGACGCTTCTCTAGCACAGCTTTGGGGTGCTTGGTGCGCACAGATACCCGATAGATTGTTGAGGGTGAAAGACCTTGGAGGTGCACCTGAACTGATTGGAATATTAAATTTGCAGAGCTGTGAACATTTTTGTGCTTTAGGATATTTTAAAAACAACAACTAAAGACCGATTCGATTAACTGTGATTCCAAACTATTTGTATTTTGTTGTAAATTTGTTTACACCAAAATCACCACCAGGTACTCAAGGTCATTTCAATTCTAGTCAAACCTCGATCTAGTGACCCTTCGATTGAGTGAACCGCTGGAGTTGATTTTTCGGAATCAAGTGCCGTATTTTCTCTAATTATAGACCCCCCCCCCTAAGCCGTTTCACCTAATTTCCCATATTTCACTCAGAAAATGTGATAAAAATGCGTTTTTAGCATGCTTTTTTTAAATTATAGACCCATTTCTAATTATAGCCCCGTTACTAATTATGGACCCCTCTCGATGGGGGGTTGAAAAATTATAGACCCGGGTGCATAATTAGAGATGGGTCTATACAGGGTTATTCAAGAAATTGTAACACTTTCAAACTGCCATAACTTTTTATCCCGGCACGATTTCGAAATTTTGTAAACGCAGATCGACTCAGAATTTCATGGCAATTTTTTTGGTATATAATGTCAAAATCACGATTTTCGCTTGGTCCCCCCTGTGGTTTTGGTCTTACCCATCCAGAGGCCATCCACAGACCAAGACCAAAACCACAGGGGGGACCAAGCGAAAATCGTGATTTTGACATTATATACCAAAAAAATTGCCATAAAATTCTGAGTCGATCTGCGTTTACAAAATTTCGAAATCGTGCCGGGATAAAAAGTTATGGCAGTTTGAAAGTGTTACAATTTCTTGAATAACCCTGTAGTTAGAGAAAATACGGCAAGTTGACTCTGAATATACCGTCATCCCTTTAAAGGACCATACTTGTTGATGACAATGGGAATTTGGGAAGTTCAAATGCGCGCGGGACACTTTTTTTACTCCAAAAATGTTTTTTGAATTATGTGTTATAATATAATAATAAAAAACTTAATTTGTATAAGTGCCCAGGTAGCTGACAGACCCCCAAGTGCACCCCCCCCCCCTAAGTGCACCCCCCTCTAGTGCACCCCCCCCCCCCCCAAGTGCACCCCCCCCCCCTAAGTGCACCCCCCCTCCGAAGGGGGGGTGCATTTAGGGGGGGGGTGCACTTAGGGGGGGGGGTGCACTTGGGTCATTTTTTCATACCTATTTTTTATTGTTTTTATGTCTTTGTCTTGAATGGAAAGTAATTTTTTTAAACTTTTTAAACTACCCAAACCACTTGGATAGTGCTCAAAGCATCTGGATAGTATTCAAACCACTTGGATAGTACCTAAACTATCTGGATAGTTTCCAAACCACTTGGATAGTGCCCAAAGGATGTGGATAATACCCAAAGGACTTGGATAGTACCTAAACCATTTGGATAGTATCCAAACCACTTGTGAATTCCAAAAGCATAGTTTAAACTTTGTATTTTTTCAAACCGAAAAGTATAATTTTATTAATTTTTTTTGTAATTTTTAGCGTCGAATTTTCGGTGCATAGACGTTTCTCGAAAATGAAACTTTTTTCATTTCGAGAAACGTTTCTCGAATTTGAAACTCAAAAGAGTAAAATATCTCTAGGGGTATATATGTATACCTGTAAAGATACTTATTTAGACATACCAAGGGTATTTGGCCGCTTCGCGGCCAAAGACCAGCACACTCCACATTGCAAGGGATAAGCGTACATACATGTGTTAACCCCTAACCCCCGCAATGTGGAATATGCTGGACTTTGGCCATCACATTCAGCCAAATACCCTTGATATGTCTAAATAAGGTATACACCTAGAGATATTTTACTCTTTTGAGTTTCAAATTCGAGAAACGTTTCTCGAAAATGAAAAAAGTTTCATTTTCGAGAAACGTCTATACCCCGAATTTTCTATTGTTTACAAGAATTGCAAGAACTACAACATTGAAACGGTTGGCGAACTGAAAAATTTAATAAAACGATTAAATTCGTGAACTATTTTAGACTACAGGAGCACCTGCCACACAGATTGGGTGGGTTCGTTACACAAGGGCTGAAAGCATTTCGACGTCGCTCAATTTGGAGTCAAGTAAATGAAAAATTGTTGTCATATTTTGAATCTTTTTTCGTTTGCTTGATTTGTTTGCTTAAGAAGTTTTCCCCCGGTGCTCTCCCCCAAGTATCTTGGCAATTAAGGCCTAACCAAGCGTTTTGGGTAAGTTCGTGTGATTTAGGTACTATCTATGTAGTTTCGATACTATTTAGATGGTTTGGGTTATGTCGGTAGTTGCTGTAGCCTTTGGGCGGTTTTAGAACCATCCGTGTGATAAATAACTAAAAATGACCGTGGTTTAGGAACCATGAGGTGGTTAGACCCCATCTGGATGATGTGAGCATCATTCAAATGATTCGGTAAAATCCAGGTGAGTTGGATAACATCAAGCTGGTTTGGGTAATATAAGGTGGATGATACCCTTAAACAGTCATTTACTTCGATACCACAAGGCGAAAATTCAAATTTTGGCGAAAAAAGTTTAAAAAAATTACTTTCCATTCAAGACAATAACTTAAAAACAATAAAAAAAATAGGTATGAAAAAATGACCCAAGTGCACCCCCCCCCCCCTAAGTGCACCCCCCCTAAATGCACCCCCTTCGGAGGGGGGGGGGGTGCACTTAGGGGGGGTGCACTTGGGGGGGTGCACTAGAGGGGGTGCACTTAGGGGGGGGGGGGTGCACTTGGGGTTTTACGCAGGTAGCTCAGTGGTATAGCAGCAAAGTGCGGTGAATATCGGTCCCAGGTTCGATTCCCGTGTCTGCTGTGTTATTTTCGATCATTTAATCTTAATACACATACAGTCAAACCTCGATAATCCGCCACCCCGCTAAACCGCCACCCTCGATAAACCGCCACCCTCGATAAGCCCGATTTGGTTCGCCGTCAGAGAAACTCAACAAAGTTTACCCCCGCTAAACCGCCACCTCGATAATCCGCCACCCTTGGATCGGTCCCATGGGTGGCGGATTATCGAGGTTTGACTGTAAATGATTAAAAAAACAATTTCGGAATAAAAAAAAGTGTCCCGCGCGCATTTGAATTTTCCAAAGTCATCAACAAGTATGGTCCTTTAAGTTCGTTCCCGCCTGGGGGGCGACACCATTTTTTCAGTTTTTTTGAAAAACCTGATTCGACAGTCTAGTCCGAAATATAGCAAGCATTACGACTTTGTCGGCCATTTTTGTAATTGGTAGCAGCTCTGTTTATGGCATCATCCTATTTTTTTAAAAAGGTGTTACATTATAAAGAGGTGGTCTTTACGGCAAAACTGCTGCCAGCTACAAAATATTTTGCCATTAAGACCCGCGAGTCTTGGATTTACGGCACCTATTTTTGAAAAGGGGTGACGTAAAATCGCAAAATGGCAAAACTACAGGATTTTAAAAACGACCGGCAAAGTCGTGATACTTGCGATATTTTGGACTTCACTGTCCAATCAGGTTTGGCAAAACATTTCCGAAAAGAAGTAAAAAGTGTCGGTCATTAGGCGGGAAAAACAAGCTAACAAGCCAAAACAAGATTATAGTTAAAAAAATAACCTGAAAAACGGCAGGAGGACAGACACCAACTTTGATAGCATTGAGCAAGACAACATGATCGGCATTAGAATTAGAAGGGTACCAGTAGACCTGGGCCGAGATCGGCGTGATATTGGTCACTCGGACGTGCTGAGGGGCTACTGGAGCTTCTGCAATTCAATGGAAAGTTCAAATAAAAACCTCATTATTCAAACATATAGTGTGAATGTTCTAATAGAGCGACTTTCTCAACTTTTAGGGTCTGTATCTCAGAGCAGAGTAAATATTTTGCAAAAATGTTCATTGTGTGTTTCTTAACTCACACGAGCTCAAGCAATTCTGCTTTTTCGATTTTGGGTTATCACCCAAAAATCTCGAGATCTACTTGAAATTTTTTCCGATTGCAAGAGGGTTTTCTATTAGAACATTTACGATAGTTTCCCAAAAAATTTTAAAATACCCATTAAATTAAAATGGGCTCTATATGTGTTGGGGTGGCCCTCGAAAAAAACTGCCTTAGTCCCCTTGTTGATTTTTTTGAAATTTTTTTCCCTTAAAGGACCATGGTTTTTGAGCGCAGTGGCATGTGCAAAATTTGAATTGGCGGGGACACTTCTCTTTGGTCTAATGCTGTATTCTTTAGAGTTATGTCGAACGACTCCAAAGAGTTAAGTTTGAGACGAAAGAGAAGTGTCCCCCGCCAATTCAAATTTTGCACATGCCACTGCGCGCAATAACCATAGTCCTTTAAATCGAGAGTCGACTGTACAAAGATAATCTTGATTTCAGAACTTTAGTTAATCAGTAATAATTCTTTTGGTTTATAACCACCGAGCGGTCCTATGGCGAAATGGAATCGCGTTTGGCTTCGAACCAAAAGATTGTGGGTTCGACCCCCACTAGGACCTTGTACAGTTTTTCTTTTTGGCACTGCGCGCAAAAACCATAGTCTTTTAAAAAGTGTTTATATACATTTTTTGATCACAATTTTTTTAATTTTTTTGGTCAAAAAATTTTTGCCCTGGTTCCCCAAGTTTACTTTTTTCGGAAAATTTTCTGTTTTGACACATTTCTCAAAAATCTTATGCAGGTTGTTATACTCGGTAGGATTGGCCTCTTCGCGGCCAAGACCATCATACTCCACATTGTAAGGGATTGGAGGATTGGGCAAAAAAAAGAACACGGGACCAAGGCAAAATTAAAAAAAAATTAAAGAAATCAACCGGGGGACCAAAGCAGTTTTTTTTTGCGGCCACCCCAAAACATATAGAGCCTTTAATGTTAAAAATTCATAAAAATTTATGCTACTAACCAGTTCCAATAGCCAGTGTGCATGCAGCATCCGGCTATGACCATTCTCGGTGATTGCTCGAACAGACACATTCACGCTCCGCTCCAAGTTGAGGTCTTCAATAAGTGCTTTGCATTTGTAGGATCCAGGCACTACAGCTTTTACAGCTCCTGCAATATATAAATACAAGATTGGAACAAGACTGTAAAAGTAAAGTTTCGATTTACCGTCCACACAGACGTGGTACTGAGACACAGAGGCTAGTTGGTCATCAGGAGGTAGCCAGCAGAAAACAGCACTTCTACTCAACTTTTTCTCCACATTCAACTCTCGAGGTATAGGCACTGAAAAGCTAGGCATTGAAGAAATTTGTATTTTTTCATTACAGTCAAGTTTGACGTGGGTACTACGCCAAATTTTTATCCAATTTTATGCAACATACCGTTGGGAACTTTTCGAAATATCCGAAAAGTTACATTTTGATCTCCAAGCTAATTTTTGAGAAAATTAAAAGGGTTGCGGTCTATTAGTTTTTGTCAAATCCAAGTTCAGGACCTCGTTTTTTTAAATGCATATCTTTCGTTGTGTTGAGACCATAGTGACCGCGCCGTCCTACGCCGTCCTAATTTTTTTCATCGCCGTCCTGCATTTTAACCATATTTTTGATTTTGGATCGCTTTTTTTATTTTACATCATATAATTAGTTTTTATATTTATGCTTAATTTTTGGGTGACCGTCCATGTTGTCTTTCGTTTTCATTTCAAAAAATCGGGCCGTCCTGATTTTCCACAAAAAATTTAAAAAAACTCGGTCAGATTAGGACGGCCCCATTTTTTCGAAATGAAAATAAAAGGAAACATGGACGGTCACCCGAAAATAAAGCATAAATGTAAAAACTGATTATATGATGTAAAATTAAAAAAGCGGTCCATAGTAAAAAAATACGATTAAAATGCGGGACGGCGATGAAAAAAATTAGGACGGCGTAGGACGGCGCGGTCACTATGATTGAGACTCGACTGTTATTAGGCGCTGTATTTTAGACCTTCAGAGTAGAATGAGTTTTTTAAGAATTTCATAAATTTGCCTTTAAATTTTTTTTTGCTATTATTTTGTCTACTTTTTGTAATATTTTATGCATTTTGTTGCCTTTTGATGACCATGAGTCATTGAAGCTTTTGTTTCAACTGTCTTGCACTCACACCTACATTACGAAATAACAGTGGGCGAAAAAGGGGGGGGGGGTTTGATTAATGCATGCAGCTAGTAGTCCCTGCATTATTACTATTTACTCAACCAAAGCTAGCCAGTCAAAAGTGCAAACGCAACCACCTTGGAAAAGGTGATGGCATTCCGGAAAAGGGTTCTGAAAACCCTTTCAACGACTTTATCAAATAAAAAGGGTGGTAATTAATTTTGCCCCGAATTTCTGAAAAATGTCCCCAAATTGCTGAGAAATGTCCCCAAATGTGAAATGTCCCCAATCTCTGAAAAATGTCCCCAAATATTCTGAAATGTGTCCCCAAAAATTGTCTCCAAAAGAAAAACAGAAAATAAAAAACAAATTAGGGGACATATTTTAGAATATTTGGGGACATTTCAGCAATTTGTGGACATATAAAATCTAGGGGCATTTTTCAGTGAAATTGGGGACATTTTTCAGAAATTTGGTGGCAGAATTAAATATTACCCAAATAAAAATGGCGAAATAAAATTTGAGAGCGGCATTCAGTAATTTGCTCGTGAAATTCAGATTTTTGAAAAAAAGAAAAAAAGCGGTTGCAAAATTTAAAGAAGGATACTTAGAAGTTAATACAGTCGAGTCCCGATAACTCAACACTCCCTCAAGTTCGTTCCCAGCCAGCTGCCGACACTTTTTAAACCCAATTTTGGCTATGGTCACACTCCTTGGTCTTGGTCGATGTCGACTTTTTTGAATTTTTTTTGTGACAAGAGATGATTTTTTATGGAATTAATTTCATGTTTTTTATACCAAACAAAAGCTTAGAAACTAAGCTTTCTTATACATTGAAAACATCTCAAAAAAGTAACAAAAATGAATAAAATATTTTAAAAGTTCAAGGTTGGTCGATGTCACGGTCGATGTACATCGACCGTGACATTGACCAACCACGAACTTTTATACTTTTACATACACTTTTGACATATAAATTACAAGTTTTTTGATGTAAAAGAAAGCTCAGTTGCTGAGCTATTATTTGGTAGAAAAAATATAAAAATGATTTTAGTAAACATCATTTCTGATGACAAAAGAAGTTGAAAAAAGTCGACATCGACCAAGACCAAGGAGTGTGACCAGGGGGTTGCAAAGGCTTTTACTACTTCTTTTATGACAATTCAGTTCCAAATACAGCAAGGGTTCCAATTTTACCAGCCGGTTTTAAAAAACCTTGCAATTTTGTCAATTAAAAATCAAATCCCGGCACCTTTTTTTTCGAAAAATTACCAGTAAAGTCAGAATATTTGGGATATTTGGGACCCGACTGTCAAAACGGCAAAAGCCTCCAAAAATTGTGTTTAAAAGGGTCGGAACCTAGGTGGGAACGAACTTGAGAGAGTGGATGGGTTATCTATGGGCACCCTATTTCTGAAAAGGGTGCTTGTTTATCCAGAGAAAAAAGTTTTTGGAATACTGAAAAATGATCGGTAAGATCGGAATCCTTTTGATATTTGGAAATGGACTGTCAAAACAGAATTTAAAAAAAGCTTTGAAAATCGAGCTAAAAAAGTGTCGGGCCCAGCGGGGGAATGAACTTTTGGGGGTGCCCGTTTATCCTGATTTGACTGTGCTATGAAAACTGTCAACTATAGAAATTTCAACCAGTTCCAAAAGCAAGGAGACGGCAGATGACAAGCTGAAAGCAATCCCATGGGTAAAATATCGATTACCGACGGTCAATGAATTTTTTTTTTGAAATTTTCGATCAAAATCGTCAATTTTCAGGACAAAAGTTTCTGGAAAGTCGACCCTAGTACCAAAATCTCATCCTGAATCCGAATCCGTTGAGATCAGATCAAAATAATTTTTATGGGCTGATATATAGCTATTTTGAGTAGATAGACCAGGAATTTGGCACCATTTACCTATTTTAGTAGATATCTCAGTCTATAAAAAATATTTCGATCTGATCTCAACGGATTCAGATTCAGGATGAAATTTTGGTACTAGGGTCACTTTCCAGAAACTTTTGCCCTAAAAATTGACGATTTTGATCAAAAATTTTGAAAAAAAAATTCATTGACCGTCGGTAATCGATAGCCGTCCATCCCATGGCCACAAAAGTATGGTAGCAGATCTTTTTTTCAGATAAAGATAAACCATTAAAGATATATTCCGAGCATTCCGAACACCTCGTAATTGTTTAGTTTGCTCCCCTCAAAGTTGACTTTCAGAAAAGTTGTGGAAAAGAAGGGTAACCTCAGACAGTGCTTGTCATGCTCTTCTTCTCCACACACTTTTTCATTGTTGTGCTGGAAAAGTTGGATCCCTGAGGGATTGCCCCTCTTTTCTTCCCCACTAACTTCATTTGGTTGGCTGGTCAGAATCCCCCAAAGAGTGCCAGAAAGTGTTTTAATTATAAAATATGAATAAGAAAGAGCGAGAACATTTGGGTCGATAAAAAAAAGAAAAGTTGTCTGTTTTAATACCGCCAAATTTTTTAGCTGGTATTCTAGAGGGCAAAAATACAAGCAGGGCTACAGTGTCAGAAACAATTTTTTTTATCGTTTTTAGTATTTTTTGGGCTCAAAATGCGACGCAGGTTCGATCCCACGTGGTGACACGCTATTTATTTTGGCTTGTTGGACCAATTTGTAGGGGTAATTGGGGTCGCTGATTTGGAATCTGGCGTCAAAAAGTCGAATTACTCCTAAAAATTGGTCAAACATGCCAAAATAACTAAAGTGCACGCATGCGGAGTCGGTGAGAGCAGTGATTTAAGAAGAACAGTGATTTAATTTGTACAAACTCCAGTTCTGGAGCAGTTTCGTATCCCGAAGGGTATCTAGGTGTGTACCTAGGTATGGGTACTAATGTGGAAATACTTATTTCCACATACCACTCGGCTATAAGTAGTTTACGCCCTCAAAATACTGGTTTACGCCCTCAAATCTATATATTGCCATTTTTTGTCAAATTTTGTTGCCAATTTTTTCAATATTTTTACACCAGCATGTAGCCCTGAATCTTGGCTTTCTAACAAGCTATTGACTGATTTTCTGAGATTTCAAAAAGTTGGAGAAAAAGTCTTTGTATGTATATTTTTCTAAAAATTTGCTTCATACAAAGACTTTTTTCTCCAGCTTTTGAAATCTCAGAAAATCAGTCAATAGCTTTTTAGAAAGCCAAGATTCAGGGCTACATGCTGGTGTAAAAATATTGAAAAAATTGGCAACAAAAATTTGACAAAAAATGGCAATATATAGATTTGAGGGCGTAAACCAGTATTTTGAGGGCGTAAATCAGTTTTTTGAGGGCGTAAATCAATTTTAGCCATACCACTCTCGATTTAAAGGACCATGGTTTTTGCGCGCAGTGGCATGTGCAAAATTTGAATTGGCGGGGGACACTTTTCTTTCGTCTATCAGTGTACTCTTTCGAGCCGTTTCGACATAACTCTAAAGAATACAGCATTAGACGAAAGAGAAGTGTCCCCCGCCAATTCAAATTTTGCACATGCCACTGCGCTCAAAAACCATGGTCCTTTAAGGACACTCAGGGGACCGTCCGAAGTTCGTTCCCACCTTGGATCCGACACTTTTTTAGTCCTATTTTTAAAAAAAAATGTTCCAGTTGTGTTTTGACAGTCTGATCCCACATATCGCAAGGATTACGATTTTGCCGATCGTTTTTTAGAAATTTAAAAATTTTTCTAAAAACTCAATTTAAGGAAAGGATTTTTAAAAAATTCATGTCCTTAAATCGAGTTTTTGCTATTTTAAGAGAAAAAATTTTGAATTTCTGAAAAACGATCGACAAAATCGTAATCCTCGCAATATTTGGGATCAGATTGTTAAAAAAAACAACTGGAAACAAATTTAAAAAATCGGAGTAAAAAAGTGTTGGACCCAAGGTGGGAACGAACTTCTGTCCTTAAATCGAGAGTGGACTGTAGTGGTACCCAGCTAGTAATACCAAATACTCGGACTTAGCTGGATGGAAAAATATCTGGAGACCAATGGAGGTAGGTGTAATGGTAGGTAGAAGAAGGTGTTATCAATTTGTTTTGTAAAAAAACAGGGACCACCAAGTATATGAGACCATATTAAGACTCGAAGACTGCTTCAACTTTAACCATTTCATATCCAAATGTAACCCACCCCTTGGCTGCTCCGATTTGACCTCTTGGACAATCACTTTGGACACATCCACAGGAGGATAAGGGCACACAGAGTCTGGCAGTGGGTTCTGTGCCTCTTTCCTGCTGATACTCCTGCCCCCAACACCTTCCGAATCCGTGAAGTCGTGGGTGATGTGGGCTAGGTGGGCAGGCACAGCTAGGGCAAACGACGGACTGGCTGGAGTGCCGCCATCATACAGGGCAGTGGAGCAGGGAGGCAGTGGACTGCAGCAGGCAGGCGGCAAGCTACGACTGGACATTGGAGGCGACTGGGTGGCCACGGATACTTTGCCTTCTAACCTGAAGGCTGGCGCTGGGCACGATGCATAGCCATCATTTTGGTTGAGGCTGGAAGTGGCGCAGGGACTAGGGGCACGCGCAGCGTTCTGCAGAAGGCTACTGTCCGATATTTGCTCCACTGAATTTGAAAATCTGGTATTTAGGATGAAATTTTAAATGAGGTTTACCGTAGTTGGAGGGCACAAGGCCGGTTTTGCCAGCAAGAGTCTCGCCCATGTAGAACTGGTCTTCGTCCATTTGACCATGCACAAGAATGTAATCGCCAGCTTGGAGGCTGAGCTCTAGATGGGGGTTGTCATTGGCGAGTCTCTTAGAGGGATGTATTGGAACAGGGCACGGAACAGTCTGAAAATGTGCAAGTTTCGAAATAAAAAATTATCTTTTTATAAAAGAGCGGAATATCCTTTATAGATTTAAAATGAAAAGACACAACGGGATACGGTATAATGACCATTACCCAAAAGCACAAAATATACCTTACACAACTTTATATCGAATTCATCCGTACCAAATATTGATAGAGTGCATACGATTGAGGTTGGAAGTCGGATGTCAAAGCTTTAGAGTTGCCGTAGCTCTGCGAGCTTTAAATTTTTATCGTTCCGTAGTAAAGGGTCTGACAAAGAAAGGGATCTTGACTGTGACTGGAAAAATTGCGATGAATTTTTTTTCATAGGACATTCTTGTAAGGGCGTGCCCAAATCTCTTGTCAATTTGGCCCTTTGCCTCTGAAACCCAACAAAAAGTTTTTGAACTGACTTATGAACCATGTGTCAGTTATGGAAAATAAGGATAAGGGTATGGAGGTATTTTGAGAACTTCTGCCACTTTTAACGGACCTTGAGAGGTGGGGAGCCAGATTGGTCAAGAGCTTGGGCATGCTCTACAAAAATGCGCAGAAAAAAGTTTGTCATCGAAGTTACCCCAGGTCGCAGTCAAGGTTGCTTCTTTGTCAGAAAACCCTTCATTTACACTTTTTAAATCATTTTTGTCAAAAAAAAATATTTTTAAAAAATATTGCAAAAATTTTGCCTTGGTCTTCCTAGCTGATTTTTTCCTACGCCAAACAGATATAGAGCCAAAAATCTTTATAGAAATTCTAGCCGTCCCAGCCTCAACTTCAATCGATAAGATTTGCGGTTCCCGCTTTAACGAAACCTATTAAAAAAAAAGAGGTCGCTTTAACCAATTACTTTGTCATCCACGAGTAAAATGTAAAAATTTGACTTATGAAAAAAACCCATAGTCAACTTTCATTTAGTAAATACGGGTGAAAATAATTTTAGGCAGGGCATCTAAATGTACTTTTTAAAAAGATTTGTCCTTTTTTTAGACCCTAAATCTTTTTTATTTCTGACGTTTTACGTCAAAATCTTTTTTTTGTGCTTAAAAATAAATATGGACAAAATTGCATTTTTGCGAAAAATGACTAATTTGTAGTTTTTTGGCCAAATGTACTTTTTTCAAAATTTTGAGTTTGCAGCCCTGATTGAGGGCATTTTTAATTATATGGATTTAAGTTGGACCATGATTTTGAGTGAAACTACAATAAAAAAATCGCCTTGCATTTTCCTAACTTGTATTGGCCTAATTCAAAATGGCTTAATTTACTTGTCGCCACTTATATTGGGTTTTTTTCATGACTGTTAGCAAATTTTTGGCTCTATCTCTCAATGGGGAGTTTCTTTTTGCCTGGGTGCCCTCTGTTGTTTTTTTGTGTTTTTAGGCTTTAGGCTTAGGCAAAAGTTGGCCAGCAGTTGTTAGGACGAAGTCAAACGTATTTTAGACTTATACTAAAGTTCGGGTTAACACACGCTGACCTACTTTTGCATGAGCCTTAGCATAAAACTCACAAAAAAACAGCAGCCGGGAGACCAAGGAAACCCCTGCCCCCATTGAGGAGTAGGGCCAAATTTTTTATAAATTCGTTGCATTCTAAAAGTTTTTTTCTTAATATCCCAACAAAAAGCAGTACACAAGGAAAGTATCAACATTAAAAGCACGATTTTTGCCTACAATTACCCAACAGCGTGTAATTGGATCAGGGAGTAAGGAGGTTATTGCCCTAGGTCCTACAACAAAAAGTCAAAAATGGGCCCAACAAAAGAGTAATGCAGCATTTGTTGTATGGGCGGCTAAAAAGAGACATTAATATTATTCATAAGTGCTTCTATTCTTATTTGTGAGCTTTAGCCTGCACACACACATAATCTACTCCCTTGCTCTTAAATATTGGGGCAAGAGTGGGCAAGCACACGCAATACACACAACCACCCACCACTATTATTCCCTGTGGACTACTGGCCTCAAGGCTAGAGCTGTTTTTGCTAGGTGAACAAAACACTGAAAATGAGTTTTTTGGGTATATGGCGAAAAACCACCAAAATTTCACGATGAATGGAAATTTTGTATTTTTACTATTTTTTGGTTTCAAGCAGGCATGTTACATACTAAAATGTAGTCTAGTTTCTCAGTGAGAATTTGGTATACAGTCGACGCTCGATATAACGAACCCCCTAAAAGTTCGTTCCCACCTAGGGTCCGACACTTTTTACCTCGATTTTTCAAATTGTTTGCCAGATGTCTTTGGCTACTCCAGTCAGTGCTGGCATTTGGCTCCCAAATTTCTTACTGGCTCCGAAATTTCTAGTAATAATTCACACCACTTTTTTGCACAATAATTGAATTCTTAAAAGTACGTTTGTAGAGGAGGAAAGGGATCCCTAGTTGGTTAAAAAATAAGCTCTCAGAAAAATATACTTCCAATTTAAAAATCACAAAGAGCCAACTCGGAGCCAAATTTTTTCGAAATTCAAAAAATTTGGCTCCGAGTTGACTCTTTGTGATCTTTACATTGGAAGTATATTTTTCTGAGAGCTTATTTTTTAACCAACTAGGGATCCCTTTCCTCCTCTACAAAACTTACTTTTTAGAATTCAATTATTGTACAGAAAAGTGGTGTAAATTATTACTAGAAATTTCGGAGCCAGTAAGAAATTTGGGATTCAAATGACAGCACTGACTCCAGTGCAAAAAATCGCAAGGATTCCGATTTTACCGGTCGTTTTTTTAAATAAAATAATTTTGTCGTGAAGACCCGCAACGCTCGGTATAACAAACCTCTTTTTTCAAAATAGGGGTTGTTATATCGAGCGTTTCGGCTCCTTATGATAAAATTATTTATTTTTTAAAAACGACCGGTAAATCGGAATCCTTGTGATATTTCAGACTAGACTGGCGAATCACATTTGGAAAAAGACTTTAAAAGGAAGCTAAAAAAGTGTCGGACCCTATGTGGGAACGAACTTTTAGGTGGTTCGTTATATCGAGCGTCGACTGTACATACCTATACGGTATATTTTGGGGATAGCACCAAACATTTAAACGAAATACAATGCCACAAACGCAAAATGAGAGGCTTTATTAGGTAATATAGAATAATTCGGCGCTACTAGCAAATATATATACCACCCCCCCCCCCAAGAATCAGACCTTTTAAAAATCGCTGTAAGTACCCTTTGGAACAATATGTTTAGGCTTAGCCCTTAGGCTCGGGGGTAGGCCAGCGTACGGAAGTTGTGACTAATAACTGTGTTACGCACTTTTTCTGGGGTCTGGGACATAAGTTTGGGTACTTTTTACTTTAGTTTTATGGCCCAAAATGCGTCGCAGGTTCGATCCCACCTGGTGGCACGCTAGTTATCTTGACTTGTTTGACCAGTGTGTATAAGTAATTTGGGTCGCTGATTTCGAATCTGGCGCCAAAAAGTCGAATTACCTCTAAAACTGGTGAAACAAGCCAAAAAAACTAACGTGCCACCACGTGGGGTCGAACCTGAGCACCATTTTGGGTGACTACAGCGGGATTAACCTATCGAGGGTCCCTAATTTAACCTTTTAAAAAAGATTTAGTATAATGAACTCCGACCGCGCCTATAATATTGTCGACTAAGCTTTGATCTGTTGTTGAAAAATGAATGAAAAAAACATAGACAGAATAATTTCAGAACAGCAAATCAAGATCTAAAAAAATCCGCCATTAGTGGATAATCGATTCCCATTTTTGCCTTGGTCCCCCTGTTGGTTTTTTAAAGAAAAATAGGAACCGAATATCCACTAGCGTCAAAAATCCCACCTAGTATTAGGACCACTCCTCTGCAAAGCCAACAGCAAATTATCCGAGACTGGGGAGCTCTTTCCGATGTGGCTATTGTGGCTGTAGCTGTATTGTGCTCCAGCACTGACTGTACAGCCGGCAGTGGAGGTGGAGGGGTGTTGGTGATGGTAGTTGGTGCTGGTAGCCGCTGCTGCTGCACATGGTTGGCCATGCCATAGTAGGAGGAGGGCATGTGGCTGCCAGTCTTCTCCATGAGCACAACCCAAGGCACCTTCCAAATTGGATCCCCAATCTTGTTTAATTGAAGCTGGTGGTGTTGGACTAAGTGGTTGTGCCAAGAGCCATTATCACTGTGACTTGCCCCTATGCTCCTTCTGCTACACCTAATACTCCTACGACTCTGCTAAATTCCATTTTTATATATAATTTTTTTGAAAGAAGACGCGCCATTGGGAATATGGGATGGGTTCTAATAGAGCAATCGAGACACGCTGTTGTTTTTTCAATTTCTTTACTTGGTTGAATTGTAACTTTTTTTGGCGGGAGTAGCTCAGATGGCATAACCCAAAATCGCGTTTTAACTACTTCTAAGGCGTTTTAGATTGTAAAAACGATAGAAAACATGTTTTAGGTGGTGCTCGAACATTTTGACCAAAAAATTTTTTGTCCAAAAAATCGGTTTTTTGCATTGGGGGACCAAGGTAAAGAGTACCGGAGGGTAGCTGAATATCATTTTAAATTTAAATTTACGTAAGGGTATTCTACCTCGTTTTGGTCACTGGTTTTTTTCACCGATCTAGCCCCCTTTGGGGGCTCAGGGGGCTTGGAGTTGAGATGCGCGCACCCACATACCTTAGACACAAATCACCCGAAAGGTATGAAAAAACATGCATAACAGAGTTTCTTTAGATGGTAGGTGTTCAAATACCATTTTTAAGGTATCCAGGCACCCTTTCAGGTTGGTTTACCATCTGAGCTACTTTAGCCCTTTTTATTTCTGACTTTTGGGTGGTAAAGAGCGTTTTGTCCCATCGAGCAAAAATCTGAAAATCGACAGTTTCGGACAGTTCTGCAAAATTCTCCTCTCGTTCAAAATTGTGTTCTTGGCGTCGTATTTTCGGCCCACTTTTTGTAGTCAACTCTTGGGCAGGTTACCACTCATTTGTAGCCATTGAACTCAGCCACAAAACGAGAATTTGCGCCCATAACATTTTTGGAACTTGGATGCACCCCGTTGGACTTTTTGCCTCCTGATGGAATTTAAGAGCAGGATTTTGAGCTAAGAAAAATTTGGGATTTGCACCAAAATGCTGGCAAAAAAATAGGAATCCACACAGTGTCTCGTCTTCCTCTATTTTTAGCTATTAAATTATTTGTAATAAATATTATTAGGTCATTCCAATTTTCAGAAAACTAAAAACAAAAAACATAATAATCCTCGATTTAAACACCATTTAGAGCAAGTGTTTTTGATTTATGCTAATATCTGTCACTGTGGCATATAATAATGGTTTAACAAGTATAGAAAGTAAAACAACATCGATTAAATGCCCTTTTACAAAGTGACAAAATGTGCCTATTTCAGAATTGTAGTAATTTTACGAAAAGTGCCAAGCAAAACAGATGGAAAAAAGCCGACCGTAAAATCAAAAAAGCCAAGAGTCTTTCAAAGAACAAACGCAAGAAATGGTAGAAGGTGGGGATGGAATGACAAGAAAAAATAACAGAAGAAACTGGAATTTCTACGGAGACTGTAGAAACATGAAGAAGTTGGAAGAAAAAAGAACGCGCAGTCCGGCAAGCCACACCAAGCTGAAACCAATCCCATATTTGCGAAAATATGGCAAAGCGAGGCGGCAAACAAATCGGCTAAAGCACACTATTTCACAGGAGCCAAAAATGCGTTTTAACAGATTCTAAGCGCGTCAAAAAACGAGTGAGAAAGCACTTTTCAGAAAAAAATTTTTGACCAAAATTTGACTTTTTGCCTTGGGGAACCAAGGTAAACTAACCTAAAAGGGTGCTTGGATACCATGAAAATATGGAATTTGAACAAAGTTTTGTTAACTGGGGCCTACCACATAAAGAAACTCTGGGATGTATATTGTTTTTATGCATCCAGAGTCACTTTCGAGTGATTTGCGTCTAAGGTATGTGGGTGTGCGCACTCACTTACCTTAGACATGATTCTGAGCAAGACTCTTGAACAAAAATGCATTTAGAGGCTCTTTTTGCCCAGCTTCAGTGACCAAAACAGGGTAAAATACCCTTTAATAAGGTGGTTTACCTTGGTCCCCCAAGGCAAAAAGTCAACTTTCGTTCAATTTTTTTTGAAAATTCGACTTTTAGGTTATAAAATGTCCGAGAACACCTTGTTATCGGTTTTAGCGCACAAAAATTGCTGAACAGTGGTTAAAGCACCATGTTGAAAAAAAATATTAAAGGGGGTCATTTGGGTCATTTTTTCTTGCTCTTGCTCGGGATCTAAGGTATGTGGATGTGCGCATCTCAACTCTAAGCCTAAGAAGGGGTGGATAGTGAACTCCTGCCAACAAATTCAATGTAGATACAAGTGAAATTAATTGTTGGATGAAGGGAAGATAGAAAAATAAAGTTATTTTGGGTAAATTTTGTCACGGCAATAATAGGGAAAACACAGTACAGTCGAGTCCTAATGCAATATAACCACGATAAAATAGTGTTTGGTTTTTGAGATAAAATAAAAATAAATAAAAAATATATCAATAGACTTAAACTCGATATAACGTACACAGTCTACCCTCGATATTTCGGCATCCTTGCAAAGCGACCCTTGGCCGCCGAATCATTGGGGTTGTCTAACTGAACAGGCTCAATTTATCTAATTTGATTAAAAATATGCATGTTTGTGACGGGCTGGTAACGAATTGGGGGGTGCCGAGTTATCGAGATTTGACTGTACCTTAGGGGTGTGCACGGGCCGGCCCGCGGGCTGTGCCGACCCTAACCCAATTTTTGAACACATATGTCAGCCCTAAAAAATATATATTCTTAAAGCTGAGATTCCAGGCTACAAAACGGATACTAATATTTATAGAAATTAAATGAAAATTTCAAGTAATTTAAAAAAAATAGCTTAACTTTTTCAACCACGGGTTGGCCCGGGCCGGACGACTTAAAAATTCAGATGTTTTGAAAAATTACTGGAAATATTTATTAGAGTTTTTAAAAATTATATACGTTTTTTAGCCTGAAATCTTCGCTTTAGGAATATATTTTTTAAAACCGACATATAATACGCCTCAAAGAAAATTTTTTATCTGACTTAGAGAGAGGGGGGGGGGGTAAGCCCTATTTTGCACCATGTTGAAACGTGTAGCCCCCAAAACGGCTGGATCTGTACCACGCTCGAATGAAAAGCGCACCATCCTGAGTCAGGATTGGAACAATGAATTAACTGCGGGATTTCTCGAGTAATACTCGGGAAATTTCAGTTTATTCGCGCTCAAGTAATACTCGAGAAATCTCACAGTTAATTCGCTCTGCCAATCCTGACTCAGGATTGGCAGCGCACCATTCAAGCGATTTAGCGATTTAGCGATTTTTTCTTGACGGTGCAAAATAGTGCCTACCTCCCCCCCCACTAGAGTCAGATAAAAAAAAGTTATTTTGAGGCGTGTTATATGTGTTTGAAAAGTGAGTCAGGGCTGGTCCGGCCTGGACGGACCGCGGGTCGACCTGTGCACACCCCTACTGTACAGTCAACCCTCGATTTAACGGCACCCCTGGGGACCGGGCCTAGGTGCCGTTAAATCGAGGATTCACTTTGACTAAATTTCAGTCAAGGCCGACCAAATCGATCCATTTTTGGGTGCCGTTAAATCGAGGGTTGACTGTACCCAGAAAAAGTCCCCAGTGGATCTGTTATATCGAGGTATGACCGTAATAAAAGTCCCAAAATCCAATTCTGTTCCCTTCGGAACCTCAAAAACACTATATAAACAAAAGCAATACAGTCAAACCTCTATATAACGGCCTCTCTATATAACGGCCTCCTCTATATAACGGCCCCCTGGGACCAGTTTGGTTGGATTTGACTAAAACATAAGGAGTTAGACCCTCTATATAACGGCCCCTATATATAACGGCCCCTCTATATAACGGCCCCCAAGTCCGGTCCCTAGCAATGAAAGAACCCTCTATATAACGGCCCCTAACTCGAACACGGCCTTTCCAGTTGCCATTTTTGCTCTATTATTTGCAATCATTTGTTCTCATTTAGATCTAAAGTGTTTTGTTGCATTTTATCTCTTTTCTTTTTAGATTGTACAATGAGAACTCCGGGTAAACCAGCAAAGCGTCGTGTTCTAACATTGGAAGAAAAGAAAGCCATTGTGGAAGCTTCTGAGAAGAAAAGCAACTACGAGCTAGCAAAGGAGTTCGGCATTGCAAGGGGAACAATTTAGGGAATTCTGAAAAGCAAGGACTCAATCTTGGAAGCAGCAGCTAATGGGAGCAAATCAAAGCGGGCGCGTCTCACATCTGGCAGGAATGAGCACCTCGACTTAGCACTCATTCACTAGATCAAGCAAATTTGCTCTCGAAACATTCCAGTCACCGGGGACCTTCTCAAGGTATAATTTTAATCAAAGTTCCACGTTGAAAGCTTTAGCTTTTAGGAAAAAGCGAAAAAGATTGGGACAGAGCTTGGGATTATTGCTGGTGTTTAAATGAATGGTTGTTTCTAAGTCTGCCACTTTAATGATGAGCTCGTTTTGCAAAACCTCTATACAACGGCCCCCTTTACAAACGTTAGTAACATACCCTCTATATAACGGCCCCTCTATATAACGGCCCCTCTATATAACGGCCCCAAGGCCGGTCCCTAGGGGGGCCGTTGTATAGAGGTTTGACTGTACCCTCCAAAAAGGCAACAAATCACACTGAGAATAAAACCTGCCAATACTGCATATCCATAAAAAAAGTTTGGGCAGCAGCACTAATATGGTGTCAGTACCAAAACCGACTCAGCCGCCCAGCCAAAAAAACAACAATTGCAAAACAAAAAGCTATATTTGTGAGCCAAGAAAGCAAAAGTAAAAGAAGGGTTGTGTGGGAACAAAAATCGATTATTGGAATTAGGTGGGAGTGTTAACTCAAAAGCCTGCCCAGCCACTAAATACGTGAGTGCCTGCTGCTGCTGCCAAAAAAGGAGGGGGGCTGGCCAGAAGAAAAGTGAGAAAAGAGCAAGAAGAAAAGAATATACTCCATATTCTCCTTCCACCAGCCATACTAGCTGCTGCTAGCGTCGGAAATAACAGTAAAAACAAAAACAAGAGACAGAGAGGCACACACACCCTAGTGGCACTAGTAAGTGTGTCTGTGGGCGGGTGCCAGCCCAGGAAACACACTTTTCTGTCTGCCATTGCCAGCTGGCTGGATCAGTCCATTTTGGGCTGGCTGGCTAGCTAGCTAGCTGGCTAAAAACAAAAGAAGGGAGAGTGCCTGATTGTACTAGCTGCTTTCTTGCCACTTTGCTAGTGCTTGTTGCTTACAGGGTGGGAAGAGAAAAGGGAAATTTTTTGCCAAAAAAAAATTGGTTGGCCATTGGTGTAGCCATTACTTTTAGAAGGGTAAAACTTTTTTTTGTCACAGATTCACTTTTTTCTGTCACAGATTTTAGTTTTCCCTGTTTCTTTCGAATTTTTTGATCTTTTTTGAAAATTGTTACACTATCAGATAGCCTTGCGATTCTAGTTTCTGGCGAGCTATCCTTTTTGCATCTTCCTTGCAGAATATAACACAAATAGGTGAAAGTATGAAGGAAGTCATACCCACCCCACTCAATTATAGTATAGTATAAAGTCTGTCAGAGCAAAACAAGTTAGGTGAGTATGTGAAGAAATTGAACGAACCCCAACTGTCGACCAAACTGACTGTCGACCCCCAACTGTCGACCCTCCCAACTGTCGACCCCCAACTGTCGACCCTCCCAACTGTCGACCCCCAACTGTCGACCCTCCCAACTGTCGACCCCCAACTGTCGACTCTAACCTTCGACTTTAAAGGAGCATGCCCGTGCGTTTCAAAAAGTTAAGGCGGGGACCAGCAATTTTTTTGAATCGTTCTATTTTTCACTCGTTTTGCGTCAAATCTAATATTAAAGGCCTGACCTCTTCCTACTCGGTGGTCCCCCGCCAATTCAAAAATTTTCCATTGATCATTGGACTTCTGCACGGACTTTTCCGCCACGTTTCTAACAAAACTAGGCCTGAAATCAATTTTAGGCTTAGTTTTGTTAGAAACCTAGCGGAAAAATCCGTACAGAAGTCCAATAATCAAGGGAAAATTTTTGAATTGGCGGGGACCACCGAGTAGGAAGAGGTCAGGCCCTTTAATGACCCTACACTACTTTTAAAAAACTAGGCAGAAAACTTAAAAATCTGAATGCGTATGCATGTAAAACTTGATCGAGAAAGAAAAAAAGTGCTGGTCCCCGCCTTTTCGCCGTGTCGGGCACGGGCATGCCCCTTTAAGTAAAACAATTTGTAAAAGTAATTTAACGGGGTCCCAAGTTGGGACTCCCAACTGTCTACTGTTGCCATATTTTACACTTCCTCAGGAATTAAAAGAAACTACAAAAACAACATGTTATCTTTATCTCAACAGCAAACTGGAATGAACTGAAGAACAAAAATAACAATTTCCACCGAATACTAACATTGGCCGGATTATCTAAATTTCTAACATTGTTGTCTTCTTCCTCTGAACTTTCTTCGCCACTTTCTCCGAATCCCTCTTTATCATCTTGAGCTGGTTTCGACCGTTCATTGTATCTCATTAGATAGCCAATCTGAAGAAGAAATTTGGCAAGTTTTTGATCAAAACCGCCATCATCAGCATGTCTATCGGCTGACTTCGTTCTCGTTAACCACTACCTTCGGTTCGGTCTTCGTCTCATTGGATTTGTTAAAGTCGGGCAACTTATGAAATTGTGGATCTGGCTTGCATTCCTCCTTCCGTGTGTTTTGGCTGACTTCGTTCTTGTTGACTACTCCTTTCAACAGTTCCCGAAGCGTGCCCCTGATCTAAACAAAGCTGCAAAACAAAATATACCTCAAAAAATATGTTGACTAACCTTTTGAGCTAGTTTGTTTGTAGCAGCAACAATAATGATTTCAGTACATAGTCTTTCACCACTACACCTTGCAACACCGATATGCAAATAGCAATTGACTTTCCACAGTCAGATTGTGCTTTGGCAAACACGTTACTTCCTGGAAAAGAAACTAAACTAACCTGATCAACAATCTAATGCGTACCTTTGAGACAGAGATGAATAGGCTTTTCCTAAACCGTCCACGGCTTTGTAAGACCCAGTGCAAATATTCCGAGTGCTTTAGACAAGGCGGGCCTCTTGGAAACTCCTGCTACGCGTGTTGATTCGATTCCTTCCATCTAAGTAGATCAATATTTCACGTGATATATTTAAAATAAGCTCCGAAATACTAACCTCACTTCGCTTCTTTGGCTGACAAAAATGGTTGTAGTTAGGTTCTTCATCTTCACTTACAGCCATTTTCTTGCTTCCTATTCGCTGGTTGTAAGAAAAAACTATAGCAGGCGTCTTAAAACAGGCAAATAAAACGAGCTTGACCGCTTCAAGTTATGTTAAATTACTTTTACAAATTGTTTTACTCAAAGTCGAAAGTTAGAGTCGACAGTTGGGGGTCGACAGTTGGGAGGGTCGACAGTTGGGGGTCGACAGTCAGTTTGGTCGACAGTTGGGTTTTTACCAAGAAATTATATCGAAAAGCCCCGCCGAGCGTCCAAAATCCACACCGGTGGGGCTTCGAAAATTGGCAAAAATAGAAAGCCACACCCGGAGCTTCAGGCCACACCCGTGTGGATTTTTCAAATTAAAGCCAGGGGTGTATATTGGTCATACTTAAAAGACACATTCAGCCAACCCTGCTATTAACGCCCGGAAATCGTTTTTCTAGTCAATTAAAATATCTCTAGAGTTTTTTCGCACAAACATTTTGAAAGGCCAAAGTTAACCTTTTCTCATGTTTTTAAAAATTCATGGCGTAATATCACGCTCTTTTGTATTCCTGACCAGCCCAATTTTACATGTAAAATTGTTGTTTTTTTATCTCTAAAATTAAAAATCCTTTGCTGTCTTTGTTTTACGCCAAACCACCCTGTAAAAGTAAAAGTAAGCCAATGCAAGTGCATCCAAAAAGAAGCTCCTAAAGGAAAAAAATCTGTCTAACCTATGCAATTACCCTGTCCTGTCAGTGCCCTAGAGACTACTTCTTGGCCGTGGCTTGCTAGTCAAACAGCTGGCTAGCTAGCCAAACTTGTCTCTAACCAAAACAAAAAGATGGCAAATCGATGGGTGAAGTGGGGGTGGAAAGGAAGAGACAACCACTACTTCTTGATTCGCTATGGCATACACAATCAATGGCTGGCCAGCCATTCAGTTGGCCTCAGGCATCACACTACAGGGTGCGACACAAAACTTGCAAGCTAAAGAGGCAGGCTAAATTTATCTACATCTCCACCAGAAAATTAACTTGGAGTACCAAGACAAATTTTTTAAAGTTTTTGTTTTTTTCATTTTTAAATTTTAAAAACATGTATAAAAACATCATTCTTCTGAAAAGTTCAAGATACATTGTTGCTCGTTCAAGTTCCAAATTCGGGATTTCAGTCAAGGCACATTTTTTAGGCAATGATCATGTGAAAAAACAATGGTTCATAGGGTTTTCGGGTCGCGGATTACGAATTTTATGTTACTTTTTGCAGAATTAGAATAAATTTGGGTCAAAGTGATTTAAAAAAAAAACGACTTTTTTCGGTAAATTCGGGCGAAACAAACAAATTGATCGAAATGATAGTAGGTTTTGTCGCGCGAAAGATCCGGAAAAAATCGTTTGGAACCTGTTTAGTCCGGGCGGCGCATTTCACAAATATTCATAAATCATATTTATTTTTACTGTTCATAAGTATTAGTTAGCAAGTAAAGGATGCAGGTAAAGGCTAACAGTAATCACGGTGCACCCTGGGGTGTGTTTATACGGATAAATCGAATATCAATGAATCAAACGTAAAAGCTAGTGTACCGTGCACTAAAAATTTTGGAAGAATTTCTTGCAAACACGAATACTGAAACAGAGGTCCAGAATAATTCCTAAGTAACTCTTAGGGAGCCCCCCTGAAAATGCTGATGAGTGCTGGATGAGAAGATAAGCGGAATATTTTCCCCCAGAGGGGGGATGGGCCGATCCCGGAGGTAGGTGCAATACCGGGCCGACCCGCGGTCAGGGTGGAGCAAGCCCCAACACCCAACCAGGTTCCAAAAATAGGTTAATCTCTAAAGACCCCAATTGGAGTCGTATCGGAGATTAAGCCGATAAGAACAGATACTACACTTTGATCTTAGCCAAAAGGCCGAGAAGCGATAAATGACATAATTATTTTGAGACTATACCCAAACAGGTATTTGACAACTGGCTGGGTTTGCAAACAAGTGAGACGGTTAGAGAACACATATTCAACTCTTTCTCTCTTTTGTCCCGGTTGCACCAGGATTACGACTACCTTCAGCCATGTCTCTACCATTGTTTCCTGCGTTGGATGTGGAACTGTTCTCTGTCAGCCTACTGGAGAAAAACCGCGCCTGGTGGAAGGCTGCAAGTTCAGAAAGAAGCCGTACTGAAGAGAGAATACACTTGATTCGACTGTTGTTAAAATAAGTCTCCTTGTTGTCGGATTTTCGTTCTTCGTTTCTGGCGCAATAAAATAAGTTGTTGTTTGGATTTTGTGAATTTCGAATGATGTCGTGAAGAATGAATTTGTGGTAAGTCGAGGCCTAAGACCATGACAAACAGAGAAAGATTGCGCTAGGTGGCAGGATGACGATATTGTTCGATTATCACTTTTTAGGACTTTTCGAATGACCGAAATCTCGAGTTATCGTTATTCTAGTTTATTTGAAGATTTTCTATATCAATTTCTTCACGACCTTCCCAATTAGCTTGTAGTAATATCCCAACAACCAAAATGTCTCTGTGAAAGTGAGTGCCTCTGCCACAGCACATCTTTCAAGTAGCTGGACTGCACAAATCAGAGAAATTCTGTCGGACTTTCGCATCAAATTGAAGGTTATACACATGTAAAAGTTTTTTTGTTGGGATATTATTAAAGAAGGTCTTTTTCCGAAATGAACTTCACATACTGAATAATAACACTATCAAAATTCGGGGGGTGCAGATGATAAATACCGTATTACCTCTATAGAGACGCGGGATTTTATTTTACAACTAGCCAAAAATTGAGAAAATTTTAGGCCGATCTCGAGATTTCCGTGTGAAACTTCAAAATCTAGAAAGCAGAACTGGTAGAGCTCATAGGAGTCAAAAAATGCAATAAACCGCTTTGCAAAATATTTACTCGGCCCTTACCCACTTATCCTAAAAGTCTATTGAAAAAGGGGCTCTATTAGATCTATTGCTAAAAAGGAAATATTAGAGGAAATACGGTAATGGTGTTGAATGATAAGGATACCAGTTCCAGCCTATGGCAAATGAGATCCGTTTATGTTTGGTTGAAAAATTAATGCTTATATAAATTACAATTGGTGTCGGGATCGGCTTTTGGACGAATAACTGAGACGCTAAAATTGCTTGAAATAAGGAGCGAGTTATCGACCAGCTGAACTTCGAGATAAAGCTGTGCAAGAAACGTAAAATCCAACATTTTCAAGACGAGAAACCGAAAATTACCAACCAAGACTTGTTTTGCCCCTAGAATTGGGTATTGCTAAACAAAATGATAATTGTTACGGAAAAAGCGATCGCAATAAGGGAGATGACTAAAGGATAACATAAATTTTTTCGAAATGAAAAGCGAATTCAAATTTATTTTGTCTTCATCTGAAAAACTGGCCCGGGAATTCAAACATTTGAAATGAAACTTATTGGCGTGGGCATGCCCTTTAACTTATGAAAAAAGAGAAACTCGTTTTGCTTAGGCTAATTTCCTGGTGCATTTCGCCCTCACAGCTTTTTCAGCCGTGAAAAATTTTCAAGAAGCTGAGATCGGTACACCACCAGAGAAATCGCATCACTAACCCACTTTAAGACCTACCCTGTAGCTTGACAGCATTGGAAATTGCCTTTCAACTTTGTGAGGATGGAGGGTGGTGACTATTACTCTTTTGGGCAGCCTTCACGCCTTTAGGGCCTAAGTCTTTGGGTATTGGGCACTTTGGGGATGTTTCTCCGCTCTCTATATTCATTTATGTATCGGAAGAGAGTAACTTGTTTTTGGACCAGACTAAACATACACATACTTACGGCAAACTGATGGCTGGCTTTCTTAGCTAGAAAATAAAAGAAACTTGCTTTTGACTGATTAAATTGCTGGCAAATGAAATACTTTTTGCTTCATGTGGACTACTGAACAGAGATGTGCATATCAGACTGCTTAAAAAGTTGCCTCAAATTTTGAATTGAACTCTGGCTTTGGATTTTCATCGCGGTCACTAATCTGCAGAAGCACCAGCAGTTAAATGAAATTGGATGTTTTGCATCGTGATTCACGTTTCCTATTTCCCCGTTTTTCGGGGAGTTCCACGATTTAAAAACCCCGGTGAATTTGACAACCCTAGCACAATTCAAAACAGCATACCTTTCTCCTTACGGTTGTTTTTGGCGACTGATTTTGAAAGGATTTCTAGCAATTTCTGCGCAAGACTAAATCCCTTTTTAAATTAATTCTTCAGGGCTTACATTTTTTTGCCGCTTATTTTTCCTGTCTCTCTGCCTGTGACACTGCTTGAAACTGCCTGCTATGGCCTGGAGAAGATCTAGAACAAGAAGAATGACTCGCTCTATGTCAACTAACAGAAATTCTAACAACCGAAATTCGAGTGTTGTTCCTGTTCAAGGTTAGATCTTCCATAATTTTATTTGGTTCAGCTCCAGTTTTTACTTCCAGCCACTGATAGAAACAATAATACTGGTCCCCAAGCTTTCTCTTCGAATCCCCGGTCGTTGTCCGTCCCAGTGGCTCATTTCTCCTCATCTGTGCCTACTCGACAACAAACTCTCTACAATAATCCGAATCTAGCTGCTGCTCCTGTCATCGAAGTTAGTCTACCGCTTTCTAAGAGAGAAGTTCCTATATTTTTTTTGATCAACTATCTACAGGTGTATACCGACGGCTCCTGCTATCAAAACAGTGAATCTGGTATCGGCGTTTACTTTGGCGATAATCACGAATTGAACTTGAGTCAAGCGCTTCCTCCTCCTCATAATAGTGGTCTGGCTGAAATCTCTGCTGCTCGTATAGGACTTACCTCTCTCCGAAACTGGTCGCAATACAAGTCGGTTATTTTTACTATATATTTTATTTATATATGTGTTCTGTTTTGATTTATAGTTCTCAAAATGTGACTGTAAAGACAGACTACCTTGGAATCATTCAAGCTCTTCAATCTCCGAATTCTCTCAATGGCAGATTTGCGAATGAATACCAGCAGTTGCACAGTTTGGCTCAAACATTTCCAAGAGGAGTACTCTTCGAGCATGTCACAGCACATGTGGGTATACCAGGGAATGAAGCGGTAATCATCGTTTTACTCCAGTTTCTTTGGTACCATTATTTTTAGGCTGATGAACTCGCTAGGATATCGACAAGCAGTGGTCGTTCACGCACGCCGTCAAGGTCCAGGTCAAGAAGTCGCAGCAGGTCTAGGTCAAGAAGCAACACTCGGGTAGATCTTCTTCAACAGCTGGTGATCAACGTCCTCGTTCAGTCTACATTCCGGCGCTTCATCAAGTTCTTACAGCGGTATGTACAGCCTTATGTGATGTTTATGATCGGGAGCATACAAATCATTTGTTTAGGCAGAACCACGTGTTGTAGCATCAGAGGAAAGAATAGGCAGATCCAGGACAGCTAGACCGACGGCCAACAGTTCAGCGGTAAGGATCAATGAGGAGCAGCAACCGGTGGAGCAACCGAGTACGCAAGAAGAATCAGATGGCAAGCAAGCAGATAATGGAAGCGAATCTGACGACCATAGTGGAACTGATGAAGGCAGTGGAACTAATAACGACAGCGAAGAATCCAATCGCAAGAAGGGAAGACCCAATCCATAATTGATGTAATATGGCGATTGTTCTGCTAATAAAACTAAATTTTGTGAAGTCATCCTTGTATTTTTAATTGCTATAGCGTTTAATATTCGCTGTGAACGAGTCGTCCCGGAAAACGGAAGTAGTGGAAAATCTGCTTTCGTATTATCGTATTTCCTCTAATAGAAGCCCCGGGGCTTCTATTTTTTGGATCGTCGAAAATATGGAATATTTAAGGTCAATCTCAAGATCCTTGGGTGCTAAACCACAATTTAAAATGTGGAATCGGTAGAGCTCCCGGAACTTAAGCAAGCGCAAAAAGAATCTTTGACTCTGTCCTATAAATATTGACTCTGTCCTGAGATGCAGACCCTCCAAGTAGAGAGGGGGCTTATATTAGAGGAAAGCGGCTAAGCGAGAACGTCGTGCTGCTCATCTTTTCAGATCTTCTTTGTGTTAACCAGGGTTGGCAAGAAATGGCTTTTCAGGCTAACAGGTGGCTTTTTGAAAAAACCTTTTTTCCCTTTCATGGCTTTTTGTAGGCTTGGCAGTTCCGGGTCCGGGCGGGAAACGGGAATGGGAAAATTGAAAATTTTTGTTCCTGCGGGAAACGGGAATGGGAATTCCAAAATTTCGGGAATCCCGACGGGAAACGGGAATTTGTAAAATAAGAGAGAAAAGCCGAAATTCGTCGCGTTTTTCTGTTGAAGAAGACGTTCCACCATCGCAAAAGTTGAGTTTCACCGAGTAGGGGCTCCTTTAATATTTAACCGATATTTAACCGACTAATCAGTTTACAAACCTGTATGATTGAATTTCCTTCGTTCTTTGTGTCAGTTGGTACACTTTCAGGCGATCTTTGGCCAAATAAAAAGACGAGAAGTGGTCCGCAATTCTTCGGCATTTGCTGAGCACTTCTTTAATAATCAAACGAGCGGAGGAGATAGTAGCTTTTACGGCCAAGTTCAATTTATGCGCCCCACAATCGGCGTGCTCGAATTCTTCTTAAAATTGTTCAAAAGCAAACTTTTTTTCGTTTTGACACTAAATAAATATGAATTTAGATTTCGGGAAAATTCGGGATTTTTGAAAAGTGAGCGGGCGGGAAACGGGATTTCTATTTTCGAACCGGCGGGAAACGGGAACGGGAAAGTGATTTTTTTCGGGATTCCAAACCGGGATTCCCGTGGATTCCCGTCCCGCTGCCAAGCCTAGCTTTTTGTCTCAAGTATTCTTCCAGCGATTGGTATATTTTCATACACCAATCTCAAGACATTTTACTTATCTTTTTAATGAAATCTTGAAAGCGCATATTATAGAGAAGAAATCCAAGTAATACGAAATTTCATAAAATTTCACAAAAACATGAGAAGGCCTCAGATGTGGCCTGAAAAGACACTTCTTGCCAACCCTGGTGTGAACCGAATTTCGGCCCATCGTTGGGTACCAATTTCCAAAATAATTAATTTTTAGAGTCAAAGCTGAGTTCGCCGATTTCATTCGTAAAATAGTTTTTTTATTAGTATACCTCAAATTGGTAGAAAAATCACAAGATGCCTATCATGAGCAGGGTGGCCAGATGTCCTGCTTTAGCAGGAATTTCCTGCTTTTTGGTTTTGAAATCTGCTTTTTGCCAGTGAAAAAGCAGGAATTTTTTGCAACTTTCTGCAAATAAGGATTTTCTGAAGCAAGCACAGAGAAGTGAAAATATGGAAAGGATGATTAGTGAGAAAAGATTAGTGATGTTTTCCTGATGTTTATTGTTGTTATGCGATTATGTCCATTCGTGCTTTTCGCAGATTTTCGTTTCAAAATCCTGCTTTTCGGGATCGAAATCCTGCTTTAAAGATTTTTTATGTGGTCACCCTGATCATGAGGATGTCTCTGAAACTAAAACATTTTGGTTTTTAAAAAAACATTAACGATAGTTTGGATATCTTGATTAAAATCATGTAGTGAACACGATTTGATAATTTCAATAAGAAGTAGCCAGAACCCGGGTTAATTTTTTCACATCATGCAGAGATATTTAAGTTACATTATTAAAGTGGGATCAAATTGAAAACTCCGACAAATGTGTGAAATTTCCCGACTAATTAATTAATTTCCCGGCAAATTCGAATTTGCCTATAAGTAATGAATTTTCCCGACAAATCTGTGAAATTTCCGACAAATCTGTGAAAGTTCCCGACAAACACTTTAATTATAATGTTTAATTGGTTGTGTGCCGGCTGCCTTGTTTCTTGTTTCAAAAAAATTACTTGAAATGACTTAGGTAATACTCTTAGAGATGCAATTCCAAGCTAAGCAACAAAAGAAGCGTGTTGTGGCCAGTGTTTCCAAAAAGCAGAAGCGGAAATCAGAAACAGAAATCTTGTTGTAATGGGAAATGAATGTATATGATATGGGACCTAATGGGATGGAACAAGCGCTTATGTGGTTCTCAATAACTAATGGCTGTAACTAATTTACCCCGCCAAATTACTGATTTACCCGCCAAATTATTTTACCCCGCCAAATTTGAATTTTCGGTGAAATACTGCAGTAAATTTTGCGGGAATTCAGATTTTATAGTCAAAAATGACTTGGATCGCTCAAAATCCCACACCCGAGTGGCCAGAAGCCCCTGAAAGTGGTTTTTGGTGGTTTACTAAAGGGGGGTAAACTTTTTGCGAAAAATCGATTGAGCGGATCAGATTTCGGGTCCGATGGGCTCAATCGCTCAGGATTCCACCCTTAACCATTCTCAACCATCTTAAACCAACCTAAGCACTGATTTAGGGTAGTTAGATACTGGTGTGGAGCAGTTTGGGATGGTTTAGGTTGGTTTAAGATGGTTGAGAATGGTTAAGGGTGGAATCCTGAGCGATTGAGCCCATCGGACCCGAAATCTGATCCGCTCAATCGATTTTTCGCAAAAAGTTTACCCCCCCCCCCTTTAGTAAACCCCCAAAAAACCAACTTTCAGGGGCTTCTGGCCACTCGGGGGTGGGATTTTGAGCGATCCAAGTCATTTTGACTATAAAATCTGAATTCCCGCAAAATTTACTGCAGTATTTCACCGAAAATTCAAATTTGGCGGGGTAAATTCAAATTTGGCGGGGTAAATCAGTAATTTGGCGGGGTAAACGAGTATTTTGCTCAAAATTCAAATTTGGCGGGGTAAAAAAATTATTTGGCGGGGTAATCAGTAATTTGGCGGGTAAAACAATTTGAGCCAATAACTAATAGCACACAATAATAACAGAGAACGATTTATAGCACAACACGACAATTACACGACCAAACAATAACTGATGAAATAAGGGAATTCTATGCAGTCACATAGAATTCCATACGAGACAAAAACGTATTCAAATTAATCCTCACAACATCTCCCTCGCTTAATTTTAACCATAGAATTTTGAGATGACCGCAGTAATGAAGGCACAGAGGAAAGAGACAAGAACACCAATACATAGAAACACAACAAGACATTTATTTTACTACATGGACTTAATGGGACCGTTCGCCGTAGTTACTAGGAAACCGGAGACTACATCCCGCGAAGACATAGCTCCTATGCAATAGATACATGCACAGCCAGTATCAAACAAATGAGATGAAGAAATAAAATGCATGTATTAAATAGGTGTCTTGCTCTTCTCCCCCTACGTCAAGTTAACCCTCGACCTAGTCCACTGCTTGGTCCTAGGGTCATGAATTAATCTAATGGGAGGTTGTCTAAATCGAGAGGATTGTCTGAGCGGGTTGGGAGAGTGCTGTGGAGAAATAATTTGAAGACTACCGGGATTTTGATGACGATTGGATGCAGTATTCTGAGGAGCACCATTTCCACTTGTATTTTACGAGCACCATGAGCAGGCTGGCCATCATCAAAGAGAGGATCATCCAGGGCAAACGCTTCTTCAGCTGGTTCACGTGGATCCTGTGACACGAACCTGAATTTGACAAAACCTCGTATACAACATTATTAATCCTTTTAGAGATTTCGCCAGGAGTCCATTGACGTTGATTGCCATACTGGAAGTAGACCTTGTCTGAAACCTGAAATTCCCTATACCGCGCGTTATGGTGACTATCAAAAGTCCGCTTCATGTTGGAAATATAATGATCTGGAGAAGCTCTAGGTTTGAAATATCCTAGATCAGGCTTCACTAGAGAGATATCGGTACGAATTTTTCTACCCAAAAATAATTCTGCGGGTGTTTTGTTTTGTATCGATGGATTTGGAGTAGCACGATAGGTTCGTAGATACTCAACAACAGAAGTTCGTAAGTCTGATGAATTCTGAATCTTAGATACAGTTCTCTTGAAAGTATCTACGAATCTCTCGGCTTGACCATTACTCTGAGGATGGTATGGTGGAGAGAACAGATGTTGAATCCCCTTATTTTTACAGAATTCAGCAAAAGAATGAGAAGTGAACTGTGGACCATTATCCGAAACAAGAGTTTTAGGATATCCGTATTTAGCAAAAAGACCCTCTAGAGCTCGCATTAGAGAATTTGAAGAAGTATTAGACATTCTAATGACTTCGGGCCACTTGACATTGAATCAACGATACACAAAAGTTTTCTCCATAGAAAGGTCCGGCAAAATCAATATGAACTCTGACCCACGGTTCATCCGTCTTAGGCCATGGCTGAAGTGGATGTTTATTTGGAGATTTTGAATATAAAACACAATCAGCACACGTTTTGAGCAAAATACTCGTTTACCCCGCCAAATTACTGATTTACCCGCCAAATTATTTTTTTACCCCGCCAAATTTGAATTTTCGGTGAAATACTGCAGTAAATTTTGCGGGAATTCAGATTTTATAGTCAAAAATGACTTGGATCGCTCAAAATCCCACACCCGAGTGGCCAGAAGCCCCTGAAAGTTGGTTTTTGGTGGTTTACTAAAGGGGGGTAAACTTTTTGCGAAAAATCGATTGAGCGGATCAGATTTCGGGTCCGATGGGCTCAATCGCTCAGGATTCCACCCTTAACCATTCTCAACCATCTTAAACCAACCTAAGCACTGATTTAGGGTAGTTAGATACTGGTGTGGAGCAGTTTGGGATGGTTTAGGGTGGTTTAAGATGGTTGAGAATGGTTAAGGGTGGAATCCTGAGCGATTGAGCCCATCGGACCCGAAATCTGATCCGCTCAATCGATTTTTCGCAAAAAGTTTACCCCCCCCCCCTTTAGTAAACCCCCAAAAAACCAACTTTCAGGGGCTTCTGGCCACTCGGGGTGGGATTTTGAGCGATCCAAGTCATTTTTGACTATAAAATCTGAATTCCCGCAAAATTTACTGCAGTATTTCACCGAAAATTCAAATTTGGCGGGGTAAATTCAAATTTGGCGGGGTAAATCAGTAATTTGGCGGGTAAACGAGTATTTTGCTCAAATTCAAATTTGGCGGGGTAAAAAAATTATTTGGCGGGGTAAATCAGTAATTTGGCGGGGTAAAACAATTTGAGCCAATAACTAATAGCACACAATAATAACAGAGAACGATTTATAGCACAACACGACAATTACACGACCAAACAATAACTGATGAAATAAGGGAATTCTATGCAGTCACATAGAATTCCATACGAGACAAAAACGTATTCAAATTAATCCTCACAACATCTCCCTCGCTTAATTTTAACCATAGAATTTTGAGATGACCGCAGTAATGAAAGGCACAGAGGAAAGAGACAAGAACACCAATACATAGAAACACAACAAGACATTTATTTTACTACATGGACTTAATGGGACCGTTCGCCGTAGTTACTAGGAAACCGGAGACTACATCCCGCGAAGACATAGCTCCTATGCAATAGATACATGCACAGCCAGTATCAAACAAATGAGATGAAGAAATAAAATGCATGTATTAAATAGGTGTCTTGCTCTTCTCCCCCTACGTCAAGTTAACCCTCGACCTAGTCCACTGCTTGGTCCTAGGGTCATGAATTAATCTAATGGGAGGTTGTCTAAATCGAGAGGATTGTCTGAGCGGGTTGGGAGAGTGCTGTGGAGAAATAATTTGAAGACTACCGGGATTTTGATGACGATTGGATGCAGTATTCTGAGGAGCACCATTTCCACTTGTATTTTTACGAGCACCATGAGCAGGCTGGCCATCATCAAAGAGAGGATCATCCAGGGCAAACGCTTCTTCAGCTGGTTCACGTGGATCCTGTGACACGAACCTGAATTTGACAAAACCTCGTATACAACATTATTAATCCTTTTAGAGATTTCGCCAGGAGTCCATTGACGTTGATTGCCATACTGGAAGTAGACCTTGTCTGAAACCTGAAATTCCCTATACCGCGCGTTATGGTGACTATCAAAAGTCCGCTTCATGTTGGAAATATAATGATCTGGAGAAGCTCTAGGTTTGAAATATCCTAGATCAGGCTTCACTAGAGAGATATCGGTACGAATTTTTTCTACCCAAAAATAATTCTGCGGGTGTTTTGTTTTGTATCGATGGATTTGGAGTAGCACGATAGGTTCGTAGATACTCAACAACAGAAGTTCGTAAGTCTGATGAATTCTGAATCTTAGATACAGTTCTTGAAAGTATCTACGAATCTCTCGGCTTGACCATTACTCTGAGGATGGTATGGTGGAGAGAACAGATGTTGAATCCCTTATTTTGGGGCGTAATCGTTTCGCCAATGAAACTTTCGCCAATGCGATCTTTTCGCCAATGGCATCTTTTCGCCAATGAAATCAGATCGCCAATGCATCTTTTCGCCAATGGCATCTTTTCGCCAATAGAATCTTTTCGCCAATGAAATCAGTTCGCCAATGCATCTTTTCGCCAATGGAATCTTTCCGCCAATTAGATCACTTTGCCAATGGCATCTATCCGACAATAGTCTCTTTTCGCGTATAATCTTGATTTACGTGGCAAATAAACGGTGAGAAGTGTAATTATGATTTAAATCTTCGAATGTTATATTTTTCTACAGGGTTTCCCAGAATAAAGACCTTACTTTTCAATGGCACCGTATGACCAAATTATTATTACACTTTTTCGTGGGCCTGCCGATTTTCTATTGAATAGAGTGAAAAAAATGCATTGCTAAGACGAAATTTTTCAGATGAATTGACAAAAGAAAACTTATACCTTCAATTTCAAATACCGGAAGGGGCTACTGTAATATACAACCACTCCCCTCCCAAAAAGGCTACTGTAATATACCCTCCACCCAATAATTGACCTACTGTCATATACGATATCGCACCCCACCCGCCCCCTAAAAACCATGATTTTTTAGGAGTGTCTGAAAATCATTTTTATGCAATAATTTTGGCATGAAAAGACCAGAAAAGCAATGAAAAAGTATTACGGGCTGTCTTGAAAGGGGAATTGTAATGGGTTCTGGACCCTTTTAAAAGACCGAGATTTTTTTTAGGAGGGGGGGTGTTTGGTTATATTACAGTAGCTTTTGGGGGGGGGGGTAGTGGGGTACATGACAGTAGGGTCTCCCGGAAATTCAAACTTTTGTTAAAGCGAATAATTTGTAACTAATGTTAAGGCTATTTTCAAATAGCGTATTTTTTTGCATAAATTTTTTGATTACATAGTTTTGCAGCTCTTTTTTGCTTTTTCGATCGGTACATAAAACTTATTCAATTTTTTTTGAGAAGTTACCGATAAGCTTCTAACACATTTAAGGTCATTTCAGAAGTTCACAAGCTTTATGAAAACTTGAAACTTTTTATTCTGAGTTTTTTTCAGAAGGCAATAACTTAATACTCAAATTTCAATTTTCTTTTTTGTAAATATGCGTTTTAGCTCTTGATCTGCGCTGCAGCATAAAACTTACATCTTTTAAAAATTTATAAAATTTTCGACCATCAAATACTTTAACGAATATTCGAATTTGCGCAATTTGATTTTGGCGCAATTCGCAATTACGTAATTTGAAGTTTGCGCAATCTGAATTCGCGCAATTCAAAATTGCGCAATCACTCGTTGCCCACAAAAAGTTTTTTCAACTTATGATTTTTTTACAAAAACAATCAGTACTTTTAATAAAGTTCATCAGTTGCGTTCAAACTTTCACAAAAAATGTTAATAAAACTAAATTTGGAATAAAAAAGAGCGGATTAAAAGTTAAAAGGCCAGTGTTAAGGGTTAAACACTCTTTATCATTCTTTGAATTAAAGGACTGGCTGTTTAGATAAAAGGGATGAACTGACAAAAAGTTGAAATAAGACACATTAGGAAAAGATAAAAACTAAGCTCATTTTTACATTAACACATCTAATTTGTCAAAGCAACAACAACACCATTAAGATACTCTGTTTTTGTTAATCTGCGAGCAGCAATTCGAATTTTTCAGCGAATTCTTCGCTCAAATCTGCAATCTCCGATCAGGAATGAATTTAAATTTTATTTAAAGACCACCTCAGTATTACGTATTCTCACCCGAGTTTACCAAAAAATAGGCTATTTTGTCGGTCAATGGATATCGGATCTGATAAAAACAAAACGAAAGAAGAATGAATGACAAGGTGTGGAGAAAACAGGGTGGAAAATGTAACAGACGAAACAGTTAAACCCAATGATTGCAGAAAAACTAAGACTTGATTGAGAGAAGTCAAGTAAATTCTCGTCAACCAAACTATTTGGATAGCATGTTAATGATAGGTGGAGAGATCAAAATATTATTGAATCAACTATGCAAGGATAAATCAAAAGAGCGCAAAAAAATGTGTAATGAATCTGAACAAAAATACTTTTGCATATTAAACTTTTCCAGGGTTTCTTTTTCTTTCATCTGGACAGCCAGTAATTTTCTCTAATAAAAATGACAAAGAGTGTGTAACTCTTAACACAGGCCTTTTAATTTTTTGTCCATTCTTTTTTATTCCAAATTTTTTAATTAACATTCATTGTTAGAAATAAAATGCAACTGATAACCTTTATTAAAAGCACTAATTGTTGTTTTCGTAGAAGAAACATATAAGATTCTAAGATTTAAATAATAATTACACTTTTCACCGCTTATTCGCCACAGGAATTAAGAGTGTACGCATAAAAAGAGGTTATTGGCGGAAAGATTTCATTGGCGAAAAGATGCATTGGCGAACTGATTTCATTGGCGAAAAGATCCTATTGGCCAAAGGATGCTATTGGCGAAAAGATGCATTGGCGGAGTGATTTCATTGGCGAAAAGATGCCATTGGCGAAAAGACGCCATTGGCGAAAAGATACAGTTGGCGAAATTATCTTATTGGCGAAAATTTCATTGGCGAAACGATTACGCCCCCTTATTTTTACAGAATTCAGCAAAGAATGAGAAGTGAACTGTGGACCATTATCCGAAACAAGAGTTTTAGGATATCCGTATTTAGCAAAAAGACCCTCTAGAGCTCGCATTAGAGAATTTGAAGAAGTATTAGACATTCTAATGACTTCGGGCCACTTTGACATTGAATCAACGATACACAAAAAGTTTTCTCCATAGAAAGGTCCGGCAAAATCAATATGAACTCTGACCCACGGTTCATCCGTCTTAGGCCATGGCTGAAGTGGATGTTTATTTGGAGATTTTGAATATAAAACACAATCAGCACACGTTCGAACGACATTCTCAATATCGGAGTCCATACCGGGCCAGAACACATAACTACGAGCTAGAAGTTTCATACGGGATATTCCGGGGTGACCTAAGTGCAATGTCTTCAGAATCCTAGCACGCAAAGCTAGTGGATGACAACTCTATTGTCAATAAAAGACATCCATTGATAATGTATAGCGACGCCCTTTTAGAGTAATAGGATGAAATAGGCCCTGAATAGCTGTTTTGGGCCAACCATGTCGCATAAATTTAATCACCTCCTGAAGAACTTCGTCTGAATTGATAGAATCAGCAATTTCATTGCTAGTAACAGGAATCGTTTCTAATTGATGTATAAGAATTTGTTCGACCTCAGCGTCGAATTGGATTTGCAATGACGAACTCATCGTCATCACGGGGATAATTAGCAACTAAACGGGAAAGGGAATCGACCTGTCCAAAGTCAGCAGTATTGATGTATTGAATATCGAAATTATAGGCACTCAGGATTAAAGCCCATCTTTCAAGTCGACTAGCAGCATAAACAGGTATGCCCTTTTTAGACCCAAAGATAGCTAGTAATGGTTTATGGTCCGTCTGAAGAATGAATTTACGGCCAAAGATGAATTTATGAATTTCTTCACTGCGAAGATTAATCCTTACCCTTCTTTCTCAATCTGACTGTAATTTTGCTGAGATGAATTTAATGATCGTGAAGCATGTTCAACGACTTTTATGGATCCGTCAGGAATTTATGAGAAAGAGTTGCTCCAATGCCATCCTTTGATGCATCTGCTGAGACGATGATAGGTAATTTAGGATCGTAATTAACTAACAAAAGATCGGAACAAATGATGTCCTTAGCCCTATCGAAAGCCTTTTGACACTCATTTGACCACTGGTAAGGGATATCTTTTTGTAATAATCTATCTAATGGAGTCCGTAAATGTCGCATCTCCTTAATGTATTTGCCATAGAATTTAATGCCCCAAGGAATGATCTAACTTGCGACACATTTTGAGGACTAGGCATGTTTTTAATTGCAATGGATCTTTTTGGATCTGGCTTGATTCCAGTAGAATCAACAATTTGACCTAAGTAATTAACTTGCTCGACGCCAAATTTGCATTTGTCCAACTTTAGATGAAAGCCAAAGGATTGAATTCTCTGAAGAACAGCAAAAACGTCTTTGTAATGTACATCCCTTGAAGGAGAAGCTATAATCACATCATCTAAGTAGGCAAAAGCAAATTTTGAAGTCTACCAGCATCTGGTCCATAACTTTCTGAAAGATTGAGGGTGCAGATTTGACGCCGAAAGGAAGCCTCTCATATTGGAAAATGCCTCTGTGCGTATTAATTCCACACAACTTTTTAGATTCCTCGTCTAACTCTATCTGGAAATAGGCATCAGACAGGTCAAGACACGTGAATATTTTTAGATCCATTTAGTTTACACAAAATTTCATCTGGATCGGCAATGGGTGTTTGTTCAGTTCGAGCGCATTATTTAAACCTGTCGAGAAATCGGCACAAACTCTAGTTTTACCATCCTTTTTCTTGACTGCCACAATAGGAGCTGCCCACTCAGAAAAATCAACTGGGCGAATCACCCCTAATTGCTGAAGTCTATCTAATTCTGAATCGATATCGGCCTGTACTCCCATAGGGACAGGACGTTTTGGAATAAAGCTAGGTTTCGCGCCAGGTTAACATAGAGATGCGCCTTGACCTTTGAACAGTGACCGAGAATGTTTTCTTGAAAAAGATTTGGAAAATGTTGCACTAACTGGCTTTTCTCAAAAGACAAAGGAGTTTTCGATGTAGAAATATTATTGATCTGAGAAAGAAGCGAAGGGATAGAGCAAACTGAGGACAGTCGACTAACCAAGTCTAGTGCTAATAACCAGGGTCGGCCAATAAGATCGAAGTAATTGTTGCTAACGACAAAGCATGATAGAATTGGGAAATTTCGTCGTTGAATCTAACAGAAATTTGACAGCGCCCTATGGCCTGGAATGTATGTCCTGTAAATGATTTTCCCAAGACAGACAGGACTCTAGAGTTGGTTTCCCTATCTTGTACCAAGTATTTTGGGTAATCAATGTTGCACTAGATCCGGAATCCACAAAGAATTTAATAGGTCTGTTTTGAATCATCAGAGAAATATCCACGGCTCAGAAATGTTTTAGCGGCTGTTTGCAAATGAATGTTGCAAAAGTCCATATATTCATGATTATTTGTATTTTGGTTCTGGCCTGGACTCAGAGAATTGTTCGTTTGAATCGCATTCGTGTGATGCTGAATGTGACCGGGTGCCTTACCCGAACGACAAATAAATGCAGTATGACCTACTCTTCCGCAATTTTTACAAGTCTCATTTTTGAACCGCAAGTCGCATGGTTGTGTCGTGCGCCACAACTAAAGCAGCTTCCATAATTAGTGACCTTTCGAGCCTCTTTCATGGGGAGACGTGATCTGTTTTTAAACCCAGCCGTTTGATGAAGTTTCTAGGCGAGAACTTAGAATTTGGGTGACCCACGGCATTAGTCGACAAATGACTGAATTGCTTTTGAATCTGCTTGATATTTTGTTTTAATGCCAGATGCTTTTTGCATTCCTCCACAATTTCATTCAATTTTAAATCTCTACCCTCATTTTCAGCGGCTTCTACTTTTTGCATACATTTTACTCGAAGGTCATGAAAATCTGAGTGTAGTCCAGAAATATAAATAAGGCATTTTAAAGCATCTCCGTTGATTGGAGGTTTAGCAGATTCACAAAGACTGTTGACCTGGGATCCAAATTCTAAGATGTCTACGCCGACTTTTTGTTTCAACGTAAAACACTCATAGCGTTTCATGAACAAAGACTTAGTCTCGACAAATAAATTTTTGAGCACGGCCGTAGACTCTTGAAGTGATTTATCGTAAGGGCCAGCGGGTTCACCGCATCAGAGAATCTTTGAAACTCACTAACCTCTAATTTACCTATCAACAACCTAACCTTTGCGTCATCAGGAAGATCTTTGCCATCGAGTTCAATGATTGAGCCATATCGAGACCACCAGCTGTCGAAGGTGAGACCATCATCTGGAGCGTAGCGGAAACTTTCATGCGGGAGTTGAGCGACGATAGAAGAATTTCCTTGTCACCTGAAATTGAATACCACCCCTTTGGGCGGCAGCATTATCACGCTCCGTGAGCAAACGAATCAATTGCGCGTTCTGTTCCAAAGTACTTTTAAATCTGGGTCCATTTTAATTTACGAATCGAGGACTGCGCCAAATGTTTGTAATGGGATATGAATGCAGTCGTGTCCGAGTGGTTAAGGAGATTGACTGGAAATCAATTGGCTTTGCCCGCGTAGGTTCGAATCCTGCGACTGCGCCAATGTTGTAATGGGAAATGAATGTTATGATATGGGACCTAATGGGATGGAACAAGCGCTTATGTGGTTCTCAATAACTAATAGCACACAATAATAACAGAGAACGATTTATAGCACAACACGACAATTACACGACCAAACAATAACTGATGAAATAAGGGAATTCTATGCAGTCACATAGAATTCCATACGAGACAAAAACGTATTCAAATTAATCCTCTGATGGCTGATGCTGCTCTGATGAAATCTGATGGCAGAAAGCAGAAGCATTACAGAAGCAGAAGCATAATGATTCTGCTTTTGAACTTTTCTGCTTCTGCCTCTCCTTCTGCTTTTCAAAACGTTATGTTTCTGCTTCTGCTTTTCAAACTTTATGCTTCTGCTTTCTGCTTCTGCTTTTCAAACTTTCTGTTTCTGCTTCTGCTTCTGCCTTTCAAACTTTACGCTTCTGCTTTCTGCTTCTGCTTTTGAAACTTTCTGCTTCTGCATTCAGTTTCTACCTATTTTCTGTTCTGACTTATTTATTCGTTCTTCAAGCCTTTGATCGTACTCTGACTTTTACATATTATTTTTAAAATTAGATTTAGATACCGGGAAAAGTGCTGCTGAATATGCCGAGAAGACTGCTGACTCGAGTGGTTTTCTGCTGGTTATTGAATCAACACCTGACAGTCCGACTAAGAAGGTAACTACTCTCACTTTTCGATGCAGCCTTCAACTTTTCCGACTATTCAGGTGGAAACTCTGGCAAGTGGGATAAGCCGGTTCGTCAGAGCGTTATCAAGCAGAGAGTCCCTGATGCTGCGCCTGTCAAGAAGTCGTCAGCCAAGAAAGCAGCTGCTCCCAAGTCCAATGTCAATTCGGATCGGAAGTTACGCTCTATCAAGTCTCCTGCTCCCATCAGCTCCAGTTTTTCTTTGCTGGGCTGCGTCGATTTGGTGCAAGTCTTTGAAGCTTCCATCTGGAGGAGATGATTAGAAGTGGCGAAGCGGTCAGTTCTCCTCCAAAACGCACTTCGGGCAAGATTTTCGAGTCTCTTCCGGCCAAGCATCAGTGTCTGGACGCTAAGAATATGGCGGAGGAAGTGGTCAATGCACCTGTCGATGATGATGCTCCTCTTGACATTTCGGTTGAAGGTACACCTTGCTGCTATTTGCTTTTCAGTATGGCTCCATATATAGTTTTTTCAGATGATTCGGTGGTACGCCTTATTGCAGTGCTAGCCGTGCGGGCAGATGGATGTTGCCCAATTGCTCAAGTGCGCTACTCAGATAGTTCGAGAAGATTATCGCAACTGCTAAGCTGGCGGAACAGTCTCCATTGGTTAGTCATCTTACCAGTTTTGTTTATAGCGATTAAAATTGATTCTCTTAGACGCTGATCAATTACTATGAGGTCTATCTCAATCTCGTTCGCTGATCGTCTGGTTCAGACAGAAAATGTTGAGTATGGAAATTGTTTTTCTTTAATTATTTGTTTCCGTTACCTTTGTTATGGTTGTTGACTGCTGCTCAATAAATCTTCTTTTGAAAGCCATGCGCTGACATATTTTGCATGTACTTCGGCTTCAGGGATTTTGTCATGGTAGTAGATGGCTTGTGCATTATCGGGTATAGACTTTAGGATATTGCGCGCATCGAAGGATGCTAGTGTCTTCTTGTATCATAATAAGCCCTGAATCAAGTGACTTTATGGTATTTAAATTTGAAAAGATTTGAGTCTTAACCGATATTTATGAAAAAATTTAAAACTAGGCAGAAAACTGGTTGCAATGTGTGTGAAAAATTCATAAGAGGAAGAATCTGATCTATGTCCTCTGAAAAGGGCGCAGGAGGCTTGATGGGTTAGAGATGCGCGCACTCACTTACCTTAAAGATGATTTCGAGCATGACTTTTGATCATAATATGCATACAGAGTTCTTTTTTGCCCAGTTCCAGTGACCAAAACGGGGTAGAATAGCCTTTAGTTGATGACTTAACTACCGCTCGTCAATAAAAGGTCAAAATTAACGGCAGTGGTAATTTTCTTATAAAAATGCGAAATGGCGGACAAATGAGGTGAGGCTAAATGAGTAGTAACCGAGAAATAAGTCTGTGGAGTCGAGGAGTGTCTTATGGAGAAGAACGTCTTTTTACAGGAAAAACGTTATATTTACATAAAGTCTGATTCATTTGGGTAAAAAAGTTTCGGGTTATTAAGGTTATCAGATTACAGTGGCTTATAATCATTATTGAACGTTGAATAAGTAAGCGTTAAGGAATAATATTAAAAAATACACAAGAACTGCAGAAAAAAGCAAAAACACTTTTTGAAAAGCAAAAATCAAAAGCAGGAGCAGATTGCCACGAGCAGAAGCAGAAAGCTTACAAAAGCAGAAACAGAAAGCAGAAGCAGAAAGTTTCAAAAGCAGAAACAGAAGCAGAAACAGAAAGTTTGAAAAGCAGAAGCAGAAAGCAGAAGCATAAAGTTTCAAAAGCAGAAGCAGAAACAGAATGTTTGAAAGGCAGAAACAGAAATCAGAAACAGAATTTCCTCTTCTGCTTCTGATTGTGGCGATCCGCTTCTGCTTTTTGGAAACACTGGTTGTGGCGCGCGAATGGACAACTGCAAAGGATTGCTCTAGCAAGGAAGATGTCGATGAATGGGTGACTGAAAATGGGGGAAATTGGATACAGTAAGCTGATTCATTGACTAATTTTCTGTTTTTATCGTTTGCGAGCTCTCTTTGAAAATTACTCAAAGAATTAAAAAACATCTTTCGGATGATCGGAAAAATTGCCGGAACTTTAACAGATTTGTCAGGAAAATTCATTATTTTTAGCCAAATTTGAATTTGCTGGGAAAATTAATTAATTAGTCGGGAAATTTCACACATTTGTCGGGAGTTTTCACATACAGCCATAGTAAAAGTCTTTTATTTTCAAACATAAAATAATTTGTGATCAATTAAGAAAAAGGCTTATATATGTATACTGTATTATGGCAACATTTAGTTGAAAGAAAAAGGCGGTTAATCTAAACAAGCTGGTATACATTTGAAGCAATCCATATTTTGGGGGTAGCATCTTCCTCTAGTATCTTGGCTCATAGTATCCTCTTTGTTGAGGTGGTGGCACATTGTGGGAAGAGGGCGAGTAATCAGAGTATGGGGGTTGGCCATATACTGCTTGATTACCTGCCATTATTGGCGGTGGAGGGGCAGCACTTCCATTACGGTGCAGTTGAGAGGAGGGTGAATAGCCGTTGTAGTTCGAGGGGATACTGGCAGGTGGAGCAGGCACTCCGTACACTCGTGGATCATACTGAAAAATTATATTTGTAGGCTAATAAAATAAGTTGAAAATATGTGCTGAGAACCCAGAAACCCTTATATATTTTAGGTGTCTTTTTTGAAGGAAGGTCATTTTTTCTAATATTAATCCCCTACATCTATTTTTTAATTTTGGTCTTTCGGAACAGCGGCTTTACAAAAATTTGAATTAGCGGGACAGTTTTTTTTCATGTAGAACTGGCAGGGTCATCAACAGGGTCATCTAGCAGGGTTACACACTCTCTTGAGTCATTTGAGTTTTTTTGAGACTACACGAAAGATTTTAGTGCTAGATGGAAAAGTATCGAACCCCATCAATTCAAATTTAAAAAACGCTGGTTTAATCCGAGAACTTTTATGTCATCTTCAAAAGCTAAGATTCTCCATGCTATCATGTTTATTTAAAATAAATTACCGTATTTCCTGTAATAAGGCGGCATGCCAGCTTTTTTTTTCAACCTTTCCTCAGGGTGCCGGCTTATTACAGGGTGCCGGCTTATTACAGGGTGCCGGCTTATATTTCACCCGACTTCGAAGAAAATAATTTTATTTGAAAAAGGCTATCCTCCACAACAACTTACACAACAAGGGCTCCATGACAACAAGTAAGATTAAACAATAAAATCCAAGGAATCTTCACTAATATAGCCGTTTTCTTCGTCTTGTTCTGGATCCAATTCGACGAATTCGGTCGCTTCTTCCAGGTTTCCTGCTCGCGCGAATTCCAGCATCATTCGTCCTTCAGGCACCGGACCGTGCTGCTTGAAGCAATGGATCAGATCGTCTTCGCTTCCATCGTGGCACACTGTAATCCTGCAATCTTAAAGCAACAAGATAATTTGACAAACATACCATAAAAGTAAGAACAAATTGTACCTTTAAATGACTCTCGAAGCAGAGTGAATATTTTGGTTATCTGTTTGATGCGTTTTCTTAACTCCCACGAGCTCTACCGATCCTAATTTATAATAAGTTATTTATAATAATAATTTATTTATAATAATAATTTATAATAAGGCGGCATGCCGCCTTATTACAGGTAATACGGTAAATAAAACTGACGTATGCAGGTTAACAGCAGGCACTGGAATGATAAAACGGTCTTAGGGTGCCGCCTTATTAGAGGGTGCCGCCTTATTTTTCGTTCAACTCTCAGGGTGCCGCCTTATTAGAGGGTGCCGCCTTATTACAGGAATACGGTACCCGTTAACTTGATTGATCTTTTCCTCTGAAGTATTTTAGACTTCTCAAAAATTATCAGCAAAGAGAAAAAAATAAAACAAAGTTCTTTCGAAGAGAACCATGCGATCAAAGATTTAAGGACTCCATTGTATCGCCAAGAATATAATAGAAAAACTATCATAGAAAAACACGACTGTCAATAAAAACATTAACAAGTCGAAAGAGCAAACAGCGTGCAGTCATGAACGACATCAGGCCGGAAGCAATTCGAGAGTAACGAAAATACGGCAGAAAATTTTATGTAGACAAAAATAAATAAAAGATTTGATAAGAAGAAATTGGAAAAAAATACTTGCTAATAAACACTTCGTTGACACTTCTGAGAAAGTCGATAACCGTATACCGTAAATGCTCTAATAGAGCCCCCGGGGCTCTTTTTTTCGATCCCCCGAAAATCTGGAAATTGTCAATAAAAAATGGCCTTAACTCAAAAAATAGGGTAGGGGGCTCTATTAGAGAGGGGGGCTCTATTAGAACATTTACGGTACAGTCAAACCTCGATTTAACGACCCCCACCTCAAGTTCGTTCCCACCTAGGGTCCGATACTTTTTTAACCCCATCTTTGAAATAATTTATCGATTCTGTTTTGACAGTCTGGTCGCAAATATCGTAAGGATTCCGATTTTGCCGATCGTTTTTCAAAAACCTAAAATTTTCGCTTTGAAAAAATCAAAACCTCGATTTAACGACCCCTCTTTTTAAAATTAGAGGGTCGTTATATCGAGGTTTTGATTTTTTAATAGCGAAAACTCTAGATTTCTGAAAACGATTGTGAAATCGGAATCCTTACGATATTTGGGACCAAACTGTCAAAAAAAATCGATCAAATATTTTGAAATTAGGATTAAAAAAGTGTCGGACCCTAGGTGGGAACGAACCTGAAGTGGGGGTCGTTAAATCGAGGTTTGACTGTATTCTCTAATGGCTAAAATTGATTTACGCCCTCAAAAAACTGATTTACGCCCTCAAAATACTGGTTTACGCCCTTAAATCTATATATTGCCATTTTTTGTCAAATTTTTGTTGCCACTTTTTCAATATTTTTACACCAGCATGTAGCCCTGAATCTTGGCTTTCTAACAAGCTATTAACTGATTTTCTGAGATTTCAAAAAGCTGGAGAAAAAGTAATTTTATAGACCAAATTTTTAGAAAAATTTGCTCCATACAAAGACTTTTTTCTCTAGCTTTTTGAAATCTCAGAAAATCAGTTAATAGCTTGTTAGAAAGCCAAGATTCAGGGCTACATGCTGGTGTAAAAATATTGAAAAAGTGGCAACAAAAATTTGACAAAAAATGGCAATATATAGATTTGAGGGCGTAAACCAGTATTTTGAGGGCGTAAATCAGTTTTTTGAGGGCGTAAACTACTTATAGCCATTCTCTAATAAAGGCCTCCTCAGTGATTTATATCTCAGCCCATGAAAATAATTTTACAAATCTATTTTTTGCGTTTTCTTATTAACCACGAGTTTACCTAATTCCACTTTTTAGATTTTGGTTGGCACCCAAAAATCTCAAAATCGATCCAATTTTTTTTCCGACTTTTTGGGTTGAAAAATAAACACGCCGGGGCCTTTAATAGAGAATATACGGTATTAGAAGTCATACAGCAGCCGAAAAATAATAATAAGTTACCTAGCAAGCTTTCAAATTGATGTGTTTTACATCCAAAGAAGAAGGCAATAATATCACCAAACAAATAAAACATCGGCAAGGCAAAATTTCTGCGGGTGTTTATTCCACCGCGGAAAATAAATTTTCGCCTCGCTAGGCAAGGGCATTTTTATATGCAAATAGACTATCCTGAACACAAATCCAATGTCAAAAATTTGTCTGGCGAGGACGTCAAAAATTAACTATCCTGCTGAATTATGCACCGCTGAAAGTGCCTTGCGGGATTCTCGCCATGCCAAAAAATTTGGTCCAATTCTCATCAAAAAATAATATAATCGTAGATTTTCAATATGAATACTTCTGCAGACAGTCAGCCGACCAATCCTGCCCGTAGTTCATGCGACGCAACGGGAATTTTTGAGAGCTAAATATTGTGATCAAAAAGGCCATTTAAGGTCTTTCAAGCCCACTTTCTCTCCAAAAATTGGGCAGCGCCGCAAAAACACTACTAGCAATATCTACCGATTGATTAGAATCAGAGTAGTAAAAGTATAGCGGTACCAAAATCAAGACCACCGAATCCAAATATAAGAGAGAGTGATTGGTGTGAAGAAAAGAAGGAATAGGTGGATTCAGCCCAACCTTGCACTAATTAAGTCTCGAGAATATTCCTTCTTCTTCTCCTTCAATTAAATGAGAGCCGGCCAATCTCTGCTCTTCTCCAATCTCCACCCATCTACGCAATCTGTTTTGTTTGTATTTTCCTAACCACTTACCCCCTAAAAAGGTTAATTCGGGTGGAAAATGAATGAATCAGTTCTAAGATGAGAAATGAGCAAATTCTACGCACGTATAGACTGGTTTGCCTGTGTCATCTACTTCGTCTTCTATTTTATGCAAGCAAATTAGTGAGTGAGTGGCCTTGAAGACTTCTGTTTTTCTTCAACCATAAGCTCTTCAATCTTACTCTCTTTTTGGAGTGTTTCTATGAAATGGATAAAAATGAATTGTTCGAAAGTGGAATCGAACTTGCACGGTATTGCGACAAAGTTAGCAAAGGTACAATATAGGACACAACCGCCTCAAGTTCGACCCCCATCTGCGTCCAGCAAATTCTCAGGCCACTTTTTGGCGTCTTTGGTTGAAAGTGATTTGGTCAGGCTAGTCCGATAGAGTCAAACCTCGGTTAAACGCAACCCTAAATGGACTGTATTGGCTAATGTTGGCTTTTTTTAAGTTAACTAAAACGGCATTTTAAGGCCGATTTGCTGGGTAACCGAGTTTTGACTCTAGCAAGCATTTCGATTTTACTTGTATTTTGAAACATGCGGCTCTCGCTATATTACCGCCGATTTTAAAAAAGTGCTGGTGTTATGTTGAGAGAAGCGAGTCTTACTGGTAAAAGGAATTTCGAAATCTATGGAATTTAGGACTACAGTCGAGCCTCGATATAACGCGGCCTTTTTCCGATCCCAAGGGGTCGAGTTATATCGAGACTCGACTGTATACTGATGAAATAAAATCGTCCGACCCATCGCGGGTCTCGAACTTGATTGAGTGCTGTTATATCGAGAATCGACTGGGGACAAATAAATGAATTATTACATAGCGGGTTCGAACTTGTGAACGATCGCAATAAAGTAGGGACTCATAACGACTACTCCGCTGAGCAACCAATGATTTAACACTAAAAGTTTTTTTTCTCGTAGGTAACAACGGCAGTAATTGCAGAACTGCACTAAATTTATGAAATTCAGCATCTAATTACAAAGTGTTTCAAGAGATTTTTGCATTTTTGAGCGGGAACAAATTTTCAATCCAATTCTCGAAGTGGGTGAGTTTCTTGCTAGGTCACACATTTTTCTTTTTTTCTTTTGCATAGGCACAAGCAATGATGGCGAAATTTGGTCAGCCACAAAACCGTCTACATGTGGCCAATTTTGTGGCTGATCGGCCACATTTTGTCAAGCCTGGGCATGAGTTAGACTAGCATAGGTAAAGACAGACTCAAACATGTTTTTCTGAGTTTCGGTTCACGGGGGGGGGGTTAAATCTTTGAGTTCTTCCTAATGTAAACTGCCTAACCTGTGCTCCAGACCCGAGCCACGACTTTACAACTTCGTGGTCACTTACCAAAAAACCATCCGATAAATAACAATAACAATAATTTTTGAGCAACTAATCCATCAAAAAAGTGCTGACGTCATACAAACCACTTGTTTTGTTTGAAGAAGATAGAACCGGAGAGACTATTCCTAATAATTTTGTTGTTGTGTGGGAATGCTTGATGATGTACAGCTCTGTTAGGGGTTTGCAGTTAGAACAAAAAACAATGGACAGAATGTTTGGAATGTCTGGGGGGTGAGAGGAATTGGTCACCAACCTGTTTGTCAACTCCGTCAACCACAAGTCCTTTTTTGCGGTTGTGAATTCTCTGGAACTTGGCGATTATGATCAACAAGATAGAGATCTGAAATAACATAATTTTCATAATAAAATAAAAAATTTAAGTTGTAAACAGCTAGCAGGTCAAACAAATGGGTGCATAGACGTTCTGCAAATTTGAAACTCAAAAGGGTGAAATATCTCTAGGGTTATATATGTATACGTCTAGAGATACTTATTTAAACATACCAGGGGTATTTAGCCGCTTTGCGGCCAAAGACCAGCACACTCCACGTTGCAAGAGATGGGGGTAAATACATAAGTTAACCCCTAACCTTTGCAGTGTGGAATGTGCTGGACTTTGGCCAGCACATTCGGCCAAATACCCTTGGTATGTCTAAATAAGGTATCCGTATACACCCCTAAAGATATTTCACTCTTCTGGAGTTTCAAATTTGCGAAACGGTTCGCAAAATGAAAAAGTTTCATTTTTGCGAAACGTCTATACCCTAAAAAAATCAATGATCCGGACTTTTTTATTACAGTCAAAGCTCGATAAGCCGGCACTCCTAGGAACCGACCATAGGGTGCCGATTTATCAAGGTGCCGGTTTATCGGGGTGTCGTTTTCCTTAAAGTGTCGAGTACCTGCCAAATCCAGTGTCGACAGGGTGCCGGCTTATCGAGGCTCGACTGTACAGTCAAACCTCGATAAGCCGACACCCCAAAAGTTCGTTCCAGCCTTGGGTCCAACACTTTTTTTAACAAATTTTTGAAAGCTTTTTCCATTCTGTTTTTACGGTCTAGACGGAAATATCGTCAGGATTCCGATTTTGCCGATCGGTTTTTTTTAAATCCTGCAATTTCATCATTAAAAAGGCAAAACCTCAATAAGCCGGCACCCCTTTTTTGAAAAAGGGTGCCGGCTTATCGAGGTTTCACTTTTTAACCCAAATTTTGTTTCTTTTCAAAAAAACGATCGGCGAAATCGGAATCCTGACGATATTTCCGACCAGACTGTAAAAACAGAACTAGAAAAAGCTTTCAAAAATTTGGTTAAAAAAGTGTCGGACCCAAGGCTGGAACGAACTTTTGGGGGTGCTGGCTTATCGAGGTTTGACTGTAGCTAATTTGGATAAAGTACTGAATTTCTGGTTTTCTCAAAACCATCTTTTAATCTTTTAATTAATTTATCACACATTTTAGCTTCTAAAACATACAAAAAAGTGTTTTTACGATACGGAAGAGAATTTAAAAAAATTCACCGAGGTTTGAATTTTTTGCTTTAAAGGACCATGAAACTTGATAAGCACAGAAATTTCTAAATTTTGAATTCGCGCGGGACCACCCTAACTTTGTCAATAATGTTTTCGAATAGTTTTTTGTTTGCATGTAAAATTTTTTTCAAAATATAGAACCGTTTACTAGTCGAGCCCAACCTTGCTCGACAATGTCAGATCGGACGACTTATCCTACTGACACTGCACCATAACAACTTATATAAGTCCGTGTTAGAAATTTTCTGATAAAAAGTAGTCAAATTTTCAATGCACACAAAAAGAATCAATTCAAAAACATTATGGACAAAATTAGGGTGGTCCCGCGCGAATTCGAATCCCGCAAACTGCTGTGCTTACCAAGTTTCATGGTCCTTTAAGTCAAAACTCTGGGTCAAAGTGATTAAACCAAAATGAGTACGTGGATATCCCGAAATATTTATACTCAATAGTGTTTTCATTTTAATTACAAATTTTTGAAAAGATTAGACTTTTTTTTTCGAATTAATCTAGGGCAGTTCGCGTCGACACAAAAATTTGCCGAAACATTTTGACAATCCGGGTCAAAAGATCGTCGAACCAGCGAGAGATCGAAAAATGTGGAGGTGCACACCAAAAATGGAACTGTAAATGCAGTTTTCAATCAAAATCTGGCCATTGATTGTTTTTTACAAAATTTTGGTATTTGGTGATGTCAATCATTACGAATCATCTTTCATGTGATACAAACAAAAAGTTCCAAAAAGATTTTAAAAAATTAAAAAATCTGAATATTTAGCAAAAAATTTCAAAAAACACAACGACAATGTGTATCTGACAGCGTATAAGGTTTTGACACGCTGTGTGTGGCTTTACATCGAAAATCAACTGTAAGCAGGAGTATACGGTTCAGGTTGGGTGCCCTTTATCAGTCACATAAGAAAAACATTTGTGAATTAAATATTGTTGGCTAAAAGAAAACTCACATGAAAGAACTGTAATCCAAGGAAAAAAATGCCAGTGGCTATCCTCGCCAGATTCCCCTGAAAATATATTAGTCGTAGGTAATTTAAATTTTTTTAACAAAAAGATTACATGACTTAACACAAAGATCATCACAGTGGATACTATGCCCGAATTATGTCCACAAACATCAAAACCATCCAAGGTATTAAGAACCATTGATTGTAGAGTGCCAAACCAACCAATAAAATCACACTGGCGAGGATGAGCAGTACGTAGAGGAAAATGTCGAAAACCAAAGTGGAGTACCTCACTAAATTTGATTTTACTTGTTTGTATTGTTGTTTTCCGAAAATGTGAAAAATTAAATTTAACAGTGATACAATACATGACCACATTTTGAAATTCAAGGTCAAGGGTTAGATTCAAAATTGTCTAGGTCAATTCGTCGACGGCAACCAGACAAAACGACTATATCTGGATTTTCCGCGCGACAAAAACTACTTTTTTTTTGGTAAATTCGGCTGTTTCACCCGAAGTCACCGGGAAAATAGACGTCTTTGTCGCGCAACAAATCCGTAAAAAGTCGTTCTGGTTGCCTTCCTCGAACGAGGGTCAACTTCGGACCAAATTCTGTCAAAGAAGGTCGTTCTTTTTTGAGTGAGAAAAGGCAAATGCTCAAAAGTACTATACCTTTTTCCGATGCTGCGTAGGCGTTTGTGTAAAATGTAAGCTTTTATACATTTCTTTAACTGACGTTGGCATATCCTTTTAGGTAAAAAAGGCAAATACCGTATTTCCTGTAATTTACCCCCCCCCTCCTAATTTAGACTCCCCCTCTAATTTAGCCCGCCTCATGAGAGGATCCAAAGAATTTAAAGAATATATGAGAGGATCCAAAGAATTAAACTTGTTGATGTTTGTCAAAATTTTGTCAACCGGGAAGAGGCTCAAAAAATTAGCTAGCCGGGACTAAAAATGTATTACAAACTGCAAGACAAACGAAAATTCAAAGAAGGTGAGAATTCGAAAACGGGCACAAAGTAACTTAAATAGGGTTGTCAAACGTTCGAAATTTTCGAACGTTCGATTCGACGAACATTCGAAGTTTGAAATTTTCGAACGTTCGGTTCGATTCGAAGTTCGAGTTCGAAATTTCGAATGTTCGGTTCGATTCGAAGTTCGAGTTCGAAAATTTTCGAACGTTCGGTTCGATTCGAAGTTCGAGTTCGAAATTTTCGAACGTTCGGTTCGATTCGAAGTTCGAGTTCGAAAATTTTCGAACGTTCGATTCGAAATTTTCGAACGTTTGATTCGAAGTTTGAATCATACAATTTTCACATGTTAATTTATAAAGTTCTGATTATTTCAAATTCAAGCTTCGAATCTGACATTTATTCCATGCTAGTTTTTATGATTCTGTAAATGTTCTTGATGTTTTTAGTTTAACAGTTATGCCGAGCGACATTTGGGCAACTTTTGTGAAAAAGGCGACAAGGCAGTTTGCAAGTGTGGTGCTGAATATTCGCTTGGAAAAGTGGAGCCACAACAAATCTATCTCTCATCTACAATCTGCAAAACATAACGAAGCTATGGTAAAATTCGATGGTCCAAGCGCAAAGAAGGCACGAACGGAAACACTCCCTTCGATATTCAGTCCGAATTACTCGAAAGTATGACAATTCAAAAAAATTTTAATTTTATTAACCTAATTTATTAGATTCAAACGGATAATTGAGAAATGATGTGCTGAAGCTGATTGTTCAACATAATTTGCCATACTCGATTGCTGAATCGCCGTTTCTTCGTCATCTGATCAAAACTAACTATGGAACCTCAAAGGTGATTTTAGCAAGCCTTTTAAAATGAGTTTCCCCGTAACTTTAATTCAGCTACCTTCGCGTCACGATATTTCCTCAGAAGTGCCGAAAAAGGCTGAGGAATGCAAAGAAGTCTCAGGAAATTTGCAAAGAATCAATATATTTCAATTACCTTGGATGAGTTCTCGCACAGGGAGCACTCACTACTATGGTACGGCTTATAGTTTCTGTGAACTCTCTCTGGAATAGCTTTTTTTTAGCATCACTGGGGCTTTCCTTGAAGAAAACTTTGAATACTACACTCGTGTTCTGGCAGTTCGGTCTTTACTGAGAGACATGATGCTGTCAATATTGCAAGTCAAGTGAGCTCGGCTTTGGATGAAATTCAAATCGCAAAGCAAAATGTGGTCGCTGCGACTCGTGATGGAGCGCCAAACATGGTCGCAGGCTGTCGTGAGGCCAATATAAAGAGTTTGCGAATCTGTTTATTTCTTGCGCATTCGAATTACCTGTAGCTATTTTACATTTAGTATTCATTGCTTCTGTCATGTATTGCACCTCGTTGTTGGAGACGCTGTTAAACGAGTAGAAGTGGAAAGTCTAATTGAAAAAGCTAACAAGGTGGCCAACACGTTCCATCGAACTCCGACTGCAACTACAGCCTTTAGGAAAATCCAAGGCGACAACTCAACGCTTTTGAAAGCGGGTTGGGATTTCGACAAATTATTGAAATTTTAATAATATTTCCAGCAAGTGCTACTCGTTGGAATTCTCACTTGAAATGCTGCGCTCACTACTTTACCACCGTGAGAGTCTCAAACGATATCCGAGCACTTTCCAAGCTCGACAGCTGCTAAATATCAAAGCAATATCTGATGGTGATTAATCGAACCAGTCGTTTGTTTCTGTGCTTGGACTTTTGAAGACTGCACAAAAATGGTATTTGGTTAACTTAGGCTCTGATGAAAAAGTCGTTTTAGGCTTCATACCAAATGCCTGCGTGTCCTGCAACCCATTCGTGAAAAAGCTTAGTGAACATCTTGACGGCGACATGAGCGAGCTTGCATGTGATCTTCAAGGAAGCCTGATGGAACGAACTAACGAATTGCTTAACATGTAGAAGTGGAATTAGCCGCTTTCTTAGATCCTGATGTTTTCAGGTAGCTCAACACATAATTTGGATCGAAAGTTTTATCAAAATATTTTAAGACAATCGGTTTACTCAAGAAACAAATGGCATTAATTAAAGAAAAGTACTCGAGCTGTAGTGAAATCTTTCCCAGGTGTGTGCTTGAAAGGAATGACATAAAGTAATATCAAATTCAGCAGGAAGTGAAGAGTTCCAGGCAGCTGGACAAAGAGATAAAGAAATCGGGAATGTGGGAAGAAGAAATGATGTTTATACTTGGATCTTTCTAGTGCGGACAGATTTCAAAGTTTGTCCTGAGCAGCAATTTATCACAAAAACCTTTCTTTCAAAGGATGAAGTCGACCGTTATCTGAATGAGCCAAAGTTGCCAACGCAAACCCGGGTTATCATGGCCATGATGACATATTTAAATGGTGGAGAATTCTCAAAATTCCCTCATCTCGCATTCTGGCTCGTAAAATACTTGTCCATTTCGTTATAGCGTGCATCAGAAAGGTGTTCCAAAGCTTCTCTTCTCTTCGCTACTCTCTTCGATCCCGTCTACCAAAGATGCTTGCACGCCAACTTCTTCACATCAAACCGGCTGGCGGATTCAGTACAGAGGATGCACAAAGCAAGAATACTGAAAAACCGGAAGAAATCATCAATATTTTGATGGAAAATCCGTAGATTTTCGAAGAATTTTGATTTATGGTTGTTATAGTTTAATAAAGGTCACGAAATTGATGACTAAAATTATAAAAATATTTG
>SADC01001058.1:0-39290 GCA_004194705.1 Ditylenchus dipsaci | reverse complement strand
TTGTAACACTGAATTGAATAAATAAGCAAAATTTTACGAAATGGTGTGAATATCATATGCGACGAAATTATGGGCGCGGACGAAATTTCGGTCCGACGAAATTATGTCACGTACCCACTATAACACATAGTGAATTACCTGAAAACGAAACAACGGTTTGATGAGATTGTGTCGTTTACATGTTCCGTAATGCTGTTTCGCAGTAGACCAGGCGGGGACACGGGAATTTCGCCGAAAAAGCATTTCGCCGAAAAGTTCATATCCCGAAAATTATTGTTTCCGCGCAAAAAGTAGTTTCGCGTCCATTCGGACGAATCAGAGAATATCGCATGAATATTTTTTTTTCTTGAGCGGAATTTGAAATTTGACAGCAAATTATTATGGGTAATACTTAAATCTAGTACCAAATTTTTTTTCTAGTACCAAAATTTAACGTGCATAGCAACGTGTAGCCCAGAATCTGAGCTTTCTAACTAGTCTTCAATTTCCTGTAAAATATTTCAAAATATGAAGATTCTGAGCTTTGTATGAAGTACCTTTTTCGACCAAGTTCCTCTATTTCAGACCCTTAAATCTCCGACTTTTTCAAATCTTTTACTGAAGAAAAGATATCTTGTTGAATAGCTGAGATTCAGGGCTACACGATAGTTAAAAAATGTCTTTTATTTATTTGTTATTATATGTTTAAATTGTCATTTAGTTGAGTGACTGATTGAATAAGACTATTAGTCTGAAGACTTTGGATAATCATTTTTTTATGGCGCTATACACTTTTTTGTGGGCCAAATGAAAATTGGCGCAAATTAACTCTTTTTTAGCACAAATAAACTTTGTTTTTGGCGCAAATACACTTTTTATGCCGCAGATATACTTTTTCTTGGCGCAAAAAAAGCTTTGGCTCATATAAACTTGTTTTTTGGCGCAAATTTACTTTTTCTTGGTGCAAATCTACTTTTTTTTGTCACAATTACATCATACCGCCTTTCTTCTTATTTATTTCAAAAAATTAAACTTTTTTTAAGTACAGAGTGTCCTAAAAAAATCCCTACCCTTCAAGGGCATCCTATGACCAGTTTTTGTTCAAAGTTTTGTGCATGATGTGTCTCGTGTAGCCCTGGTAGCCTCTAGCGAATGGTATATAACATTCACTAAGTGATAATAACATAGTGGGTAAATAGACAGAACAATAAAAAAAACCGGATTTTCAATCCCCGGATTTTCTGTTTTTGTTAACTTGAAAAATTATTGACGGATTTTCAGGTCGAATATCAGTATCAAAATTTTTTTTCAAAATCATATTTCATTATTAAATATTTTAGATTATTAATATCAAAATTTATCTTGCAAAAACATTTCAAACACATGATTTTGTAGCCCTTTCTTTTTTCTTTAGATTAGTGTATGAAAATTTTCTGGATTATTTTCAAAAAGTCAGCATTCGGTACCCTTGAAGGGTAGAGGTTTTTTTTTTGGATACCCTGTACTATCCTTTACCCGAGGGGTACTTAACCCCAATATTATAAAGCGTAGTAAATGAACGTAGCCCGGGGTTCGGACTTACCCACAAATGTATAGCCCTGGGGTATAACCTGTACCCCTTCCTCACGACATTAGGAAGATTTTAAGGAGTATGATTTAAAAGTAAAATTACATGTCAACTTTACGTGCCGAAATTCACATGTTAAACTGACGTGTCAAAAAATTCACGTGTTTTTTTATGCGTGTTCATGCGTTCCCATGCGTTTCCACACCCTTTCTAGCCACTTTGACTTCAAACTACCCGAAAGCACTTCAGCGAACACCTATACCCACCACTTGCGAAATAATCCAGACCAGAATTTAGGATTGTTTGTATGAAAAACCTCTAAAAAAGTCTTCATTCGTGTTTGGCATCTACCCTGGGATTCTGATGATTTCTGTTAGAGCAGAGGAGTATGTACTCTGAGCATTTGTGCCTCAGGGATATATACCCTAAAAACAGGGGTATACAGGGGTACCCATACTAGTGATGGAGGATGGCTTATTCCAGAACGGGACAAAAATTTTAAAATGAAAACCCGGGACGGGACAATGATTTCCCCGGTTGGGACACAACAAGAAATTTGACAATAAAATCAGTTTTTAAAAAATATGCAAAATATTTTGTCACAGTTTCACATCACAGAAAAAGCTAGATATTGTTCAAGTATATGCTCGAGTATTTCTCAATTCAAAAACCTATTATTTAGGAAAAATTTTGCGAGTGTTTCAAATGATAATAAAAACTGGACTAAATTTCAACAAGATTTTCGTATTCTAAAGACGGGACAAATTTTTAAAAGTCGGTACGGGAATATAAATCTGGAACCTAAAATTACCCCGGCACGGGACAGATTTAAAATAATTTCCAGGACGGGAATTGGGACGGAAAACCCTAAGAACCCCTCGGGACGAGGCAGGGTGTCCCGTCTCGACCGCCCTCCATCCCTTCCATACCCCTGTTCATTAACTACCAAACAAGAGTAAGTACCCCAGGCACGGCGTGTCAAACTGGTCAAAAACACGAATTACCTCTTTTCGTTGCGAGAGACAAAATTTTTCGAAATTTTTTGTCTGGCTTGCATTTTTGCTATTTTTTTTTGAGTTTTTTTAAAACTAAAGTACAAGTAAAAGAATTATTCTTCGTACTCATTCTCAAAAATCACGGCGTGTCAAACTGGTCAAAAACACGAATTCCAGTTTTCCTCTCAGGACTAAAAAATTCAAAAATTTTTCGATCCATTTTTTGCCGATATTTTAGTGCTAGCAGATGAATGCATTGATCGCTGTTTTCTTGTGCATCATTTTGCGTCAAGTTTGGACTTAAAAGAAGCGGAAAGCATGCTCTACAAAACTATAGACAACAATTCCAAATAAATAAAATTTCCATCCATAATTAAGCCGTTTAAAAATGCGTGAAATTTGCTCAAATTTTGGTGTTTTTGTTTTGGCTCTAATTCTGTCCAAAAGTCGAATTTTGGCAAACCATCCGTAATTATTAAAACTCCGGGTCTCGGCTATCCAATGCACTTTGAATTTTTGAAAAAAGTTGAAAACTCGCGATTTCCCAGCGCGCCGAATTTTGGTCGCAATTTTTCCTCGAAATTTAATGGACTTTTAAAACGTGTGGCGGCCCATTATTCTTAACAAATATGGTTGATGTTAAGTATTGAAAAAAAGCCTTAGACTCTCCGCTTTCGTTTGAGTTTACTGAGCTGAACATGTTTTAAAAAATTTGATCTAGTCACACGTTTTAAAAGTCCATTAAATTTCGAGGAAAAAATTGCGACCAAAATTCGGCGCGCTGGGAAATCGCGAGTTTTCAACTTTTTTCAAAAATTCAAAGTGCATTGGATAGCCGAGACCCGGAGTTTTAATAATTACGGATGGTTTGCCAAAATTCGACTTTTGGACAGAATTAGAGCCAAAACAAAAACACCAAAATTTGAGCAAATTTCACGCATTTTTAAACGGCTTAATTATGGATGGAAATTTTTATTATTTGGAATTGTTGTCTATAGTTTTGTAGAGCATGCTTTCGCTTTCTTTTAAGTCCAAACTTGACGCAAAATGATGCACAAGAAACAGCGATCAATGCATTCATCTGCTAGCACTAAATATCGGCAAAAAATGGATCGAAAAATTTTTTTGAATTTTTTAGTCCTGAGAGGAAAACTGGAATTCGTGTTTTTGACCAGTTTGACACGCCGTGCAGGGCCTATTTCACTAATCGAAGATTGAAAGTGGAAATGGAAATTCATTTTCTGTTTCACTAACATTTTGGAAAATGGAAAATTGGAAATGGAAAGTGAAAAGTGGAAAATTTCCATGGAAAATTTCCGCTTCTGTTTCACTATTTGAAAGTGGAAAATGGAAAGTGGAAAGTGGAAATTGGAAAATTTCCATGGAAAATTGATGACTGAGGCTTCGGTCTACAATTTTTGGAAAATTGGAAATTTTTTCAAGTAAGTCAGAAAACTATCCTATCTTACCTAAAATCATGTGCTGAACACGGTTTGTCAATACCAAAATGGCGATTTCACTAACTACACACCCATATCGGGGTAAGTACATATCCTGAGGGGGCATCTGCCTCCAAATCACGAAAATATTAGTTTGTCACATGGGATAGTAAAACATGGCTTCTTAGCCAAATTTTACGCTGAACATGGTTTGACAATACCGAAACTGTGTTTTCAACCATTCAAACTCCAAACCTAGGGTAGGTACCCGTGGTTCAAGTGGTATCCAGGTGGAATTCTTTTTTTCGTTTTTCATGCTCCAAAACCTGTTTTCTGGACTAATTCGGACATGCTCATGATGGTTTGATAGTGGTGAAATGCCGTTTGTGAAGTATTTTTTGAGTTCTGGTGAAATTAAGTTTTAATAAAATCATATTCCCCAATACTCAGAAAATATCCGAGAAAACCTTATTTTACTATTATCAAACCATCTTCAGCATGCCGAATCAGTCCAGAAAATAGGTTTTGGAACATGAGAAATGTAAAAAAATTTGATCCAAGTGGACGACCACTTGGTTTTAATGGTCTAGAGGAGGTACCAGGTGGTTACCCTACCCACTTTGAGGCTTACTGGTCTTTTACAGAATAGTTTATAATTGTTATTAAAGAAACAATAATGTCTGTTACCACCAGGATTCGAGCCTGTAACCTCAAAAATTTGGAGTGGCGATTTACATGGATATCCAAGTGGACCACCGGAAAACCAAGTGGTCGACCACTTGGATCAAAAATTTTTTTTTACGTTTTCGGGTTCCAATACAATTTTTCTGCACTAATTCGAGCACCCTGAAATGGTTTGACAGTGGTAAAATCACGTTTTATCAAGAAATTTTTGAGTTATCGTGAATTCTTGATTTTGATAAATCAATCGTTAGCGATAACTCAAAAATTTCTCGATAAAACGTGATTTTACCACTGTCAAACCATCTTCAGCATGCTCGAATTAGTGCAGAAAAATTGTATTGGAACCCGAAAACGTAAAAAAATTTTTGATCCAAGTGGTCGACCACCTGGTCAAAATTGGGGAGGGGTCGCTGGGGAGGGTCGCCGTCACCGAGGTTACTGGTTCTAGTCCCACTAAGTGTAACTTTATTTTTTCACTTCCATTTTTTTGGCCATCCAGGTGGACACTCACATGACAAGGAGGTACCTACCCAGGAATTGGGGTTAGGATGGGGGATATCCAAGTGGACCACCCGAAAATTCAGTAATCTATTAGACGTGTCAACGATTTGATATTAATACTAATTTTGGTCGATTGTGTGTTTGTACCCTGATAACTGGGCTCGTGGCACAGAAAAATGACTTTATTCGACTTTTCATGTGAAAATTATTTTATGGGAAATTTTTCATTTTCCATGGAAAATTGGAAAATGGAAACTGGAAAATGGAAAGTGAAATTTTTTTAGTGAAACAGAAAACTGGAAAGTTTCCACTTTCCATTTTTCACTTTCCATTTCCATTTTTCAATTAGTGAAACAGAAAATTATCACTTTCCATTTTCCAATTTTCCATGGAAACTTTCCCACAGGACCACAGGACCTTCCCACAGGACCAATACGATGGAGGCGCCTATCGGCGCCTCCATCGTATTTTGAAATTTGATCCATCAAATTTCCCCTTGATTACAACTTCCTGGTACCCCTTCCCCACTGTATACCCTTCCCCCCCCCCCCCCCCACTTACTTACAAACCGCGCACTCTCCTTCTTCGAGTACTTTGTGGAAGCTTTGGGGCAGGGAGGGGATTGGTTGTTGTTTCAGATAGTAATATTCACGTGCTCCGGTCCCTTTCCTGGTGGTTCGGGTACTTTACTTCTGGTTTCGGAGGTTATCTACAACTATACTATAGCGCTGCTCTGGGCCGTGGGAAACACTCACTTTTTAGGTCACTTTTTGAAAACTTTAATTTTCAAAGTTGGTGTCCTCACTTAGGAAACCGCATGGAGGCTCGCGATTGCGCTAATAAAAATCAGGGGTTGGTTAGGCGAAAAAAAAAATTTCTGGTCAAAAACACTTTTTGAAAATTTCTCATCAAGGAAAACTTTTTTTTGGTCCAGAAAAAGTTCGTGTCGACATATGATATGTTGTGCGCCATTTCCTTGCGCGTCGAATGAGCTAAAATTCGGGTGGATACGAGACCCGGAACATGGGGATCTCCCTGTTTTGAGTTGGGTACTCAAAACCGAAAATTTGGAAAATATTCGATTTCGAAAAAATTCAAATTTTGTCTCGAGAGGAATTCGAATATTTGACCAAAAGTACTGGTTTAAAGAGCAGTTTTATAGTAAATCGACCATGCTGAGCACGAATCCGATGTTAGAATCACAGGTTTTTATGTTTGAAAAAAATTTGCAGTCAGCGCACATTTTTTTCGTGGTCTTACAGGATCTTACAGGTTCTTGCAGGATCCGAACAGGATCTTACACAGGTAGATGGAAAAGCACAGGAAAAGCTGTTTCGAAGTTACTTCAAAGAAAAAAACTTGGGTTATTTTCCTCTTAAGAGCTGATTATGGTATTTGAAAATTACTTTGCACGGGCTTTCTTCTGTATTCCTGTCGGTCCTATTTAATGTCCTGCAGGTCCTGTAAGAAATCTTTTTTCTCTACCTACAAGACGTCCTGTGAAACATTTCGTATGTTATAGTCGAGAAGAGCATAATATTAGATAAAATAAAAAAACTGTTCTACAGGACGTCTTGTAGGTAAACAAATAAGATCTTTCACAAGAACTGCGAGATCTTCCACAGGACCAGAGTCACAACAGTGTGTGCAAAAGAAATGGGAGGCGCCATGTTCGGCGCCAACGAAGTGCCGCGAAGCGGCCCCAGTGCGCCATGAGATATGCGTGCAGCTATGTTCGGCGCAAACGAGGTGCCGCGAAGCGGCACCAGTGTGCCCCAACATAGGTGTGGCGCTATGTTCGGCGCAAACGAAGTGCCGCGAAGCGGCACCAATATTTATTGTTAACATATTTATTTTTAAATACGACGATCAATGCAACTTTTGTTGTATAGCACTGGGAGCAGGGAGCGAAGCGACCTGCTGGACACCGCATGTGCGGTGGCGCGCCTTCTAGTTTTTTCTACTAATCAGCGACAGATCTTTGAGGTCTTACATGTCATTCACAAAATTTTTTGATTGACGGACTATGAAAAGGAATCATAATGTGACCAAAAATTCACAAGTGTATTTATTTTTCACCGTCAAATGGATTTCCGACCGCTTATTCTTCCTTGCGAAACTGTGCAACTTATTGTTGCGCATTTTTCAGAACTCAATTGCAGAGACCTTATTTTGACTTCAAAGATGATGTCGTCTTTCACTCTTATTCGTCTGAAAAAATATCAGATAGTGGGTTTTCGCTACTACAACTTTTTTACTCTCAATTTCAGTTGGAAGAGAAGAAAAAGAGAAAGGCCGCATTGCTGGCGAAGCAGAAGCAAGTGATGGAGGAGCAGCAGCGACTTTTTGAGAAGGAGAAGCTTCTCTTTGAGCAGCTTCAGGCTCGAGAATTGGATGAGTTTTGAGAAGACATGATGATTTAGTAATTCTTCTTGGTTAGTGTTTGTTTTTGTTGACTGTTGTTGCGATCAAACTTTTTCGTGGTATGCGAGTTGTTCGAGTGATTGACATGCATTGTTAGCAAAATAAAGATCCTTTGCAAACATCGATCTGTGAGTCTATCTTGTGTTTGAGTTTGTTGTGCAAATTCAATTTGTGCAAAAATCCTTGGCGTTATTTGGCAAATATTTTAGAGGTGTGCACGGGATCGGGATCCCTCCCGATTCTGGAGATTTCGGTGCTGAATCCCGATCCCGAAAATTCACAAGTCCCGATGAGCATTTTCAAAGCATTTTTGGCCAGAAATATTTTTATTTTTGCATGATTTTGCGGTTTTCAAACATTTTTTTTGGCCGATTATTCCATCCGGTTTTATTATTTTTCGCTCTGTCTTACATCAATTTCTGCAAAAAGGATGTCTCGAAAAACGATTTTAGACGTTTATAACTTTTTGTCGTAAAGTAAATTCGATATTTTGTAAACAAAGATTGCAATGATATTTTTCTAGCAAATTTTTCTGTAAATATTCTCCTATAAAATAAAAAAAACACTATTTTCGCTTCATACCCTCTAGTAGTTTAGGTCCTGGTTTGTAGATAGCCTCTTGAAAGGTAAAGTCTAAGCCTCAGCGGAAATACTCGTATTTTTGATTTTACATACGAAATTTTTTTTATCGGAAGCTTAGTCTTTGTGCATTTACAAATTTTGAAATAGCATAAAGAAAACTGTTGTGAGCGTTTGAAAACAGTGGAATTTCTTGGTACACCCTGTATTTTGCCTGATTACTCATGGACTCGACAGATCGGCCAATCCCGAAATTTCGATCGGGATCCCGACGGGATCCCGAATTTTTTTTACGTAATCCCGATCCCGAATGTTTTTTTTACCCCCAATCCCGATCCCAAAATCCCTCCCGACGCCGAATGCACACCTCTAATCATAATCACCTTGAAACAACAAAAAAAAACACCTTAAAGGGGCATGTTCACCCTCGATAGGATATTTTAAAAGGCGGGTACCAGTGAAATTCAAACAAGAAATAAAATTTTGCATTTTAGTAAAAGTCGAGGAAAAATTGGGCAGCGAGCGATTGCGCAAATTCAGATTGCGCATGTTCAAATTGAGCAAAAACGCTCGCTGCCCGAAAAATTTGAGCCCCAATCGGAATCAAACCGTCGTCCGACTTTCACAGTCCGCCGCGGCTTTATCACTGATTTTATTTAAAGGACACTGTCTCTTCCTCATTATGGCAATTTGAAAGGTTCGAATTGGGGACCACACACTTTTTGTCAATAATAATTTCAAATCGTTTTTTGCTTGCGCTTATTGTTTAGAAAATAATCAAACAAACAAAAAAGTAAAGGCTGTAACTGAAATGCACCCTCTAAAGTCTGAATTTCGCCCTCTAATTATTTTTTTCACCCTCTAATTCAAATTTCGATCAAAATACTGAATTTCGCCCTCTAATTTCTGAATTTCACCCTCTAATTTCTAAATTTCGTCAGCTAATCATTTGTTTGCTGATTTTTTGTTTATGAAGTTATGTTTTTCTTCCTCTATGTACGATCTGAGGTCAAAGAGGCATAAAAGCGACGACCGAATCAGTGGTTTTAATTTTTACAAAAAAATACTGAATTTCATCAGTAAATTACTGAATTTCAGCAGCTCGTAGTTTAATTTCAAAGAAACTTAATTTTTGATAATATTTTTCCAGATAGCCCGGCTCCGATACTGGCCCGTGCCCATCCCTGTATGTGAATTCAAAATCTTAGCCTAGAATGCATCCTCCATTTTATTCATGCCTTTTGAGCAGAAACAGCTATGAACAGCGATAAAAACAATAAAAACAGCAGGAATAACAACAACATTGATAAATCATGTTCTCTCTAATGCATGTCCTACTTTTCGCTTTCGTCCTCTCTTTTGTCTCCCCTCCAGTGGCTGCGGCAAAGGATCAATAAGGTTTTCAGACTCCATTATCATCAGAGAGTGCTTGCAAACTTCGTCTTCGATTCCAATTGGACACGTGCAGGATATATAGCCTTCAAAGCAAGATGACTTTTTCATTGTGTAGAATGACGAACGCAAGATCTTGTATTGAGCCCAATTGGTGTAGACAAACCCTCTGTTTTCTGAACGCGTTGCTCCTTCCAATTCTTCCAGAGCTTCTTTAAACCCTCAGCGTTCCCTTTGTTCCCTCCCTCCTTCCCTTAGAAAAGCCACAAACCTTAAAAGGATAAATTAAATGAATTCTTCGCAGTATTAATGAAGTGCTTACCAGGAGAGGATAGTTAAGTGTCATGAGTTTGTATGTTCCATCAACTTGAATAACCGGACATTGAACCTGTCGGCGAAGTAGCTTTGGCGTTAAAAAGAGCATGACGAATTTGGACACGGCTCTTGCTTCCTCATTTTCTTGCACAATAAAAACAGTATGGCGGAATGCAACCACAAAAGACTGATCTTCATCGGCTTAAATAAAATTCAGAAACAGAGCCTTTTAATTGGTAAATTCTAACCTGGAATTTCTTTGTGATCATCGTAGTATTTCTGAAGATCCTCAAGTGAAAGCGTGTTGGAGAACCCTCGTTTCTTAGCATTGTAAGCTTTCTGATTCTGTATTTGCTTGATTGTGGGTAACTGAAGCCCGGAAACACACGGTTCAGTCTGAAAATAGTGATTTCATTTAACTGATGACTTGACTAAATTAGCTGAAGTTTTTGCTGAATCATCCTGGCAGTCATTCCTCTGCATGGTTCATCCTTTTCATTGATGCTGTTCTTGATGGCACTGCTCAATCCATTGTCCTTCAAGCTTTTGTGATCGTGCACACCTGTTGTTTGAATCAATGCCAGGGATGGCGCAGAGAGATCTTTCCGTAACGGATTCGCATATTTGCTTTGCACTAAAAATTTCCTGGGCGATTTTTCTTGGAATGATCACAGTAGAAGATTTGGTTGGCATACTTAAAGGTTTCACTGCTGTAATGGCTGAAAGGCAGGTACCCGATACATCTCAATTCAACTTCAATCACTTACTATATCCAAAGCTCTTTGTTTTCGGTGAGCCATTGATCAGCATCTTCCTTGCTCTTGCACACCAACACTGTTGTCCATTTGCGAGCTGGTCCTCGCTTCTTTACTTGAATAGCTTGTGATTGCATCTGAAAGAAGAAAAAACAACATGAGAAACAAAAAAACTAATTAGCTGACGAAATTTAGAAATTAGAGGGTGAAATTCAGAAATTAGAGGGCGAAATTCAGTATTTTGATCGAAATTTGAATTAGAGGGTGAAAAAAAATAATTAGAGGGCGAAATTCAGACTTTTGAGGGTGGAATTCAATTTGAGCCAAAAGTAAACATTTTCGACAAAATCCATATGGTCCCGCGCGCATTCAAACCTTTCGAATTGCCATGATAAAGAAGAGACAGGGTCCTTTAACGGTGGTTGTGGTTTTCATTATCTAACCCCATAGGGTACTGAACAAATTTGCATTTCGAAATAATTCTTTTTTGAATGGACTTGATACCGGCCTTTCAAAATATTCCAATCGGCGGCGAGCATGCTCGTTTAAAGGGGGAAGCCATTTAAGTTTGAAAAAGTGGCTTCCATGGCGCAGTGCATAAGTGCTCGCGTTTTTGGCCCAAAATGGTGTTTTTTTGGTGTTGCAGGTTCAATCCCACGTAGGGGCACACTATTTTTTTTGGCTTGTTCGGCCAGTTTAAACGTAATTTGGGTCGCTGATCCCGAATCTGGCGTCAAAAAAGTCTAATTACCTCTAAATTGGCCAAACAAGCCAAAAAAATAGTGTGCCTCTACGTGGGATTGAACCTGCAACATTTAAAAAACACCATTTTGGGCCAAAAAACGCGACCTGCGCCATGGAAGCCACTTTTTCAAACCTAAATGGGGCCCTCCCCCCCTTTAATGTCATTTTTCGAAATTCTGATTGGTTACATATTGATTTTCTTCGACAACAAACAAAAAAAACTGCAAAAAACAAGAAGGGCACCAAAACAAATTTTCGGTACCTATTGTCCAATAGAGCCACAAGCAATATTGCTGAAAATGGTTTATTTTTCGCGTTTTAAGTTTTTTTAGTAATTCCCATTTTTATGTTCCAATTATGGTTATATATTTATTACTGTTCGATTATTACGATTGGTGGCGGCAGCAGAAGAAGAAGTGGGCAACAAGCTGCACCACCAATAAGATGGTTACAACCGGTTTCTACGCGCACCCCTTGTAGATAATTTTGGTTTGCTGTCTATGTGTACACGCATTGTTTTTGTCGGTAAAATGAGACAACCAATTGTCTTAGGTCTAGCGACATGCTGTATTAAATAAGAATTAGGAGAATGGAGGCACCTATACACACATGCACTGCTATTGCATCAAAGAGCCGAATAGGTTCAATTAGCATTACCAGTTTTTTGCAAATTACGCGAAAATTTCCCTTTTCACTGAGTACTTAAGATTCCGGTGATTAGATCATCCAGAAAATTGGTTCTCGAAAAGTTACTTCCAGAACTGTGCTATCCACCGGAGGAATCCTTCAAAGAAAAGGTAAATTCTTCCGCTTCCGGCCTCAAAGCTCGGAGGAAGAGGTAGAGTAAAATTTTTTTAAAAATAAGGCTGAAGGCGAACGATAGGCCTAACCACTGCCAAAATCATTTTGGGCTGCCCGAAAAAATGGCGTAGCTATATATCGACTTTACTACGTGGAAAAAACACGAGGCTATATGTGATTTGCGCCATCAAAATGCTCATTTACGCGCTCAAATTTATTAGTAACGCCCTCAAATTTTATATTGACAATTTTTTTATATTTTTATTGCAATTTTATAAATATTTTTACACCAGCGTGTAGCCTTGAATCTTGGCTTTCTAATAAGCTATCAAAATTCTCTGAACGATATAAAAATGGCGAAATTTCGGGGTTTCCAAATAGTTTTTAAAATGTTGACGGGTTTTTTAAACTTTGAAATCTCGTCATTTTTTTTATGGTTCAGAAGAGTCTGATGGCTCATTGGAAAGCCCAGAATCAGGGCTACACACTGGTATGAAAATATTCATAAAATTGCAATATAAATAGAAAGAAAAGTGGAAATATAAAATTTGAAGGCGTAACTAATAAATTTGAGGGCGTAAATGAGAGTATGGAGCGGAAATAAATTTTGAGCCAAAACACAAGGAAAATCAACCATAGTAGCAAATAACCGCCCCCCCCCACCGATTTTCACCTTTTTTAATGAAGTAAAAAGAACCCAAATATATGTCCCAGACCCCGGAAAATGTGCGCAAACTCTTCATTAGTCACAACTTCCGTACGCTGGCCTACTCCCAAGGCTAAGGGCTAAATTTGTTGTCTGAAAGGGTAGTTACAGCAATTTTAAAAGGTCGGATTGTTGGGGGGGGGGGGGTATTCGCTACTAGCGCCAAAAACGAAAAAGTGTTGTCACTAAGTGGATTCAAACCTGCAATCTCTAAAACAGCATACTGTAACGTTTCACCTTATAGTATTCACTGCGCTATGGAACTACGCCCAAAACTAGAACCGAACAAAATCTTTATGAAGCCGAGAGAAATTCAAATATCCAAATTAATTATTTTCCCCCCAGAGGGGGATGGGCCGATCCCGGAGGTAGGTGCAATACCGGGCCGACCCGCGGTCAGGGTGGAGCAAGCCCCAACACCCAACCAGGTTCCAAAAATAGGTTAATCTCTAAAGACCCCAATTGGAGTCGTATCGGAGATTAAGCCGATAAGAACAGATACTACACTTTGATCTTAGCCAAAAGGCCGAGAAGCGATAACTTGAAGGATCATTTTGAGACTATACCCAAACAGGTGTTTGACAACTAGCTGGGTTTGCAAACAAGTGAGATGGTTAGAGAACACACTCTCTTTGTCTTTCCTATAGTTTTTCTCAGGCACATTACCTTTTTAATTGAAGACAAATGATTCTGGTCAGGACTCGAAGCGCCGAATTTTTAATTCAGTTACTTGGATTTCTTCTTTATTATGAATCCGAATTTTAGAGATCGGTATCCAGACCAGGGAAACTGGGATAGCGACGGCGTATTGTGTGAATCGGTCGTAGGTTCGATTCCGGTTGTGTGCATAATTTTTCTTCGACTTTTACAAAAATGCGACATTTTAATTCTCATTTGAAATGTTTTCACTGGTACCCACCTCTCAAAATATTCCCATCAGCGACGGGCATGCCCCTTGACAGTATACTAAGTGCACCCCTCTCCTCCCCTAAGCAGGGATGAGATTTTTGCCTTTTTGTAAACCTAAAAGGGAGAAAAATTTGGCCTTTCTCTGCCCTAAGAGCAGGGCTGCCATATATTTTTTTGAAAAGATTTGTACTTTTTTTGGGACCCCGAATCTTTATTTATTTTGAAGTTTCAATCAAAATCTTTTTTTTTGCTTCAAAATGGCAATAAGCACTAGATAAAATGCACTTTTTCCTTCACATTCCTGTTTTTGACCAAACGTCCCTTTTTTAATTTTGAGATGGCAGCCCTGCCTAAAAGGCAATTTGCCCTTTGGGCAAAATGCCTTTTACAAATCCCTCAGGGCAAATTGCAGGGCAAATTGACCAAAAAGGGCAATTTGCCCTAAGGGAATGTTTTATTTTTGGTAGGTTTCAGGTCGATTTGTTGTCGATAGTCGATTTGTTTGGAAAACTGCTCTAAAAATTCAAAAGACACTATGGAATTTCAAATTAAAAAAAAACCGAAAATTTTAATTTGAATGTTTTTTGTCTTGAGTGGAATTTCAGATTACAGTGAGTTATTACTAAAATAGTGGTTTTAGAAGCAAATCGACTACGCTGAACATGAATCCTACGTGTAATCCAACAGTTTTGCATATAAATGACTGAAAACCTACCAAAAATAAAACATTCCCTTAGGGCAAATTGCCCTTTTTGGGCAATTTACCCTAAAAGGAAATTTGCCCAAAAGGCAAAAAATTGCATTTTAGGGCAAAGAAGGGCAAGTTTTTTTGCCCTTTTTTGATCTGGCAGAACTTTTTCTTATATTGACAAAATTAATATGAATTTCGACTATATAGAAAACTACAAAAGACGGTCAAAATGACTATCGAAATTCAAATTAATTTTGTCTTTATAGCAGGGTACGTAACTCAAATTTTTGAAGAAAGGAAATTTGGGTGAAAAAATGACATTTTGACCATCGAATCATCCACTGTCTCGAATGCTCTTAGTGTAATTTTTGGCATAGGGCCGGCTGTCCTAATTCTTTACTAGGCCCTGCTGACTTCATATAATTTGAAAAAATTGGCGAAGATCAGCCCTTAAAAGTCGATATTAAAATTTTTTACACTTTTTTAAATGTCGGCAATAGTAGCGAATAAGGTATTGGTAAATATTTTCAAAAAAAAGTATCTTCCCTGGTCTGGATGCCGATCTCTAAAATTCGGATTCATAATAAATAAGAAATCCAAGTAACTGAATTAAAAATTCGGGGCTTCGAGTCCTGACCAGAATCATTTGTCTTCAATTAAAAAGGCAATGTGCCTGAGAAATACCGAAGAATAAAAAGAGAGTGTGTTCTCTAACCATCTCACTTGTTTGCAAACCCAGCTAGTTGTCAAACACCTGTTTGGGTATAGTCTCAAAATGATCCTTCAAGTTATCGCTTCTCGGCCTTTTGGCTAAGATCAAAGTGTAGTATCTGTTCTTATCTGGCTTAATCTCCGATACGACTCCAATTGGGGTCTTTAGAGATTAACCTATTTTTGGAACCTGGTTGGGTGTTGGGGCTTGCTCCACCCTGACCGCGGGTCGGCCCGGTATTGCACCTACCTCCGGGATCGGCCCATCCCCCTCTGGGGGAAAATAATTAATTTGGATATTTGAATTTCTCTCGGCTTCATAAAGATTTTGTTCGGTTCTAGTTTTTGGGCGTCGTTCCATAGCGCAGTGGATACTGTGAGGTAAACGTTATAGTATGCTGTTTTAGAAATTGCAGGTTCGGATCCACCACAGCACTTTTTCGTTTTTTTGGCGCTAGTAGCAAATACCACCCCCCCCCCCCCCCCCCCGCCAAAAACCTGACCCTCTAAAAATCGGTGTAACTATCCCTTCAAACAACAAGTTTAGGCTTAGTCCTTAGGCTCGGGGATAGACCAGCATACGAAAGTTGTGACTAATAAATGTCTTACGCATTTTTGCTGGGTCTGGGACATAAATTTTGGTGATCTTTACTCAAATTTTGAAAGGAAAAATTTATCGGGGGGAGGGGGGGGGCTCTTTTATACAAGGGTCGGTTTTCGATTTTTTCAGAACAATATATTATAAGACGTTAAAAACAATCGGCAATTCGCAGTCCTTTCGATATTTGGGACCAGACTGTAAAAACAGAACTGGCGAAATAATTAAAAAACCAGGTTCAAAAAAGTGTCGGACCCTAGGGGGGGACGAACTTTTTGGGTGAGTGTTATATAGAGCTTTGACTGTATGGAACTCTAAATTTCTTTTTACAAAAATCAAGAAATGGAACACTTAAATTCGTAGATTCTCTTCAAAAAACAAAAATTTACACGGATCAGAACTTTAACTTACATGATTTGCTGTATTTCATCTCCTCGGTGTACAATCCAAACGAGCAATGATAGGAGGTGCTGTCCTCAACAATAACTGTGGTCTGACCCCCTTGAAAGGTTAGCTTGCGGTTGTCTATGCAAAGTCACAGTTCAAATTTTGAATTTTTGTGTGAAAAGTGGGAGTATACCTGCTCGAATCTTGCCTTGTCCTTCTAATTCACAGGAAGTATAGTAGGAAGAGTCACCATTATTTGTTGTGTCAGATAAAGCCCATGAAGCTAGGCCGGTCAGTAGAGAATAGAGCAGCTAAACACATTTTCAAATGTTTAAAGATTCAATCAAAACTTTAGTATACAAGGCTAGTCAAACCAAAAATAGTTTTTTTTTGCCGTTACGCAAAATTTTTTGGCTTTAATTGTTTTACCCCGTCAAATTTCATGACTTAGTTTCTATCCTAAAAAATTTTCAATTGGTTTTCAAGATTTGATACCAAATTTAGCCCTGAATCTCAGCTTTTTAACCAGCTATTAACTGACTTGCTGAGATATTCAATAATTGCAGAAAAAGTCTTTGTATGGATAAAATTGATGAAAAAATTCGGTCTATACAAAGACCTTTTTCTCCAACTTTTGAATATTTGAGCGAGTTAGTTGATAGCTCATCAGAAAGCTGAAATCCAGGGATACAAAAATGAGAAAAAACCTGAAAAAATACTTTAGAGAAACAAATTTTTACAATTGGACGGGGGAAAGTACTTAGAGCAGGGCTGCCACCTGCAAAATTTTTGAAAAAAAGGACATTTTTGCAGAAAAAGGAATTTGAAGGAAAAAGTGCATTTTATCTAATGCTTATCGTCATTTTGAAGAGAAAAAAAGATTTTGACTAATAAAAAAGATTCGGGATTCCAAAAAAGGACAATTTTTTTGGCTAAGTTTCGGTATACACCCCCCACTCAAGTTCGGTATACACCCCCCCCCCCAGTCAAGTTCGGTATACACCCCCCAGTTTGCCTTGGTCCCCCAAGCTGATTTTTTTTTAAATTTTTTTCCGAATTTTTGCAACTTCAAACTAATAAAAAAACAGCGTTTTAAAATTTCAAAAAATTAAAAAAAAAATTAGCTTGGGGGACCAAGGCAAACTGGGGGGTGTATACCGAAACTGCTCCAATCTTTTTAAAAAGGACATATGGCGACCCTGAATTAGAGCCATTTTTTGACGTGAAAAGTAATTTTACAGCAAAAAATATTTGCGGCACAAAATTTATTTGGCACAAAAAAAGTCTTTTTACTGCAAGAAAAAGGTCTGCCCCATAAAAACACGGACATTTTCTTAACTGAAATTTGTGTTCGTATTTTATCTTGTTAAAAGCGGTGGTGTTTCAAGACCTCCCAGGCAGGTTAATCACCGCCGTTGATTTTTTGGGGAATCAATCGTTCAAGGAACTTTTTGAAAATTTCCGTGTTTTTTGACTATCCATGTACAGGGTGAGTCACAAAACTGGTGCTATTTTTTAATGGCTGTAAGTACTTTCACCATCATTTACCCCACCGAATCGTAAAAATTTGTTTCTCTCGAGTATTTCTTTAACTTTTGGTTTTTATTTTTTATAAGTTTCAATACCAGTCTGAAGTCCTGGATCTCAGCTTTCTAACGAACTATCAACTACCGTATTTTTTCTAATAGGCACACCGGTGCGCTTATTTTTCAATCTCCTGAAAATTCCGGAAAATTTGGAATTCGATTTCGAGATTTTTGGTGCTTAACCATAATCTAAAAAGTGGAATCGGTAGAGCTCGTGGGAGTTAATAAAACGCAAGAAACAGCTTTGCAAAATATTTACTTTGCACCGAGATCCAGACCCTCAAAGTTGAGGGGGTGCGCTTATTAGAGCGGGTGCTCCTATTAGAAAAAAATACGGTAACTTACTGAGATCTTAAGAAATTGGAGAAAAAAGTTTTCCTAAAGACCAAATCTTTTGAACAATTTGTTGCATACAAACTAACTTTTTGAAATTTTAGTAAGTCAGTTGATAATTTGTTAGAAAGCTGAAATCCAGAGCTACACGCTGGTATAAAAATGTATAAAAAATTTAAGAAACTTTCGAGATAAAAACAGATTTTCAGATTTGGTGGGCTAAATGAATAATTTGGTGGGGTAAAACAATTTCAGCAATTTTTAAATCGATTTTTGCTGCAATTGTGTTTTTTTCGCCTAACCCTAAAAAGACCACAAAAAGGCAACAGGGTTACCAAGGTAAAATAAACTGTCTTCTTCTCGTATACAGGGTGGGTCATATAAACCTGGGCATTTTCGAATTCCCGCTCTTTTACTTGTCCTCGTTTGTTTCGACAAAAACAATTTTTACAAATGCTTAAGCAGCTATATCATCCTTGTATATAGACCATTTTTCAAAAAAAATATAAATTGTTGGCTGAAACCTTATTTTTTTTTGAATTTCACCGGTCTGCGGAAGCCCTCGACAAAAAAATTTGAAAAATGGGCCAGTTTTTACGACTCACCATGTATGACCGAAAAAGTGGTCGCCGGGTATTTAAACTTTTGAAATTGGACTTATTGGGGTGGGTGTGCCGATATAATTTATTATGTAAAACGGATTTTGTAGTTCAATGAAATATTTATGCTTGCACGGCTTTTCAAAACGCCCGAAAGTGTGTCATTTAGCTTTTCAAGCGAATTTCGCGGGAAATTGAAAAACTCCTCAAATTTGACTAGAAAAACGTGTTTTAGACTTGAAATGGCTTCTAGTTTTTTAAAATCTGTGTTTTGAAAATTCGATCTGTATTTTCTGCAAGGGCAGATTCTCAGCTTTTTTTTGGTGCGTAACTCACCCTCTGAAATACAAACCTCGCAAACCTTATACAAAAAGAGGTTGCGTTTCAACTTTTGCCTTGTATTTGACGTGAATTCTGGACTTTCATCGGGCCTGTACTCAAAATTTTATAAGAAAAGCTGAAAATCTGATCTCTATGACCTATGTCTTCTTTTCGATTTTAAGTCGAGTGGGTGAATAAAAAATTGCAAATTTTTTTTTGTGAAAAATCGGATGTACCAGAGGGTGGGATCGAACTCGTGACCCCGAGAAAAATAGCCTATTTTGCTATGTAAATGGTGTGACGAAGAGCTTTACCCACTGCGCCATGCAGACACGTCGAAAAAGCTAAATGACACACTTTCGCGAGTTTTGAAAAGCCGTGGCTTGCGAATGTCTCAAAATGACTTCACCGGTTGGACTAGACACTGTTTATTTGAAAGGAATCAATGTTAATTTGTCTCAGAGCGAATTTAAAAGTCAGAAGGTATTTTTTGAATTCACTCTTGTTTTAGATGATCATATTTTCTCTCTCTGCTAAAGCCAGAAAACGAAAATAAATATCAAAAAAAAATAAGCAGTCATTTTTCAGAAATTAGCGGGCAGATTTAAATATTACCCGTAAAAAAACTGACCAAAGTATAGAGAGCAATAAAAATAGAGCCGGGTGTTAGTCCGCAACAAAAGCAACTGCGAATCTGGACTTCAACTTTGGCCATTTGCCCAAATTAAAGTGACAACGGCAATTACAAATAAATAAGGTTGTTAACTGTAGCAATAGAATATGAAGTATCTCCTGCAAACAATTTACTAGTATGAAATTTCTAAAAAAGCGGAACAAACGTTCAAAGTAGGTAGCGGTCGGTTTCGAATTTTCCGGTAAACCTTTTTCTTGTTGTAAAAGAAGTTTTTTGGAAAAAAAATTCTGCCGCAAATTTTCTTTTCGGCGCTAGTGGAGAATCGGTTCCCATTTTTTTCTTTTCTTTTTTCTTAAAAAAACACAGGGGGAACAAGGCAAAATGGGAAACTATTTTCTACTAATGCCTTCTTTTCTATGCAAGGCAAGATGTTTTTGAGGAAAAAAAATTCTTGGTTCTTTCCTGTTATCGGGACCTTATAATAAGCCCGTAGATTTTTGAAAATTTTCGTAGAATTCTTAATTTTGCTCGTAGATTTCTGAATTTTGGCCGTACTCGCTCAAAACACATATTTCAACCATTTTTTAAAATGCTCACAGAACTGAAACATGCTGCTAATATGTTTTCAGGGTGTAGATGACACATTTTCAAAAAAAAATTTTTGGCCAAAATTTGACTTCTGGCCTGAGATACCAATGGTCTGAAAATTTTAGCAAAAAATTTTTTCGAAAAGGTGTCGTCATCTACACCTTTAAAACATATTTTTTCAGCCTGTTTCAGGTCCGTGGGCATTTTAAAAGTGATGGAAACATGATTTTGAGCGAGTACTGCCAAAATTTAGAAATCGACGGGCAAAATTAATATTTTACGGGCATTTTTTACAATTTCACGGGAAAAGTTAAAGACCACCCCATCGGAAACTGCCATTTTTATTGGTTCAAATCGGCTATCCGAAGAACCTTATTATGAAAGTGATTATGATCACCTCAATCACCATAAGTTTGACAAAAGACGAAGGATTTTGAAGAATTTGTTAAGAATGAGGTCCCGATAACGGGAAAAAACTGAAATCTTTCTGCGAACAGTATGCATTACTTCCGCAAAAAGAAGTATTTATGCGGCTGAAATTTTTGCGGCAAAAAAGGTTTGCCCAATTTTTCTTATAGCTAAAATTAAGGCCGGAGTACAGAATCAGAAAATTTCTTGATCAAAAATCAACTTTTTGGCAGTTCTGGAGGATATCCAGATACCTTATTTGGTGGTTTTTACCCTGTTTTGGTCACTGGAGATGGGCAAAAAGAGTCTCTTTATGCATTTTTGATTAAGAGTCTTGCTCGGAATTATGTCTAAGGTAAGTGAGTGCGCGCATCTCTAACTCTCAACCCCTTCGGGGGCGCAGGAGGCTTGGTGGCTTGGGGTTGAGATGCGCAAACCCACATACCTTAGACACAAATCACTCGAAAGTAATTCTGGATGCATAAAAACACTATGCATACCAGAGTTTCTTTGTGCGCTAGGTCGCAGTTAACAAAACTATGTGCAAAATTTTCTCTTTAAGGTCTCTATGTACCCTTTTCGCGTGGTTTACCTTAGTCCCCCGAGGAAAAAAGTCGAATTTCGGTCAATTTTTTTTCTTTGAAATTCGATTTTTTAGGCTAGAAAACGTATTCGCTACTAGCGCCAAAAAAATCAAACATGCGAACACAAATTCAGTGCAAGATATTTGGATTTGAAATGATAAACTCATAATTTTGGCTCTTATGATTTCTTATAAAAACAAATGAAAAAACATAAGTAAACTTTTTGCCTCAATTAGATGGTTTCTGCCAGTCAAAAAAAATTTTCAGAGAAAGCCACGCCGTGGTCCGGAAATCGACATTCTAATAAACCCTGCTTGCAAATTAATCGAACAAATAAAGAAAAATTGCAACACATCCACAAATCCCATGAAAAGCTCAAAAATTCTTTTATGAAACATAAAACTATTATATTTTTAACGAAACTTATTCCAAATAACGGGACTGTCCCATTCCGGAATTAATGACCCTGGGTCCCGTTGAGACTGTTTTTAGGATCAATGGTATCTTCAGGACTATTTTTCGTCTCATTCAGTCTATTTATCTTAAAGAAAAGTCTGAGTCGATCTGTGAAAATCATTTTGAAAAAAGGCGTTCTATAAAAAGTTATGACCGAAAGAAATGTTCCGAAATTCTCGAAACACCCAGTATTTGCCTCAAACCTGGTTTATCGACCTAAATTTGAACAAAACAACTGACAATGATTTATAACTACAGTCGACGCTCTGCATTGGGTCGCCTTAAATCCTAAAAAGGCGACGCAATGGAGAGCGTTGCGGGTCTAAATGACAAAATTATCATGTTTCCGAGAAACGACCGGCAAAATCGGAATCCTTGCGATATTTCCGACCAGACTGACGAATCAGTTGTGAAAAAAAACTTCAAAATTTGAGCTGAAAAAACTGTCGGACCCAAGGTGGGAACGAACTTTTTAGGGGGACGCAATGGAGAGCGTCGACTGTATATGATTTTTAGTCTTGTGCTTAGGCGCAAGATAGGCCAGCGTATTTTTAGACAAGCTCAAACATGTCTTCTCAACTACAGATAGGAAAAACATGTTTAAGTCCGTCCTCACCTAAGCCTAGGCCATGTATGAAATAGTGGGCTCTATTGGGGTGTCTGTTGGGGTTTCCCCCGAAAAAAAAACTTCCTTGGTACCCTCTGTTGATTTTTTCGTATTTTTTCTAATTTATTCACAAAAATATATTATTTTACTTCAGACCAAAACGTTCTAGTATCATACTAGTGACGCCATCGAAATATGTTTTAATTTAATAGTTTTTAGGCTTAGGTGCAGGGTAGGCGAGTGTATGTTAGGACCTACTCAAACATGTTTTTATTACGTTTTTTGCAGCTTAGAAAATATTTTTAACTCTTTTATAACATACGCTTGCCTACCCTGCGTCTAAGTCAAAGCTGAAAATAGAAGAAAAAAATACGAAAAAAATCAACATGGGGGACCAAGGCTATTTTTTCGGGGGCCACCGCAACACATATAGAGCCAAATAGTGTATCCAGTCATAAGCTGTATCCAGTCGTAGGGTAGTCTTTTGACACATTTCACTGATAAACAGGCACAAAAGCATTATTTTAAAATACTAGCCGATTATCAGCCAAAAAATTTGACTTCGGCCGAAGCTCCTCCTACAGCCAAAAATTACTTTCACAAAAAAATTGCTAAAAGGTAATAAAAAGGGGGTAGTAGTAGGCGATGGACAAACCCAATTTTTCCAAGTTGGTTTATGGAAGGAAAGGTGGTGCGGCTGCCCAAAAAGCAAGGTTGAATCTCCTTGCAAGGGGAGAAGATGGATGAAGGGTAGAAGAAAAAGTGGAAGAAGTCACTAGAGAGGAGTTGGGCGCAAGGTTGACTCCCAATTATTGGTTGCTCTAGGGGAAAAGAAATCAACAAAAACACAGAGCAATGCTGACAGACAAAAATTGACAACAACAACAACAGCCACCACCGAATCGTACTCTAACATGGCTGCGCCCCCAACCGCCATCTACTCTTCTTTTCCAACCAGCAGAAACTAATTCCCTTGTAGGGAACACAGAGAATAGGTCTATTTTTCCCTTTCTGGTAGGATTGGAAAAGAAGTGAGTGGATGGGATAGATCGGAGACTGATACACAAAAGCTAATATTTAAATTACTCTGGCTTAAAATAACGGTGCATTGCCATTTCGCAAACTTGAGTATGTGTGAAAGGTTACAAAAACTAGTGGTGAGGATCAGTAAAAATTAAGATCTCCAGACCGACAAACCATACAGTTTACTAGTGGGGTAGCCAGGTGGGGTCGGTGATGTCAGGTGGGGCACGTGCCTCTCCCGAAAGATTTTTTTCCTTATCGATGTAGGTAAAATGGCCTTGAAAATTTGGCTTGGTTGCTTGGGGTTGAGATGCGCACACCCACATACCTTAGACGCAAATCACTCGAAAGTAACTCTGGATGCATGAAAAAATGTATGCAAACCAGAGTTTCTTTATGCGGTAGGCCCCAGTTAACAAAACTTTGTTCAAATTCCATTTTTTAGTGACTTAGGGGGTATTCAAGTACCCTTTTCTGGTGGCTTACTTTGATCGCCCAAGTCAAAAAAGCAGATTTTGGTCAAAAAAAAATTTCTTTCAAAAAATCGATTTTTCATGGGGAAAGTGTCACAAAATGACTTTCTTATCGTTTTAAGCACATAAAAGTTACTTAGGAGTCATTTAAACATGATTTTCCAATAAATGAAAAATGCGAGGGTTGACTATAGGCCGAGCATATGCTTGAAATTCACCAATCTGCTCGAGCACATGCTCGTTTCACAACCCTGGCCACAACTTCCGTACGCTGGCCAACCCCTAAGCATTAGGGATGACACTAAATGTGTCGTTTCCAAGTGAGGATACAGCGAATTTAGAAAGGTCAGATTTATGGGGTGGGGTATTCGCTACTAGCGCCAAAAAAACGAAAAAGTGCTGTGGTGGATCCGAACCTGCAATTTCTAAAACAGCATACTATAACGTTTACCTCACAGTATCCACTGCGCTATGGAACTACGCCCAAAAACTAGAGCCGAACAAAATCTTTATAAATCCGAGAGAAAGTTAAACATCCAAATTAATTATTTTCCCCCCAGAGGGGGAATGGGCCGATCCCGGAGGTAGGTGCAATACCTGGCCGACCCGCGGTCAGGGTGGAGCAAGCCCCAATACCCAACCAGGTTCCAAAATAGGTTAATCTCTAATGACCCCAATTGGAGTCGTATCGGAGATTAAGCCGATAAGAACAGATACTACACTTTGATCTTAGCCAAAAGGCCGAGAAGCGATAAATGACATAATTATTTTGAGGCTATACCCAAACAGGTGTTTGACAACTAGCTGGGTTTGCAACCAAGTGAGACGGTTAGAGCACACACTCTCTTTGTCTTTCCTATAGTTTTTCTCAGGCACATTACCTTTTTAATTGAAGACAAATGATTCTGGTCAGGACTCGAAGCCCGAATTTTTAATTCAGTTACTTGGATTTCGGCTGGGAATCAAAATTTATTATGAATCCAAATTTTAGAGATCGGTATCCAGACCAGGAAAAATACTTTTTTTGAAATACTTTGCAAATACCAAACAAAAGATAGTTACAGCGATTTCGGAAAGGTCACATTTATTATTTTGCAAACGCCACTGAGCTGAAGAGCCACGGTGTTTTTAAATTGAATTCACGTTCCAACTGAGTCAATCTGATGAAGCAGTTGTTCGAAATTCGATCAAGGGAAAAATTTATCAACTTTCGAAATCATGCAAATTTTTTTGGACTAAACCATTTGTTGTCGGCAAAAGACTATATCTGTCACAGAAAAACTTTCTCTTTTCCTTGCGGAAGCTGTACGTTCACAGTTTTTTTGGACAAAGAAGGTTATTTAGACTCTTTTTCAAATGGTTTTACTTTAGCCTAAAAATATATTCTTGGAAGTATTGATTTTCCTTGTGTTTTTTGCACATAGTAAAGTCGATAAGTAGCTAAGCCATGTTTTCGGGCAGTCCAAAGTGATTTCGTCAGTGACCAGGTCTATACTTCGCCTCCAGCCTTATCTTTAAAAAAAATTCTCTACCTTTTCCACCTAGTCTTGAGCATAGTGACAACATTTTTTCAAAAGCGGACGGCGTCCCGTCCGCCATCCATGTGTTTTCGGCCGGCCAGCCGTCTGACCGGCCGGCCTATTTTTTCACCAGGGCGCCAGCATTCGGCCGGCCGTCCTAATTTTTCATACTTTTTACTGTTTGTCTACCGTCTTGTCATGATTTTTAAAATTTTGCCGGCCGTCCACCGTACCGTCCTATAAAAAAAATTTCGGCCGTCTAGTTTTTTCTTTGAACCACCGGCCGTCTGACGGCCGTCCAAAACGGCTAGAAGACGGTCTGCATATGACAAAACTTCGTTAAAGGACCATACTTGTTGATGCAAATGAGAATTTGACAAATTCAAATGCGCGCGGGACACTTCTTCACTCCGGAGTGGGTGAAAAAATAAAATTTTGTCAAAAAATTTCGCCACCCACTACTTGGGGGTAGATGGTCTTTTTAGGGTATTTTAGGGTCATTTTCGGTGATTTATCACATTTTCCTTGCCGGAGCTGGGCAAAAAGGCTCTCTAAATGCATTTTTTGACCAAGAGTACTTCTAGGAATCATGTCTAAGGTAAGTCTGTGCGCTCATCTCTAACCAACCAAGCCCCCTGCGCCCCCCCCCCCCCGAAAAGGGTTATGGGTAAAAATCCCCCCGCAAAAATCCCCCAGCAAAAATCCCCCCAACAAAAATCCCCCAGCAAAAATCCCCCCAGCAAAAATCCCCCCACAAAAATCCCCCAGCACAAATCCCCCCAGAATAGAAATTGAAATTAAATGGACATTTATTCACGGACTCGGACTTAAAATAAGCAAATTATTGTCAATATTATCAATGTGTTAATCAAAATTGGGATTCTAAACACGGTTTGATAATACCAAAATATCGGTTTTGCTATTCGGAATCCCCGCATCGAGCTAGAAAAATACCTTAACTACCTGAGGGTACCTGAGGCTACCATGTGAGCATCTCAACCGATGCTGCCAGCAAACACCAATTTTTCTAACCAAACAGCTTCAAAATTCCTATTTCGGTTACTTTAGCATAGCAACAACCTATAATTCAACTTCCCCAAGAATTGGTAGTAGGGCATCTTAATAGTTGTACTGAAATGGTAGAACTTAGATGGTGGAACTTGGGTAGTACTACCTCGGCAGTGATACTCACCTAGTAATATCCAGTTATCAGGTATCCAGGTGGCTTTACCTAGTTGGTTAGGATATCCACATAGGAGTTAAGGTCCTTTAGGCATTGCGAGTTAACTTTATACTTAAAGTATTGTGAGTAAAACGAATGACTATACTACACCCTCCAGGCAATAAAGTCATTACCTCGTTTCATGCTTCGGTACTCCGGTTTACATCGGCACTGGGACGTCTTTAACTATAAATAGTGTTCATGACATGATTTTAGTTAGAATACCGTGGTTTTGAAATACATTTGCTTAGATACATTTGCCTCACTTCAATTTTTATTCTGGGGGATTTTTGTGGGGGATTTTTGCTGGGGGATTTTTACTGGGGGGATTTTTGTTGGGGGATTTTTGCTGGGGGGATTTTTACGGGGGATTTTTACCCATAACCCCGAAAAGGGCGCAGGGGGCTTGGTTGCTTGGGTTGAGATGCGCGCACACACATACCTGAGACACAAATCACTCGAAAGTGACTCTGGATGCATACGAACATATGCATACCAGAGCTTATTTATGTGGTCGGCCCCAGAAAGTAAAAACCTGTTCAAAATCTAGTATTTTCACCTAGATTTTGCTTAAAAAGGGTTAAAATTTAGTCAAAAATACCCGAAAAAGACCATTCACCCCCAAGGGGTGGGTGACAATTTTTTTCTGATAAAATTCAACTTTTTTTATTCAGAAAGTGATTAGAAATGCTTCTCGTATCTCGTTGTGCAGAAAAAATAAGTTGGCGAGGTGATTTTGGGTCACTTTTCAAAAAATCCGAGTATGGGGGGGGGAGGACTAAAGACGTGCCAATCAGGGTGTCGCCGCCGGCGCCAGTCTATTTTGACATTTCTGCGCCAGGCGCCGGCTCCGGTATTTTTGACTGTAAAATGAGTTTTTATAATAAAAATGTATTACTTTATTTTTATATTACTTAATCATTAAGAAAATTTCACAAAAGTTTAAGAAAATTCGAAAAATTTTGAGAAAATTTTCAAAAAACAGCATTTGTGCTAGAGATGACGACGGGACGGGATCCCGATCCCGCCCGACCCGATTTTGGTCTAAAATCCTGTCCCGAAATCCCGCCCGATCAGTTCCCATAATCCCGATTCCGAAAGTCGTTGAATCCTGAGCTCCAATTTCGTTTTAAAAACACTACTTTTGCTCTAAAAAACCACCAATTTTTGACTTTTTTTTGCTTTTTTTATTTTTTTTTTTCATAAAAAATCTGAATTTTTTTTTAATTTCTTTGTTATTTATGCTTTTTATGCGAGAAGAAACTTTATATACGCATCGCCGAAGTCACAGGTCAGACTACCACTGGGTAAAACGCTCATTTTCACTTTCTTTGTTTCAAAAATTGGTGTCAAAATAATATCTAACAAGATCATCAATGCTGGGTTTCAAACTTATTGGAGCTTTTTTATTGGCTAAAATAAGCTAAATTTCCAAAAATTGAAAAGTTTTGAATTTTTTGTTCGACTGTTTTGTTTTTTATTTTCTGACGATTTCCAACTATTAACCACTAGGCCATCAATTTTATTAAACGAAATAAATATATATGTGTTTTCATTAAACATATTTGGTGTTTAAAATAGTCGATAGTTTAAAAATATGGCAAAAATATGTGAATTTGCCCTGTTCTTCTCTCTATTTGAAAAATCCCGAAATTTGTTCGGTATCCCGTCGGGATCCCGAACTTTTTTTCTGAAATCCCGATCCCGAAATATTTTTGCCCGAAAATGCCGTCCTGAAATCCCGCCCGAACTAGTTTCATCATCTCTTTTTGTGCAAATATTGTGATGAAGTTCGCGCCTTTCCGAAAATCTTGAGCGCCGGCGCTAGCTGCGAAAAACCGAAAAACGCCGACGTCGGGCTTGTAAAAAATCGGCGCCGCCTCTGACCTCAGGCGACTGGCGCCCGTGCAAGTATGATTGAGAGTACCGGTTTACTATTGAGAATTCGCCAGAGGTATGGTATTCAATCATGGAATTAATAAAAAAAATTGCTTTTAGTATTGAAAAATAGAACGCTGCTGCCAACAACTTTCGAAGAATTCCCATTCGTGATCTACTACAGGGGACGCAGAACTTCCAGACAAACTTTTCTGTTTCCAGCAAGTCTACTTTTTGGTTTTACAGCAAGATGATATGAAACAAAGGAAAGAGGAGCCAAAAACGCTGGATAGGAAAAACAAGATAAGCTTTGCAGCTAATTCTTATGGAACTTTTTGTCGACATTGAGCGGATGGTAGGTATTGAGAAAGAAACCTTTTCGCGAAAGATACATCGGAGATATTTTCTAGAAATAAATGAGGTGATAGGGCCAAAGGATGCAAAAATAAGAGTTCTCATCGCACAAGGTTGTGAAGAAGGGTCATGCAGTTCAAGCTGACATGTAATGATGCAAATAATTTTCCCTTACTTAAGCCACCATCTTCAATTTAGACTTGCAATCATGATACCAGGATAATCTGCCATTCATACGACAAAGCATCTTGCAGCTCCGAAAAAGTGCGAAAGGAAAGATCTTCTCTGCCTAAGATCGTAAGTCCTCCCTGGGTATCTATCTACTTACATCATGCGTTTAGCGTCGTCATGAGGGGATTCTCGGGGGGATTAGGTGATATGGCCAAAAGATCCGAAATCTAAAGTTGTCATCGCGCTTTCAGTTGAACACAACGGAAAGATTCCAAAAAGGGGCCATGCAGTCCAAGCGGACGTGTACTATTGCAAATACAACCACTTCTATGAGGTCTACAAGTCATTCGTCGTAGCGATCCATCAAGGCTAGCCAGATTCGAAGTTTTCTCTTTTGATCATCAGCACTACAATTCAACTGAGCTACGCTCAGCTGCTATAGATGTTGATCTTTTTCAATTCTGGCTACAGTACTGGTAATAAACGTAGAAATTCAGGTAAAATCGACGGGTCTTCTGATCAACCGAGATACTGGATCTGTCTTTGCCCAAAATTTCGGAACATTTCTGGTTCCAGGAGGTGAAGAATCACTCAAACACGCCAGCTGCAGATGAGAAATGGTGGAAATCAGACCTTCTGAGCGATTGGAAATGCTGTATGGCGAAAGAATCAAGCTGCTAGCAATACAGTCTGACCAGTCTTCAGAACGAGAATAATAAATTGCTGGGTGTTTAGAATTATTTCTGGCTTTGTTGTTCTGCAATAAAATGCTATATTTTTTCGTTGGTTGATTGTTGCGAGTGAACGTTTGCGGTTCGTTTCAAAGTCGTCCCTGTCCATATTTTAACAAGACTGTTATTTCTCAAAATACCTCGTTCTTTTTGTCATGATTCCCTGTGCTGTTTTTTTTGGCTTTCGCCTAGGCGCAATGTCATGTTAAATATTTCAGATCGAAGTATAGCAATTCACCACTTTTTAATGTGAACGAACAACCATTCTTATCAATCTACTCTACGTTATGACTTTACCGGTCTCAACCAGGCTCGGAATTTTTGAGCATTTAAATTTCACTGGCTATTTTTAACTGAACGGCAACGGCGAAGAGGCTGTTCAGCAAACTTCAACGTTTGTATAACATTATAAATTTTCATTCAACAATGTCAATTTGCCATAATCTCTAACTTTCTGCACTGGAAGTCTTGGATGAAAAAAGGGAAAATCGCTGACAACTAAGTTCTAAACGAGGTATTCTCCAAACGAGTAATTCTCCGAACAAAAGTTTCCAAGCTAAATTCTCCAAACGGGGATTCTCCAAACGAGGAATTCTCCAAACAAGATTTATATAAAGTACGAAATATCAATGGGGAAAATTACTAATACTGTTCAACCCAATATTTAACAACAGGGGGACCAAGGCAGTTTTTCAGTTTTTTTTTAAAGGGCCATTGCCGTCTACGACAACGGTTGTCCCCCGCCACTTCAAAAATTTTTCTTTATCGTTGGATTTACGTACGAATTTTTCAACTTGGTTTCTAACAAAACCGTACCTAAAATGGAATTCTAGGCCTTGTTTTGTTAGAAACCGAGCTGAAAAATCTGTACAGAAGTTGAATGATTAGGCAAAAAAATTTGAATTGCGGGGGACAATTCAAAACAGGTGGCAATGGCCCTTTAAATTTTAGATTGTGTACCCTTTGTATTTTTTTGTTTGTACCCTCAAATTTGTTTGTGCCCCCCTCTTTGTATACCCTCAAACCGTCCTAAATACCCCTATACCGAAACCAAACCTGAAAAATTAAAATTTCTTGTCCTGTCAAATAGGAATTTCCGCGCAAATTTGCTCATGATAATAGGGTTTACTTTTAAATTTGACGAACTTTTGTTTCTTTTGGTCATCCAGGTAGATATCCACCCGACCATGTGTGGCCTCCACCACATTTCGGCCCTTATATGAGTAAAATCGTAATTTTAGTCTTAACAAACCGGTTTCGTCACGCGAATTCAGAGTAGAAAAAATAAATTGTTTTTAATTTTGACTGAGTTTCGTTTTTAATCGAGCAGCCAAGAGGTTGATATCCATCTCCCCAAAAAAACCATAATCAAGGGTTTTCGCTCTGCGTGGGGCAAATCTCAATTTTGGTACTAACAAACTCAATTTTTTACACAATTTTGAATTAACAGAATGATTTTTTTTAATTTGACAACCTTCTTTTTCATATCGGCTATTTGGATATCCACCTGAGCAAGAGGTATCTACTCCAGGTATAGAGGTTTGGATGCGCAAAATTGCAATTTCAGTTCTAACAAACCCGATTCCCTACACAATGTTGAATTAAAAAAAGAAAAATTTCTTACTTTTAAGAGATTTTTTATTTCTTTAGGTATCCAGGTGGTTATGCACGTAACCCAATTGGTACCTAACTCAGGTATTCGGGTTTGGGTGAGTGAAATTGTATGTTTGGTCATGTCAAACACAATTCCCACACAATTTCGTCTATAATGAAATGGTTTGTTTTTATTTTTAAGAAATTTTAATTTGTCAGGTTTGGTTTTGGTACAGACAAACTTCGATAATCCGCCACCCCAAAAAGTTCGTTCCCGTATAGGGTCCGACACTTTTTTTACCCCGATTTCTGAATATTTTTGCTAGTTCTGTTTTGACAATCTGGTCGCAAATATCGTGAGGATTCCGATTTTGCCGATCGTTTTTCATAATTATGAAAAAAAATTCTCTAAAAGAGCAAAACCTCAATAAACCGCCACCCTATTTTTAAAAAAGGGTGGCGGTTTATCGAGGTTTTGCTTTTTTAGAGGGAAATTTTTATAATTCTGAAAAGTGATCGGCAAAATCGGAATCCTCACGATATTTGCGATCAGACTGTCAAAACAGAACTAGCAAAAATATTCAGAAATCGGGGTAAAAAAAGTGCCGGACCGTAGGCGGGAATAAACTTTTCGGGGTGGCGGATTATCGAGGTTTGACTGTATAGGGTACCGTATTTGCTGTAATAATCGGCCATGGCCGTTTATTTTTCAACCCCTAAAAATCGAAAAAAAAATATTTCGATTTTGAGATTTTTGGTGCTCAACCACAATCTGAAAAGTGGAACCAGGAGGGCTCATGGTAACTAAGAAAATGCATAAAACAGATTTGAAAAATATTGACTCTGGACTGAGATATAGGTCTCTGGGGGTGGCCGTTTATTAGAGAGTGGCCGTTTAATAGAGAGTGGCCGATTATTAAAGCAAATACGGTATTTAGGACGGTTTGAGGGTATTTGGGATGGTTTGGGATAGTTTGAAGTAGTTCAAACACAATCTAAATTTTTTTCAAAAACCTAAAAAAACGGCCTTGGTCACCCCTGTTGTTAAATATTGGGTTAAACTGGATTAGTAATTTCCCACATTGGTATTTCGTACTTCGAAAAAATCTTGTTTGGATAATTCCTCGTTTGGAGAATTCATCATTTGAAAAATTAAACTATCGAAATTTCTATTTGGAGAATTCCTCATTTGGAACTTTCTTCGTTGGAACTTGTGGGCTACCATGAAAAACATGTGAAATGAGCTAACGGGTTGGTATGTGTTAAGAGGGTCGTGAGCTGGGCCAAAAAAATTACCTCGATCTCGACCATCGGAGCTCTCGATTTTTCAAGAGATTTAGCAAAAGTATGTTTCGGCAAATCGATATTTAGCAAAAAACCGAATTTGGCAAAACGATATTTGGCAAGCTTAACTGAGCTATCGAGTCCATGAGTACCCTACATTTCCTAGTTTAAAAAACAGTCTACAGCATTTTCCCAGCGTTTTAGAAAAATCATGCTCAGTATCTACTTAGCTACTTTGCTAGCGACAAATATCGGCTTGCTAAACATCGTTTTGGCAAATCTCGGTTGGCCAAATCTTCCCTAGACCCTAGACAGTAACGGATGCCGTGTAGAGAAGTTGGAGCAACTCAATTGACTTTCTCCGTGAGTCCCTTCAGCAACCCTTCTTCATCTACCATCAGCTTTCAATTAGTCTTTCGGTAGACGCGGCATTCATTTCAAAAGAAAGGGAAACTTCATAATCGCATCGCCCAGGGTCAGAGGTTCAAGTCCCTTTAGCTACATATATTATTTATTTTTCATATCTTATTTATTTAAGTTCACTGACTTCTAACGCCAAAAGCTATCGAGGAATCGATTAGAATTATTTACAGCACTGCTTCACTGTCAGAAAATGTCCTAATTTGAAGATTGTATGCAAAATGACAGACCTGTGTCTGATGGCATGGAATTAGACATTATTGGATGCTATTTAAATCTAGCTCTAACTAAATATTAGTTTTTTTCCTTTGAGTGATGGCTCAAATGAATGCCTAGAATCTTGGCTAGATTTTGGTATATGAATTTCGTGACTTATAGAAAAAAGTCAGAAAATATCAACGAAACCAATCAAAGAAAACAATTATTTCGATTGATTTTAGCAAATTAAGCCGATTCAACCTGTAAATAAGCTCCCCCATGTGTGTAACCCAGGGTTCCCAGACCCCCTTTTTTCAATAGGCGCCTTCGAAATTTTTATTATATTTAAAAAAAACTTGAATATGTTTTACTCTCATGTGGTAAAGCAAGTCACGGAGGTCAATTTGGTATCTAAAATTCCTTTTTGGCGAAATAAACAAAGGCTAATTTCGAGGACGCCAGGACGTGATTACAAATTTTCAGTGACTGATTGACTAGGACACGATACTTGCCAGAGCTCCTGAGGCACAGTAAACAACATTTACACACAACATTTTTTTATTTCAACAACAACAGCAAAACAAACACATAGAGACAATGCATGATTCTAAGGATTGTACTCGATGGGCAAATTCTTACGACGCACCATGCCATCTCCCTGGAACCATTCGCGACGGAACTGCTTGGCTGCTCCATCAGGTGTGTTGGTCCACTCGACAGTGATTCGATCGTTCTGCGTGTCTTCAGAGCCGAAGTCGAACGAATCGCAAGAGACAGCCATCAGCACAGATTCCTTAGGATCGAGAACTCCACATGGCGGATCCACTCCCAAGCGCTTCGAATTCGTAGTCTTGATGGCCCATCCGATACGACGACCGCCCGCATTGATAATCTGTCGAATTTAATGGATAAACAATGTCAAATCGCAAATCCAGGAAAATTGACTAACCTTGATGTGATAGGTGTGCTTGTCGTCGTAAGGAGCGTTGAAGACCACCTTTGAGTTCGGCTGCGTGTTGATGTCACCTGGAGGAACGGAAGCCATTTCTTTTTCTTTTCAGAGCACAAAGAGCAAGGAAGAGCGACTGTTGACGAGCAAAGCAAACGACCAAACTGATGAAGTATACAGGAAAAGTTTCATTATATAGTGCCTAAATTTTAAACCTCAGTTTTCAATATTTGTCTTGTAAAGAATCTGTACGACTTTGCATTGCGAAAGACTATAAAAGGATCGAAATTCATGTTTTCACATTCAGTTTCGTGGTTGCTGTTCTGTGTTGTTCGCTTGCTTCTCTCGCTCCTGCTCTCAGCTTCAAAACAAGAAATGGCTTTGGCTATCGAACCTGCTGCCCTTCAAGTGCCTGCTGCTGGTGGTGTCTCTGCTCATACGCTGACCAATTCGGGGGAGTCACGCCTCGCCTTCAAGGTCAAGTCGACGAACAACGACCACTATCGTCTCAAGCCCGTCTTTGGATTCGTGGAGCCTGGGCCTATTGCAACAGTTGAAAGTTGAAAGTGTAAAGTTGAAAGTTGACAGTGAAAGTGTTGCAACACTTGAAAGTTGAAAGTGAAAGTTGAAAGTTGACAGTTGAAAGTGAAAGTTGAAAGTTGATGGTGTTGCAACAATTGAAAGTGACTCACTTTCAACTTTCACTTTCAACTGTCAACTTTCACTTCCTCCTATATATTTCTAAATTTTTAAATTCGTACATTTTGCGGGAATTCAAATTTTACAGTTTGAACCAACCAAACCAAGTGGTCGTCCACTTGGTGCGAAATTTTTTTTTACGTTTTTCATGTTCCAAAACCTGTTTTCTGGACTAATTCGGGCATGCTGAAGATGGTTTGATAGTGGTAAAATCACGTTTTATCGAGAAATTTTTGAGTTATGGTAAATTCTTGATTTATCAAAATCAATTATACGTCAAAACTCAAAAAATACCCGAGAAAACGGAATTTTACCACTATCAAACCATCTTCAGCACCCCCGAATTAGTCCAGAAAACAGGTTTTGGAAAATTAAAAAGGTGAAAAAAAATTTGATCCAAGTGGACGACCACTTGGTTTGGTTGGTTCAAACTAAGAAATTTAAATTCCGCAATTCCGCCTAAATGGGACCCCATGGTTACTAATAATGGATTAAGACAAGGGTACTGTGGGTAAATTGATAACAATAATGATGTGTGGGTACCACTTTATAGGTATTCCCTGTTACTACTCGAGGTTGAAAAATAATGAAAAGATCCGAATTACATATCGAAATCGTAAAAAATACCCACAAATTTGGATTCTACGCAAAAAATTGCATCTAGAAATGACCAAAACCGAAAAAAAATTTTACTTTCAACTTTCACAAAAAATCGGACCACCTATTTCAACCCACCGATTTTTACCATCTACTTTCAACTTTCAACTTTACACTTTCAAGTGTTGCAACACTTTCACTTTCAACTTTCTACTTTCAACTTTCAACTTTCAACTTTTTCACTTTCAACTGTTGCAACACTTTCACTTTCAACTTTCAACTTTCAACTTTCTACTTTCAACTTTCAACTTTCAACTGTTGCAATAGGCCCCTGGTCAGACTGCTGCCCTCGAAGTGACTCGCACTGTGAGTTATGCTATTGTGATTTTTTGTTGTCTCTCTATTACCCTTTTTCGTTTTCAGGCTGACCGCCGAAGGAAGACAAGCTGGTCATTCAGTTCCTGGAGGTCGCTGCTGACGTCACTGATGCCGCCGAACTGTTCAAAGAGTGGTGCTCCTCAAGAATCACGTTGCCAGCCTCAGCTCAGTAGTCTTCTAAGAAAGCGTCTGATAGAACACATTTGTTTGTTGTTCTCTGTTGTTGCCAATGAATTGTAGATAAAGAAAAATGTGAAAATGGTGTGCTTTTGTTTTAATGCCGTGTAACTAATAGCCTAGTCATCTTAACGTCCAAGATAATTTTTAAACAAGCGAGAAAGTCAAGCTGTAAGTTTTATCATTATGAAACATTCTGTCAACGTCCATCTGATTAAAAAAATTTACATTGTCGTGGTTACATTTTCGACAAAGCGCGATCGGTAGAGCTAAAATGCAAAAATTGGCCAGCAAAATATTTTGGCGATCTGATAAATAGGTCTTTAAAGGGCTACTACGCATTTGGGCACCCGCATTTGGGCACCGCATTTGGGCCCCGATTTTAAAAGTTCCATATTTTGAAATTATAAATTGAAATGTATCAATATGCTACTGTTTTATAATAAAATTTGTATTCATTTCAGGTCCTGTAGGTGCCTCATTCAAATTTTCGACCGAAAGTGTGTAAATGTTTAGTTTAAAGGCCCTGTTCTATCCTGTTTCGGTCACTAGAGTATCAGGACGCATAACGGAAAGGATAGTAGTACCGATACTAAAAACTAGCTCGCGTTGGGCCCGCCTGCGGCGGGCCCCCGCTCGCGGCCACGCTGCTTGATGCACCGTATCTCAAAACTCTCTTAACTCGAAAAAATGAAAATTTAACTCAGAAAATATGAGCTTTTTAAAGCACACTACCTCTTTCATATAATCAGCAACAGCTATTATATAATTAAAAAGGTCTGAATTACCCCAATTACATTGGTAACTAACAAAATCGGTTCGCCAAGCGTACTTACCCCACTTTCCTGGCGCACCCACTTACTCACCACTCTCCAAGCATGACTTCTCACTCTCCTGGCACGCTTGCCCATTTTTCTGACTCAGGAGCCGTTGACACCGGCGGATACCCACGCTCTGTCAAGGCACAAATAAGATTACGAAAATCACAAATAAGATAACTTCAACAGTTATCAGCATGGTAGCGATGTCTGGAGAATAAGTAAGGGTAGCCCACTCACACTCCGGAAACTCTTACTTAATCTCCTACACACTCTCCTGGTACATCTACTCACTTCGATGGTATCCCTACCAACTCTCCAAATACCCCAACGACTCTCCAGGCACTCCTACTTGCTCTTCAGGCACACTTACATACTCTGCAGGTATCCTCACTCACCCTCCAGGCACCACTCCCCGGTAACCCCTACTCACTTCCCTGATACCGGTACCTACTCTCCAGGTACTCCTACTCACTCTGCAGGCACCCCTACCCACTCTCCAGGTACCCCTGTTAGCTGTCCAGGTACCCCTGCCCCTCCCCTGGTACCATTACTCACTTCCCTGGTACCGGTACCCAGCCTCCAGGCACTCCCACTCACTCTCCATGCAGCCCTACCAACTCTCCATGTACCCCTACTCACTTACATGGAGCATGATTCATACTCGAGTCAACTAAATATGAATAACAAACAAACACGAAATATTTTGAAGAAAGTGATACAGTCAAATGAGATCACATTATGAATCTCGGTTTAACCGACACACCTTGACTCATCATACTCTATTGATGAGACTCAACTATGAATGTACTCGAGTCTAAGCACTTCAATTATTTACCATTATCGAAGCACTCAGACTGAAGCATGACTCATACTTGAGTCAAGTAAAATGTAACATGCAAAAAAGCTTCATCCAAAAATTTAAACCTAATCCAATTGCCTGGATTCAAAAAAATGAAAAGAGACAACTGCTCAAGAGGATGAAGTGTAAATTAATAAAGTCACAAAAGACTATAGCTTAGAATAGAATATAATTCGTACAAAGACAAATCCCTATTCAAATTTGCATCAACATCAAATTTACATACAGATGAATTTATCTGCAGATCCATTTACTGCAGGTACCCTTCCCGCTCTCCAGTACGCCTTCAGGCTTCTCCAGGTACCTTTACGCACTCACTACAGGTAGCCCTACCCACCCTTTTATCCGACTTACTTACTTTCTTAAAAAACTATAAACAAAAAAAAAACAAATAAAAAAAACGGCTTAAAAACAGTATAAAAAAACTTTCCTCTCAAGACAAAAAACGAAAAATTCAAAAAAGGCCCAAATTCAAATTTCCTCCGAATGAACACCCCCATACTTTTTCGCCACGCCCATTCTTCACTTTTTATTTCTCGCCGATCTTTTTTTTTAAAGAAAGCTGAGATTTAGCGCTACACGATAAAGTACGCGCCTTGACCGTATGACCACTTAACTCTGAGATTTTGACTCTAGAACGAAAAAAACGACAATTTGGTCACTAAAACCCAAAAATTGAACCAAAAAAATCTCAAAACCAATATCTATAAACTACTATTCTACTCCTGAGATTCCAAGCATCAATTTAAAAAAAAATTGGCCAAAAACCCAAACAAAAACAAATCAAACAACTCAAAACAATCAAACATCAAAAGTGACAGACAGACAGACAAAACATCTCTAACTATATATAGGAGATTGTTTGAAGTACTCAGACCGGAACATGAATCATACTCCAGTCAAGTGAAATATAATTCGAAATACATGCTATTTGATAGAAATTAAAAAAACATCATCGAAAATTATTTGGGTGAACCCGATTGCCCAGATTCACAAAGAAATGAAAAAGAGACAACTGCTCAAGAGGATAAACAATTAATTAATGCGGTCACAAAAAACTGCAGTTGAAATAGAAAAGTTTTTGTCTTAAAATTCTCATTAAGACAAATCTTCATTCAAATTCGTTTAAAAAATTATAAACTATAAATCATCTATTGACATGTCGCTTTTACACTTGTTTCCTCTCGAGACAAAAAACCAAAAAATTCAAAAAAGGCCCAAAATTCGAAATCCCTCCGAATGACAACCTCCATACTCTTGGGCACGCCCCATTCTAAACTCGACATTTCTCGCCGATCTTTTTTTTAAAGAAAGCTGAGATTCAGGGCTACAAATGTGATACGCGCCTTTGCCGTATCACCCCTTAACTCCGAGATTTTGACTCTTGAACGAAAAAAACGACAATTTGGTCACTTAAACGCAAAAATTAAAAATAAAAAAAATCTCAAACTAAAATCTGAAAACAACCATTCTACTCCTGAGATTCTCAGCTTCAATTTAAAAAAAAATTTGACCAAAAAATCAAACAAAAACACTCCAAAAAAACAAAAACATCAATTGTCCGCAGACAAACAAAACATCTCTAATACTATATAGGAGATTAGCTCGATCAGTCCTTAAAATTTTTTATGAGGGTAATACTTTAATTTG